>OY987255.1:135608740-136068740 GCA_963920725.1 Rhamphomyia laevipes
AGATATCTGAAAAATTCAAATTTCTTGAACCACGAAGAAAATTTTTTATTTCCAGCAAAAAACATCAAAATTTTAAAAAAAGATATCAACAACACGCGGTGTTCCCAAGCGGTCCCCCATCTAAGTACTAACCGCGCCCGACGTTGCTTAATTTCGGTGATCGGACGAGAACTTCATGTAGTTAATTTCAATCTATTAATTGTTGCTGTACGTACATGTTCATGTAGATAATTTCAAAATTCATGTAGTTAATTTTAATCTATTAGTTGTTGCTGTACGTAGGTACGTACATGTTAAAAGAGCTCGCAAATGTTAATGTTAAGTTAATAATTTCTTCTAAGAATAAAAAAAAATTTTAATTTTAATAAAACAAAAAATTTAATAAATTAAAAGAGTAAAAATATAAAAGTTAATAATTTTAAATTACGATTAAACATTTGTGTTCAGAAATTAGAAACTGAACATCATTTTTTTTACAAAAAACAACGTTCCTCTCACCTTTTTACATCATAAATAAATTAATCGAATTTATGTGGGATAGTAGGAGTGGGATTGGGATGTGGATAGAATTTACATGTGTTGTGTTTGTGTACTACTTTTTGGGATATTTTATAAAATTTGCACCACTCAGAAGTCGTTCTATCCTTTTACCGAGCGATCATCGACAATTCAAGTTCAAATGTTAACCATAGAACATAAATCTCCCTCACGCTACAGATAGAACGATTTAACTCCTCATCGCGGGTGCGAATTCTTTCAGATTGCTCTGAAAGTTGAAGAAGACTGACTACAGAAATGATCCTGTGAAGTATAGTCTTAAAGTTTATAGAATTTTCACTGTAGTATATCCACTAGTTGCCATTAAACTAGACTGTGAATTAAAAACGAAAGAAAATTATTTGATGAATAACATTTCTTTGCCTGATCGGTGATGACTAATAACTGGTACAAACTATTTATAGATCTATGTCATTTATTGTTTCTAATTACATATAAGATAGAGAACAAGGAAAATGGATAAAATTAATTTTCATATTGTGTACTTTGATAATTTTCATTTTTCAGATTATTTATGATTTGTTATACCGTTTTACAGGTCTAATTAAATATGGAATATCAATATGTCATTACTATTATTAATAAACACTACGGTCTACGCAATATAATTCGTAACAAAAATGCAGGAAGTCAATTTTTTATTAGATATTATTGGTTTGACTGACAAGATCACAAAACTTAACAGCGCCATCTGAATTACATTATGTAAGATATTCAAATATGTATAAACAAAAAGAATATATTTAGAAGGAATATAAACTACTAACAAAATGGAAGAAAATATTCTGAAAGCAATTACAGATATGAAAACCGAATTAAAAATGAAATATATGGAATAAATGAAAATTTATTAGAAATAAAAATGTTGATGATTTGTATCAGGTTTTTTGTACTGGTTCAAGCAACCTCATAAACATTTTCGTTCAATTCAAACATTCGTTTTCCATAATTGATGCATCATGCATGCACAGATATAAAATTGTAATTGTCAATAACAAACCTCTCAACTAATTGAATATTAATATACAAATTAACGATTAGATTATTTTACTTTATTAAGATTTAAATAAATAAATAAATAATAAAATCAGAGTGGCCTAACCCACATTCAAATTATTTCGAGAAAAATTCAACAAAAAACATGATAATTTAATTAATGTTAAATGTCTACCTACTATGAAGATATTGAAGTCATTTATAGATTTTCCTGTACTTTAATTTGATGTATGCCATTTTATCAAAAATATTAACGGAAAAACATTTTTTGTGGGTTAGGTCATATTGACTCTAATAATAATAATAAAAATAATATAACATGTTGGTTAGGTCAAAAAATTGATAATGCTTTATAAATGTGTATTATACGAGATATTGAAGATGAATCAAAATCAAATTTGTTTTTATATTTTTATATTTTTTACTTTTTTTTTTTTTTTTGTATATTATATTTCCTTACATTACGTTTCTGTAATTGGATTTCTTAACCTTTGCTGACTTTGTTGCACTGTATCTTTATTATTGCTTAGCGTTAAATCATATTTTTTAGTACATAATTGCATTACCTACACAAATATTTAATTGATATTGATATTCAAATAATGAAATATCTAGATAATTATCCTATGAACAGAAAGAATATATAAAACAGTGTGAAATTCGTAACATTCCTAAAGCGTTGGAAAATTACTTATTTATGGTTAACTTAATTGATATTTATTTAAATTTCTGAATTTTGTGTTCTGAAGTAAGAGTTACGATAATACAAACTGTGAACACAAAAGGAGAAATTTCAAATTTTTTCGTATGGGAAATAATTGTTTAGCACTTATCACTTAGAATGGCTGAAGCATAATTGCTGAATTGCCGAAAATTCAGCAATTCAAAACGATAAGTAATACAAACTGTGAACACAAAAGGAGAAATTTCAAATTTTTTCGTATGGGAAATAATTGTTTAGCACTTATCACTTAGAATGGCTGAAGCATAATTGCTGAATTGCCGAAAATTCAGCAATTCAAAACGATAAGTAATACAAACTGTGAACACAAAAGGAGAAATTTCAAATTATTCGTATGGGAAATTATTGTTTAGCACTTATCACTTAGAATGGCTAAAGCATAATTGCTGAATTTTGGGACTTATAATTAGCAATTCAAAACGATAAATAATACAAACTGTGAACACATAAGGAGAAATTTCCAATTTTTTTGTATGGGAAATTATTGTTTAGCAGTTATCACTTAGAATAGCTGAAGCATAATTGTTGAATTTTGGGACTTATTATATGAAAATTACTTCTGTTGGGGGAGTAGTATACAATAAAAAGTTTATTGTGCCTACTCTACTTCTGTAGGACGAGGACCTAATAGTTTTCTGACGGCCAGAGCCCTGATTTCACACGAACTCAATTTCCTTTTCCCATGTGTGTTATCTTTTTTCGGATCAAAACGTCGCATGTTTTCCATAGTTTTTGCATTATCAGCTCAGAACTGATAACAAATTTGAGACTTTACGATTTTGTCACAGTCACAAATTTGAGACTTTACGATTTTGTTCAAGTGATACGTGCACTAAAAGTGTAAAGATTAATAGATTTTGCACTAAACGACTATATGGAATAATAATATCGTCACGGAACAGATAGGGCCAATAAAAAAACTGTTTGATATTATTCACTAACTAGAATTGACTGCATGTACATATATCACATACGAACAAAAAATTTTGAAGCAAATACTTACTTTAAAAAAAAAATCATAAATATTTTGAGATTCATTCAAGAAATTGAAAAAATTAAACTTAGTCTTTTGTGACTGAAACTGAACTCACTGAAATTTTTTTTTCATTTTCTATCTCTTAAAATCTTTCCTTTTTTTTTTTACATTTCTGCAAAATAGATAGACTATAAATAAGGGAATAATAACAAATTATTCGTAGAATTTGGGAAAATTTAGATTTTATTTCTATATTTTGGGAGAAACAAGAAACAACGAGATAACTTTAAATTTTGCTGCAGAATTAATTGTATTTCTTTTATTTAGATTTCTCTTAGATTATGATTTCTGTAAGTTAAAATTAGGGGTTGATTTTATTTGGATATTTTGGGACAAACAATGAATTAACTTTAAATTTTGTGGCTGAATTAATTTAAATAATTCAAATTCTCTTTATTATTGTTCTAAATGAGATTCAAACATTCAATATTGAAATACTTAATTCTAACTTTACCCTTTTACAGAAATCAAATTCTCTTTATTATTGTCACAAATGAGATTAAATCACAAACCCTTAATTGTGAGATTAAATCACAAACCCTTAATTGTTCTCTTTTTATATCCCATCCCATTTACAGAAAATGAGATTCCATCATTCAAAATTCAAATCTTTAATTATAAGTTCTATTTTTGTACCCATTTACAGAAATCAAATTGTCTTAATATTTGTCCCAAATGAGATTCAATCATTTAAAAATCAATCCTTTAATTGTAAGTTCTTCAAAGTGTAGTCAAAATATTTACAATATAAATAGATGGTCAGGGTCAAGCAATTTTTGTTAAATAACCATTGCAAATGTTTGCAGCGGTCACACAGGCTTTACCATAAGAGAAAATGTCCCAAATAATAATACAGAAAAAATTGATTCATGTAAATGGGGTATGAAAAAGAGAACATATCCTAGTTAAAATTAAGTGTTTTTTGAATGAATAATTCCTCGCAAGTCACAACTCATATTATGATGACATACAAAGAGAAAATTTTCAGTTTGATTCGTTTATAAGTGTATGAATGAGTCTGATTGATGTTTGATCGAAACATGAGGAACCCAATTACTCCTATTTAAGAACTTATATAAGATTAAATGGAACGATGGAAACCGATATTCTCTTATATTCAGCCAGTTATCCAACAAATAGTGTAATAAAAAGAAAAATTATTAAAATTCCTAAAAAATATTTTTTAGTTTGTCCTTTATTGTAGGGGGTGGATATATATGTGTGTGTAGAGGATTCATTAATTCTCTCTGTATAACTCAAAATTGAAGTAATCTCGCTCTCATATGATCCCTTAACACTTATATATTTTTAATATTCTCTATAAATCTAACAAAAGGAGAATCCAAGGACACCTACAAATACAAAATGAAGAATAAAAGTTTACTTTACTTGTATTAGTAGTTGGCATTTCATTCCTAGTGACAGTTCACACGTTCACAGTAAACCAATAAAATAAACCCTAACCTTAGACAGTTTCAATTCGACTGCCTGCATTGTCGGTTATGCATAAAATACTAGTTATTATTTAACCATTTTTTTTTTTTTTTAAATTATATTTTCGTTATTATTATTTAAACTAAAAAAGGATCCTGGTCCACATTTGTGTTGGTATGAATGCATATATTGATGTTTATTATTTTAAAAATTTAATATATTTTGAAAGGCAAAAACCAAAAATATTTTTTAAAAAAAATTAAATTTTTCGTATTTATTCGAAAAATTTTTATGGATGCCGAAAAGTAGTCTTAAGTTTAGTTTAGATTATTTTTTAGGATAATTAATTCAAATTTGATTTTGTCATTTTGGGATAAATTTATTATTGTAGTAGCTTCAAGAAATCTTTTTAGTAATAATGTTTGTGTTTTTTTTCGTCCTTTTTTCAGTTGTAATTTAAGGACAATGAAATTTTATATATAACACTAAGAATAAATTGTTTTCTATAAAAGGACTGACTAACAATTTTTTTTTTGTAATTATTTAGGAAAAACTTTTTGTTTCTTCTTAATTAAACTTCATTGTCTTTGAGGGATGAGAATGAGTCGATTTATATTTAATTTGAAGATTTCGTATAGCAATAAAATTATTGTAACCCACACATTTTCTTTTTAAACATGATTTCCTGATAAATTCAAAATGGAATTTTAAAGTAATTGATATTTTTAAATTTCATATTATAAATTTTTAATTTTTCTTTTTGTAATTCAAATATTCAATTTATTTAATATAAATATAAATAATTTATTTTATCAAATTATATATTTTTCCCTTTGAACAACGAAAAATTGGCATCTGAATTTAATGTTTAAAATTGAATCTTTATGTAATTTATGTATAAAATTGTATCTTTAAGTATTTGAAATCTATCCAACCTATATGAATTTTTCAAGATCAGATCTAATGTTGTTGTTGTATTTTGTTTACCTAACTGGTTTTTTGAAAAATCGTATACCTCTTAAGATTTATATATAATACAGATATAGAAAAATTTATTGAAATAACATCTATACATACGCATTTAAAGGATCTTCGAAGAAAAAATTTGATTGTAAAACTGTGTATATCTAATTGTAAATATTTAGAGAGACTGAAAGAATTATAGTGAATTACTTTGCTTTGTCTACAATACAACATAAAAAGTGAGTGAAACATATTTTTTATGATTTTATATACCAACAAAAGTGATAAATTATCACAAAATATTTACCAATATATAGCGAAGAACATTGCTACATGGCACAGCAATATTTTTGGATACAATAATTTATAAAAATTGTCTAGAATATTTTTTCTAAAAAAACAAACAGAATTAATATTATTAAATTTCATTGTAAGTTTTTTATGGTATATTCCATTTAATTTAAATAAATTTATATTAAAATATTGTTTAACATTAATAAATATCAAAAACGATCATATTATCGTTCTAATATACTCGTAGTTTAATAATTTACATTAAATTGTCATATTATCGTGTTAATATTAGTATCATTTTGATAGTGTGATAATACATAATTTTATTTAGCACAAATATATAAGTATATATAAATCTAGTAAATAACATTATGTCAAATGAAAATTCCTAGTTTTGTAATCCTAATACCGAACATAGACCGGTAATTGGATCGATAACATTATTGTACAGCAGTTTTATTGAAGGACTAAAAAGTTGGAATTTAAAAATCCGGTTTACTGAATCAATTAATAATAAACTTAATAATATTTCTGATTTTGAATACTGACCTTCATTCACATTTAAACCTCGTTTAATTGCGGATAGATTTACATGATGATTATAACAAAATGTAGACAAACTGTCGTCAAAATATTTCCAATATCTCTAAATATACTTCAAAACTTGTGTTGTTTGTTGTATGTCATAGTTTTTTATCACTTAGTAGAATTCATATTTCTCTCGGTAAACCTTGTTTCAATTATACTCTTTAAGTTACTTTATAGAAGTTCAGTCATTTTCTTTGTTAAATAACCATTGGAAACATTTGCAACGTTCAGACAGTGGCGATACTATAAGAGATTTTTCTGTTGCTTGAAAACCCTATTTAAATATAGAGTACTAAATAGAGTACAGTACAAAACGTAACTGAAAGTATTAGAGGAAGAATAATTGCCAAAAAACAGAAGGCTAAAATACAAAAAGAAATGTTAAAAGATCTTATTGGCTTCAGTTTTGTTGTTCGATAACATCCTCCATCAGAAAGGTATGGAGATGGCAGGCTGCATTTTTTGTCCCATATTCCAATTCCTCCAATGGCATTACAAAACTTAGGACAACCTGCTAGTCGATCTATAGGTTATGTAAAACGTTAAGGAGTTTTTTTTTGTGATAATAGTTTTTCATTGTCTGTATTTGTTGACGGATAGCGAAGGATGAAACGGAATTGCTGTTGGATCATACATTTGTTAAATTACAGTAAATATTTTGAACATAACAATGCCTTTATCTGTCGCCGGATCAAAAATTTAAATCCTTTCTTTAGTAATTGGATCTATAGAAAAGTTTTAATTTTTGAATACGTATTATTCGTCCCACTATGTCAAAATAAATTCCTTTCGTCGAGTTTAAATTTTAACAGGACAAACTCTGGGTATATGCTCACAGTACACTTAACATATTTTGGAATTATCTATTTAAATATCAATAAATCCAACGATAGTTAATTAAAATAAATTTTCGTAAATTTTATAAATTAGTTAATATTAAAAGTATATTTGCAGTTTAAAAAGGTAAATTTTTATATTGTTATTAAATAAACCTAATTTTAATTTCAATTTAGTCCGGAAAACCTAAAATATACTTCGTGACTTATAGTAAAAGGTCTGAAATATCCTTTTCTATTATTGATTGTAAAACATAATTATATATTTTTCCCTTGACGTGCTTGACCCTATTTAATAATATTTATTAACTTTTTTTACAAATTATTATAGGCGACCCTTTTTTTTTTTGGTGTCAATATTAATCAAATTCTTTAGGTTTCTAGTAATTTTTGATCTTTCAAATATGTCGCCATTAATATATTGCTATGCCATCTGTTTTATAGCAAAATTTTATTATGAATATTTTTCTATAATTTCGAATAAAAATATGATAAAAATATAAAAATATTTAATATGATTGTCAAATTCTGATGCACCATCTTTGGCGCCGAATAGTGTTCACTAACCTTGTCATATAAACTGACTTTTCTGACAATTGGATATTATGAAGTTGATTTTATTTAGTAGATGATTTTTGAATTTCTGACCAGAATAATAATGCTGTCGGATTTTCTAAGAATTGAAATTTTACAGTATTCGTATATAATGTGTCGAAAACCTTCAAAAATGTGAGAAATATTACTTGTAATTAGGAATATAATTTACTCAAACTTTTAAAGGTTTTTGACAGATTTGTGGAAATTCATAATTTCGGCGTTCTAACAAATCGGTGACAGGTGACACTGATTGTATATGCAGCGCATATAAGTATGAGATTAAAATGAAGTATATTTAAAAATTGAATCTGAAAATTAGCTCTGATTACCCAGCATCAGGTATCAATTTATATGGAGAATTGAGCTCTATTACAGTAGCCCGACCACTTTAGCCAGACGAGATCAAAAGTATGCCAATAATTGCAGCCGTTTATAAAAAAATTGCAGCTTTAACCGTTCTCAAGAAAAACGTGTCCGGCTAATGTAGTAGGAATTTCTACTACATTTCCTCTGCAACGCAGTCTTTTCTGTGACATTCTCTTTATTTATAGGCACTATTTACAATTGTTGCATATTTCCTTTATCACAGTTCTCCTCCAAATCTGCTTTGACATGAACCTACTATTCTTTTTTCTTATGGCCGTAACGTTAGGACATATCTGGTTCTAGGTGTTCTATGTTTCGAGTCTTATCAGTATATATGTATATCATATCCATCTCAATTTCTTATTATGGTTTAATATTTATATTATCCTTTTTTACAAATCTTGAACTCAATTATTAGTTATTAAATAAAATTTGACCTTCTATGGTTTTATGGCGAAATTTTATTACATCAATCATCTTTTGAATTGATATCTTTTAAGTCATGTCTCCACCGATTTTATTTGACAGCTCATCTTTGGTATCCTACAATTCGTCCACCTACAATTCTTCATTCTGAAAACGAACTAAAATATCACGAAATATTTTAATTAGTCACGCATGTTGGAATTTCATATTTCATATATATTCTGATTTTATTTGAACATTATAAAAAATATATAAAATAATCGACATTTCTCCTGATTATTAAATTAATGAACTTTCTGTGATTAGTAAATTCCATTATATTTTTTTTTACCAGAAATAATTTGATAATTAAGTATTCAAAATCTGTAAACTCAACAAAAAACAATTGAAAAAATCTTTGAAAATTAATTTAAAAAATAAATAAAGAATTCGTAGATAAATTTTGAATAATTAATTGTCAATTAAATTGTTAATAGAAATAATAATTTGCATTTATAGTTGAAATTTATTGAAAAAGTTATAAATTATTTTTTATTCTACTGAATTAAAAAATTAGTTTCATCTATTAATAATATTGGTGCCATCTATTGAATAAAATGTGTGATTACCACAAATTTCGTTTGACCTACACATATTCTGTTCAGTGATTAAATATTTGATCATAAATTCAGAACAATTGTCTATAAATTCTGTGATTTTTGATATTAAACAGCAAAAACCAATGCCATTTGTTTTCTAATCTATAATTATACGTTCGAGAAACTTATGGTTAAAATTTGAATCGGTAATTATAATTATAAATATTCTATGAGAAATACGATAATCCGGAAATAGGTCCTTAGTCTGTCACCATCAAATTTTTGATAAATCAGTTTCACGCTATTCTGCTTCTAAAGAAATTGGGGTTTGACATTAATAGCAATTACGTTAATAGGTAATAAATATAAGGTTATCAACAAACGCGGATTGCCTTCATGGAGAATCAGATTCTTTAATAAAGAAGAAATAATATTTGATAGATAATAAACTTTGTTAGAAACTCCATCGGAGTGTAAGATACAAAAGGACCACAATTGATTTGTCATTGGATTTATCATTAAGAACAAATGGATTTGTCATTAAAAGTAAATTTTCAAATTTTTATTTGTTTCTATAGGTTTAAGTTCATCAACCATCACATAATCGTTTACTAAACATTTATATCTTTACCAACTAATTAGGGTAACATTTCCTTTAGCGTTGTTGCGGCCGACTTCATATTTTGTATTTCCTATCTATTTCAGATATCAGAGAATTCAAATACGAAAACGTCAAATAACAGCCAAAAATTTGTAGTAACCAAATTTATTACATATGATTCAAAAACTTTATTTTACATAATTAAATTTTCTGTATATATTTGTAAATTTATTACAATTCATTTTGCCCGCAGTTTACTGAATAAATCTCTTTAAACCCCAAAAAATAATTATATTTTTCTTTAATACAATTTTTTTTTGAAGGCATTTTTATGATAAAATCTCATTTCACACTTTACAACATTTAAGGATTCAACAAACCATCATATATCTAAAATAAATTCTTTTAAATTGTGAAAAAAAAACATTCAAAATATTTCACAAAATGCCTTCAAAATATAATCTTTGTTCGATATCTGCCCAGAGACTAAAAGTAAACTACATATATAAAAAATACCCTGAAGACATGGGATCGGATTTTAGATCAATAAGTAAATAAATTTTAAGAATCTAAGGGTATTTAGCCTTAAGGATAAGGAAAAGTGTATTTTTTTACATTATAAATCAATAAAAAAAGGTGTACTTTTATAGGATCATTTCTTGGTAAACGCATATTTTTCTTTGTAAATTTCTTTTATCATTTTTGAATTGCTTTCGTTATATTTTCCAGTTTCAAAAACTGTCATAAAAACTATTATGCTGTAAGGAAGGCTGTTCCTAAAGCAAACAAAAAACTGGAAATGTTTTTAAAACAATGTTCGGAAAATTTATAAATATAATACTATCTATGAAAATGTATAAATCCCTATATAGTTAAAGAACACAAGGAAATTGTTATGGTCTCCACTAAGCCAATTTTATGGAATTTATTCCAGAATTATATGTACATAGTACAGCACAGCAAACACCCATCATTTCTAAAAGTTTGGTTAAAAACATAGAAAATGTGTTATCGTAAGATCATCAAAGTAGATAACCATTTGACCTATGTTAAACAAATTTATACAGGGTGTTCCGATACGTGTGACCCAAATGTATAAACCATATTTCTAAATTCAAGATGTATAAAATTCCATTTAAAGGTATGTCCGAAATGTATCTCTTACAGAATGGCAAAAGTGAATAATTTTTACAACAAAAGCTACTTTCAACCAAAAGTAGTCTTGTTGGTAAGATAGTGAGTCATACAATCAGTGTTCAACCCTATGCTATGTGTCAACCATATCAGTCTACTGTTTACTACAGTCCATTCATTTAACTACAAATATTCAAATTGAGAAAAGATAGAAATAAATTAACTAAATTATTAAGATGCAGGAATATTTCTTACACGTCTGAACCGTACGTATTGGGACACCCACTTTATATACAGTCTGGTATTCATAAAAAGTTAAAAGTATAATATGGCAACAAATAATTCTCAATTGTCGAAAAAATTATACTGTTTTGAATGAATAAAATTTGCGTATTTAAATATAGAAATTTTAAAATTTGCAAAATAAGGTCAAACATATTTTATAATTTTTGTTCTTCATTTACATATTTAATTATTGCGCCTCGAATTTGGTAATGACTTCCATATTGTTTATGCAATACGGATATAATTCGAAGGACAGCTTAGTACTGATAATCTAAATATTATATTCCCATGGCTTTTCTTTATGGTTTTTTAACTTTTCACCAACAAGAATTGTTAAGTATTTTATACTAAATTCAATGTGCATCAGCGCAGTCTATTCTACTTATATTTCTGTTCACTTGCATATTAATGATTGAATTATTTTCTCTATGACTTTTAGCTAATTTGAAACATTTTCTTTTTATTTCAATATCAAATTAATCTAATATTTTTATTCAATGGCTAATATTTAAATTAATCAGCGATGTAAGGTCTGGGGTTCGTCAATCATCTCCTTGAAGACCAAAATCTGATTCTTCAACTCCCAACGTGAAATTTTATAATACGGTTGCGAAACATAGCCGAATAAAGAACTATTAACCAACAAAATCGAAAACTTACTCAAAAGAATCTCTACAAACGATCTGCAATATCGAGTTGTATACGAGAAGCATTACCACATAATATGTAGACTTTAAGCACTCACATGAAATATATAATCTTTGAATTGGAACCCACAGTGAAATTTAAAACTGCGAAGGATTTTGATTATTCCTCAAATCACTATAAATTTTACTAATATAGCCAGTCATTAGTTAAAGCTGATGGATAAATTAAATTCGACGTCTCGCAGGTTATTCAGATAATAATCCGTTGAGCACGAACACAGCTTTTTAACCTATATTTAAAGATATACTCGTACCACCTTTCCTGATGCTTTCCCTAAATAATCATACCGAATTCTAACAATTTTCAAATGCTAAAACAAGTGAAAAAAATTCACTGAACTTATCAGTTCTCATACAATTTTAAAATATGATGGACCAGATTTTTGAATTACACATAAATGATAATATTAAATTTCGAAAAAGATTTCGTCCTTATTTATTAAATTCAATTTTAATATGAGTAACAAGAATTTCACGCTTCCCAAATTAAATATTAATAATTTATTATTTCGTTAATTGATAATTATTTCTTTTTATAATTCAATAGTTTTGAATATTCAGCGAAATTTTAATGATGGAATTTTATTTAAATTTACTCGTATATTTGTATTATTACTTTTCATATCATTGATTTATATATTTACGAATTTACATAATTATGTTTACTTTGGATCAAGATATACCAGCTTCAAAAAAAATATGGCTATTAGCATATATTTACATATAAAAACCCTCAATAATATTGAATTTTGTCTTGTTTATTTTACATGAAATTTATTCTTGATTTACAATTTCCATACGGATATAAATAGAAAAACAAGAATCATTTTTAACTCAATATTTTTTATATTACATATACATAGAACCTATCATAAATTTGAGTGACTTGTTTTTTTATGTAAAATTTACGAATCTCCGTCACAAAATAATAATATTTATATAAATAAATTTAAAAATCTGTTGATAAATATTTATTTGAAATCTTGAAATATTTTTTTTTTCAACAATTTACCATAAAAATAAAAATTTTAACATAAAAATAATTGTAAATATAGTATATTAAAATAGTCCTTTTTATATGAATAAATAAAAATAAATATGAAATATAATTTTTTTTTTATGAACATTAACATAAAAACAATTTCTAAAAATTAAGCTTTTTTCATAATATTTTATGTACTATACAAAGCTTTTAAATATTAAATATCTTAATTTGAAAACATAAATTTTTGATGTTCCTATAAAATTCTTCAAAAATTATTAAAATGAAGAAGACAAATAGCTTTAATGGTTACAATACCCAGGGCTGTAAACCAACAAATCACAATACCTTCATACCATAAAAAGGTGGTAACTTGGAACCCAAGGAAGAAGTCATAGCTTTGATAAAATAGGACCTTATAAAAAAGAATGTTTACATACAAAATTTTAGCTGAAGATATAATCAAGTTGAAATTTATCCGATTTCGAGTAATCAGTTGAAAATTTAACATGTACGAATAATATTTGGCTGCCGTTTATCGAAATCGGTTATTTTCGACACCAAAGATTCCATCAGAATTAAAAATATATTTTATATAATTCGAAATTTTGATAGGGACACACTGAAACCAATTTTATGGTCATTCAATTTCGAGATCACGAAACAAAGCTTTGTGTAATTTATTAAAAATCGTATAACAATTACTATGAGATATTGCTTTCTTCATATTACATTTCTTACCGCTACCGCCATATCGTGCTCCCAGAAAAAAAATGCCTTTTGTGATACGATTCAACACCAGATCGAGGTAGCGATGATGTTCTAAGTTTACTTAGCCTTAAATGAGTACAAATATAATAACTATACGTTTTACGTTTACGATGAAGACCATTTGCTTACTAAAAATATCTCACTATTTAACCCATTATCTCGGACAGTCAAGAAGCACTTAAAGTACTGGCAAAAGTATATAGTAGCTCGAACTGGTAAAGAAGTGAATTACCAGTCTTCACATATTATCAAGCGGTAACAATCTAAAACTAACTTCTTCATCAAGTTACAGTTCGATCGAAAGTAATGAAAAGGTTAATAAGCTGGCAAAACAAAGGTCTACGTATGATACTTTAGCAAGTCGTCAAATACCATGACATATATTAAAGCATTTGGGATAAAGTTCATTAGAGAAGTAGGGCGGTTCGACACATTGCAATGAGAAGAAAGGAGGTTGACTAGAGAGTACACAGGGGCCTTTAAATAAAGCTTCAGATTGTATGAGGTATTGTAGCTGCCCATATCCTTTAAACCAATCAACCAAAGCCAAAGCCATTAGCTTGTTCCAATTAAAATTTTCTTCACTATACATCAAAACTTATGGTTTCCAATAGACTAAAGTTCACTCAGCATAATGATGAATATTAAATAATTTGATTCTTTTAAAGGAAGAGCGATATCATTAATAATATTCTTATAAAGTTTTATTAAAATGTCATCAATAAATTCCATTTTATTTATAATCAAAATAAATATAATACATAATAGCAAAACTATGCTACTAAATACCAAACAATCGGTTTACATTTTGGTAAACCGCCGAATTATTGTACCACACAATTTTCTGTGGTTGTCAGCCCTGGTTAATATTACCACATAAAATTAAATTTTATTATCTTTTCCTTATAAATTTATTGCCATGTTTTTTTTTTTTTTTTGTTGGCTGTAATTTTTATAGTAATTGAAGCAGATAATAATAATACATATTTTTTGTAATTCCATAAAAACTCCTCTTATTAGTTTAAGTTTCCCAAAAGTTTTCAGAATATTTTCCATAATGTTTGGGTTTTAAATGAAAATTATTTTAATGATTCAATGCCAAATTTTTTTTATGTTTGTAAATCAAGACAAGTGCCAAAAAAATACTTTATTGTAGTTTAAATATTTCTTTATACAAACTTGAAAAAAGTTCATATAACCTTGCTAACACTTTACACTATACCAATCTGGTAAATATGGTACCACTTTTACCACCAATTCTAAATTAATTATTAGCTAAAATAATATAATAAAATTATTGAAACGTGCATGGCATAATTTTTTTGTATTCCTTAAACACCAGGTCATTTATTGTTGAAATAATTAAAAAAGTCTTACATGAACCTATGCTAGAGGATGTTATAAATTTTGTTGAAATATTTGGCATCTAATACCAACAGGAATCCAAAACATCAAACAGTTTTCTTTATTGTTTCCAACTGAAAGAAAACCATGTCGAAAAAATTCTAATGGAGAGGAAGGAACTTAAAAAATCCTGATGGTGGGAGGAACTAAACATCATGTAGGGATGTAGCTTGTCTTTATAATCAATATTTAACTCAAATGAAAAATGTATACCTTTTTTTTAGGTTATATAATATAGGAATATAGCAAATAGCACTATGAGTAATTTTGTCTTTATTTGATTTCATTTTCTGAATAACATACAGAAATAAATATAGTATCGTGTTTGGTGTAGGTGTAATGTATGTAGGGTTTGCTTCTTGTTACATATATTTTTTTAGATTATGTGTACTTTTTTATATACTTAGTTTCAGTATTTTTTTATCGTTATATTTTGTTTTGTTTTATTCGTTGGAAACAAAAACAACTTATTAATTTATATTTACAACATTTTTTATTACAACAATCATAAGTTATTAAGTTAAATTAAAAAAAAAGGTACTAACGTACGAGTACCTCACAAATGAGCGTTTGTTAAGGGCCTTGTAAAAAAAATCAGGAATGTATAAAATAAGTAATCGAGTATTTAATCCTCATAAACATCTGACACAAGTTTCATCTTTCCATTACCAAGAAATTGCAGACCTGAGAAAAAGACTTATTCTTTGTTTGGCTCAGTGAAAACCCGCATAAGGAAAGGTATTGTTAGTATGTATATATTAAAATGAAACATATAAAATGAAAGCTTAATTTCCTGAGCTTAATTTCTCACATGCTGAGAACATTTTATATAAACGCAACTGATTAAGCTCTGATTATGATCTGATGTCCATCACCGGTAACAAACTAATATTAATAGATTAGACACTAACTTTAATAAAGAATTTTCCAAATAGAAAATGTTAGTCAGAAAACTATTGTCAATTAAAATTTTCATAAAGATTTAGATTAACTGCTTCAGAACCTGACTAAGACGTAGTTAGTTTTTAAGCCAGGCACTGATGCAAAATGTTGTTTAACATACAAACAATTGTGCATAAAAATAATATTTCCTGCAGTTTTCTCTTAATTATCGCCATATTGAAATTTTTAGAAGCCATTTTTGATTTGTCATTGCTAGAGTTGGTCTTATGCTTTCTCATAGTTAGAGTATTACAACAATTCAGCAATTGTAAAATTATGATTTGAAATGTTTTTCTTTAGGCGGAGTACGAGATGGGATAACGTGCACGAAACAAATGAGATGGGAAATTTATCATAAATGCGAGATTGTAAGAAGAAGTGATTTTCAAGTTTCGGTAGAATTAGAAGTTGATCTAGTAGAGTTAGTTAAGAATACTTTTAAAAATGTTGACAATAAAGTTAATTTATTACAGCTTTAAACCTTCACATTAATTATGTGTGAGCCACTGCTTGCTTATATTTGATATAATATTATTGAAATTCTTAATCCAATTAATATAGATGATTTTATTACTGAAGGTTTAAGAAAAAGTCTGAACTCCTAGAATCATAAAATCTTTGTTTCTATCTCAATCTTAGTATACAATCCGAATTTCTTTTTCCACTCAATTAAATCTTAAAATTATTATTTTCATAATTAAGAGTTTTTTTTTTCTTCTATTGAAGTTTTTCATTTCTTTGAGTAATTCAAAAATTTTCTTTTAAGATTTCTTTCAAGATGAAATAAAAAGATTAGTGGTTGGAAATTAAAGTAAAAGTATTAAAGTAATTTTTTTTTCAGTCCCTGAAATTGTAAGACTGTTCGAATTTTAGTATTTTTTTATACACTGAAATTAGATTTATTTAAAAAGAATTTTTGTTGATTGATATTAAGATTCAAAACTTTTTTTTGTTTGAAATGATGGAATTAGAGGCAAAATTTTCGAATAAATTTAAAGAAAGTTTTGAAAAGAAATCTTATTAAATAATATTATATTTGTTTTCGCGTATCATGGAAATTAAATTATATATACATTATTATATTTTATAGTCTATTTTATTTATATCATTTATTATCACAATTTATGTGCCTAGGCTGATGGTATCTTTCAACTTATACGTCGCGGTTACAAATAAATGAATATTTGGATACCATGAACCAGAAAAATATTATATAAAAATAAAAGAAAATTTAAATTCTTCAAGCTTATATAAATTTATAATTTATTGAAACTGGTAGACTTTAATTTTATTTTTATTTAGGTCTTTTTGAGAGAAACAAAAAAAAAAATATATCAATTTTATTAACGTTTTTCTGTCAGTCTGTTATAATCAATCTACGTTTTTTATTTTTGAATTGTTATTATAGCTTCGTTAATTGTTTTGAAATTCTGTTTATTTCATGTATGAACAACATTTCAAAAAATGTACGATATAACATCAACGACAATCTGAGGAGTATGTTTTATTAAAAACAAACATAACCTATAATTGCTAAATCAAAAATAATTAAAAGTGTCAAAGAGCTCAGCGACGCAGCTCTTTGCATAACCCTGAATATATTCTCGTGGTGCTGTTGTTCCGCGGAACAGCTTTGAAATGTAATGTTTGAAGCATGCAAAAATATATGAAATTAGTTAGTTCAATTTAAACTTTTAAACATTGCCGTACAGCCCAGCGCCATTACATAAATAAATATATCAATCATAAAGATTTATGAAATAATTTGTTAAATATTTTATAAATTATTTAAATAGCATGACTTAGATACAAATATAATACTGAACTTATAGCCTAAGTATAAAACTACTACATATTTAATCGATCTGCTGCACATCAGCCCATTTTTAAACAATTTCCCATTATTATTTATACACGAATTGCGTTGGTTTTATATTAAAATTTTACATTTTTCATACAGAAAATAAAGACTGAAATAAAAATTTATTTAAGAAGATTTTGTCGTGTAATTTTCATACAAATCATAAATAAAATTATTTTTTAAATTTACTACATATATTATGTTCGCACAATAATCATAATTTTAAATTTTTACAAGAGTAAATAAATAAAATTTAATTTTATTTTTCACACTTTATTGTTTTTTTTTTCTTCTAAATGTGGAATGCAAGAGAGCAATGCGAACTGCGACCTACCTTATCGAGCTACTGGGCTATATTGCAAGGTTCTTAGGTGAGGGAACCACTTCCCAGAATATGTTGTCGTTAAAATTTAATGTAGTGGCAGAGAATGTATTCTGTTGTTTCTTTGTCATTACGTCAGAAACCACAAATTTCTGTTTTCACCTATAGTGGGTAGTAGTTCAAAGGACTGTGTCATGTCATACAAAAGGCCTGTTCCTGATATCTCTTTTTCTGAGTTTTTTTTTATGTCTCTGTCTTCCACTTATATTTTATGTAGTTTTTTAAGCTTCTTTGAGATTGAGAGTCTGTTCAGTAGCTCTTGTGCTCTTGTTCGATCCATCGGCGTAAGATAAAGTTGGCGTGTCTTATTGGTTTACCGCAAAATTGCTTTGACCGCCTTGTAAAAACATAGCTAGTTTTTGTAAGAAGGTGTTCGTCTTAATTTCCTTCAATTTATATGTCCTGCGGTACGCACGTTTATTTATACTTTGTTCTTTTAGCCAGAAAAATATTAGGTTTTTAAGATAGAGTAATGTTAATATTTATACATGTAATTTTGTAATATGGACTCTGGGCTGTCGCATAGTAATAGCGTTAAGTGAACTCAACTTTAAAGAGTAACCAGGAAGGAAACTTGCAATATGTTAATGATTATATCACTATAAAGAAACCTTGTTCGGAATCCATGAGGCTTTCAAATCCTTTACCATTAAAAAAAAAACTACTATATTTAAAACTCGCAAGATTGAAGTTTTTAGTAGTCATATTTTTATTTAGGGTCAGGTTACATTTTCACTGCTGGATAAGAAGAAGAATAACATTTAAATATTTTTGATAAAGTATTTACGAAATATTGATTATAGGATGTTTTTAAGACCCCATCAAGAGAAATTATTTAATATAAAATTATAAAAATATTGTCATATTAATAATAATAATTTAAAAAATGTACCAGAATAAACTGAAAATTACTAAAACTACATCCGTCTATATAAGGAAATATATATAGGCTAAGAGCTCATATATGTATACGAAGTAAATATTAATTTTGTTTCTAAAGTCCTTTATTTTAAGAATATTGGAAAATATTTATAATTATATAGTGAAAGTTTTAAATAAACTTTTATCTAAAAATATTATTTCTATATGGGATTGTTATTTACAATTTTGTGGCATTCTCTGATTTGGGTTTGACAAAGGCAAAAAATCTTTTTCCAAAACTTGACAGTATTTGCTTTTTTTATTTCAAATTTTGACATATATTGTTAAAATTGGTAATATTTTTTTTTAAAATTTTAATATTTATTAACCGCAAAACTAAAATCTTTCACTTTAGTAACTAATGTCATAAAAAGAAAATGGATATTTTATATAAATTACAACAATATTAATTTGATTAAATTTATTTAAGAAATATCAATTTTTATTTTTTGAATAATCTTAATATATTTCCAATTGTCAAAGCTAGAGATGACAATCAATTTCAGATTAATATTTTGTAGGACACTATTTTTAAAATGATGGCAATTTTAATATTATTACTGAATTAATTTAACTAATTATTTGTAGGCATATTTTAAAATATTTTTATACTTCCGGTTTACTTGAAGTTTACTTTTTAAAGGGTACTTGAAATCCCTAAATTCCGAATTACAGAAACCACCAGATGATTCATAAAATTGTTGTCAACGGCGGTACTCGGACAACCTCCATACGATTTTCCAAGAAAATCAAACTACGAACTTTTTGGATGACAAAACAAGATTCAGTATCTTTTGTGTGCATTCCATTTAGGATGGAAAAACAGGAATAAATATGGAACCTTTTAACATCAAAATAAATCTAATGTGTTTTTAATCTTTTACGCGACAACCCCATTTAAATTACTATTATAATTAAGTAGATCTACTACAAATAGTACTCGCCGTTGCCTTAGTGTTTGCAGTAGTTAATATGAAATAGTTTTATGTCATGTGATTATGTAAGTCTTCTTAAAGTAATTTCTATTCCAATTCCAGCATCCAACGTTTGTTGAATGGTTCTTAAACCAGATTATTATAAGTAATTTTTAACTTCTACAGAAATCGTAGCAAATTTTAGATTACAATTAATTATCGTTGAAACTTTCTTAATTATTCTTTACCATTATGACTAATGGAGTATCCTGTATTAATTTTTTTTAGAGCTGATGGTTAATATTCAACATTGCTCATAATCGCGGAGGAAACTTTTGGTTTCAACATTTTGTGCATTGCGTTTGCTTTCAACATTTTCTGTTGCATTGAGTTTTGTGTCAAACATTTTTCAAAACTAACGCTTTCCGTTTACGCATTACGATTCGACCTTCAGGTTAGGTAATTTTGTATCTGTGGCCTTTTAAATTAATTTTTTTTTTTGGTATTCTACAAAAACGATTTATCATTGCGGATCTAAAAGAATATATTTAATCCAAAAAAAGTGCAACATAAATTTATCTATAAATTCAATTTTTAAATTTGAAATTATCTAAATTATGTAAAATACTTTTTTTTTAATATAATTTTACAATTTGTTATCCACGAATAAAATTTACAATTAAACCTTTTAAATGTCGTGGTTATTTTTCTAATTAACATAATTTAAATTTATAGATAAATAAATTAAATTTCTAATCTATAAATACAAAATGAAATAATTTTAATTAGTTTCTATTATACATTACAATAAATTATAAAATAATATTATTTCTAATTATAAAATAATTAATTTCAGAAATATCAATGCAAATAACAAGCTGGGTAAATAAATGTTAAACAAATATTAGAAAATAAATACATAATTATATAAAATAAATTAAATTTTAAATAAATAATTTTTAATTATTGTTATATAGTTGAAAATTGTGGTCTTTAAAATTAGTTCTAATTTGTAATTATTAGACAACCAAGTTTAAATAAAACTTTTGTCATTTATGTGCCAAATATAATCAACAAATTTTAATAATTTTCAAAGTTTTACAATAAAATTTAATATTTATTAAATAAATAAATATCCATAAAATATAATTTGTTTAATATTTTATGAATTTATTTTCTTAGATTAATTTTGTTTTGCATCTATAGATTTTCAAGGAAAATTTACTTTATTTTTCCACTAAAAATATACCATAAATTCGATAATTTATGGTAGTAAAATTATATCCTGTTTATACATATAGAAAATGAATGCAAAATATAATTTCCATTTAATATACGAAAGATTTTCTAGGGATAATATGGAAAATAATTTTTTGCATACTTTAATATTTAAATGTTAACCCATTAACGTTATAGCTGGAATCCCAGTAACAATTTTTCGCTAGGTTAAAGGATTACTTTAATTATGGATCAACCTGAGTACCATTCCATTTACTTATAAAGCGAAGAATTTTGTAATCTCATGTTACTAAAACTTCTTATGCTACAGTTTGAAACATCTTTGAGATTACAAAAAAAAAATACTCAATAATAATCAACCTTTCGGGATAATGGTAGAACTTTTCGAGATAAAGAATCAAAAATCTTACTTTATGAAAGTATTATAGATATCCCTCCAAAAACAGTAGATATATTGATATTTGATAACAAGTGTCAAATTGTTGAGCTCCCCAAATACTTCTTCAATTATGGTCGATCGATGAATGCGGGTTTCTGTAGATAGCATCTTGCTGACGACTGTAGTTTTCTTATTTTCAAGAGCGCAAAGTGAAATGTTTCGGCTGATTCTTTCAGTCAATATTTTAATAAAAACGTCACTCAGCACTTCCTCATTTCACAATTATATTCAAATGACATCTAAAATAGAACACTGGCCTATTGCAAGTAACTCCGATATGAAATACTAGACTAGACCTCTTAATTTCACTATATACATTTTTGTTTGTATGTACACTTTTTAACGAAGCTTCTACATTTTCTACATTCGTACATTAACACTTTTAAAGCATTACTAGTGCAATCATGACATAGAACATAGTTGTAATATCGTTCATTAGAAGTGACATATAATTGCAAAGGGTTAACAATATTTATTGAAATGTGTATTCGTTACGCTTCAGTAGAAATTCACTATAATTTTCCACTATAATAAATCGGAAAACTTTTTTAAATTAATTATATCCAATAATTTTATTAGTCCATGTATATCCGTTGAATCATAACTCCCAGGTTTATACATCCAGAACAGAAATTGTTTTGAAAGTGTAAAATTGTAAACATTTTATTCAAATTTGAAAAATTTATATTTAAATAATTAATATTTAACAAAAGATTGAAATTTCGTAAAAATTTTTATCAAAAAAAAAAAAAAATAAATATAAAAAAATTACTTATTTTGAATCAGTCTACGAAAAAATTCTTGATAACGAAAATCTCGTATTTGAAATTGTCTGACCTTCTGTCATTAATCAACCCACTGCTCTAATTTATATTATTATTATTATGAATGAACTTTTATATTCAGTTTTCTATTAAAGAAAAATACTAAATTGTCTACATAAATTATTTATTCAATTCATAAAACTCATTCAATTACATATTCAAAAGAGAAATATAGTCCATAAAAATAATAATAATAAGTCTTAAATAACTAACTATAGAAGACATTTTGTTCTAAATAATATTTTTGTGATTGTGACATCGATGGCATCAACAATTCATAAACCCGTATGTGATTTTTCCAAGTTTTACAGGAGACATAATAATATGTAATACTTTTGAATAAAGGTTTTTGTATGTTCAACCATTTGGGCCTGTACAATTGGGCCTAGTACTAGTACTAAAACTGATGAAAATTAAACTATAAATACATTTTTTCGAACACATACAAGGTTTTGCTTCAAGAATTATGAATGTTCCGTGGTATTGAATCTACAATTTGTACGAAGTCCTCAAAATGATTTTTTGTTATTAGTAACTAAAGTTACGTTTTTAATGAACTTTGTAATAATTGTAGCCTAAATAAACTAAACCAGTTGATCTGCCGAATATATTTAAACATTAAAAAATTAAATTAAATTTTTGTACTTACGATGAATTGCTGCCATCAATATAGAATCATATTATGTCCATGTTCCAGTTCACACTTCTTATGATACAACATTTGCCCTTTAAAATAAAAAGACAATTTTGAATTAACGAGGGTGGTTTGCTTTTAGTATGTTGTTTAGTATTAATGAACCATCTTTCTGTGACATTAGTCACGTGTGTTTAATGTGCGTACATTTTTATGTATAGAAAATATTATTTAATTTTGTTCATTCATCAGAAATTTCAACATTTTATATACAACATAATAGCATCATACTTTAATATTTTTGTATATATAGCAAGTAATATATTAATGATGTACCAGGACATGATATACAGTAGTAAATAATATATCATCAAGGGTGGAATTATCACAGGGATGAATTTATACACATCAATTTAGTTTCAAATAAAGGAATGGATACGAAATTATAAGGACTTGCTAAACAAAAAAATGAAGAATTTTATTAAATTATTTTTTCTTTTGTCTTCTTTAAAGTTATGGGACCTTAAGACCATATTTTTTATGTAATCTTATAAAATAGTAAATTGTTCTGCTTTTTATTACTAAATAAACCAAAACCAAAAAAGAAAAACGTTAATAATAATAAAATATTTAATTAAGTAATTTTACAATTTAAATATTCAAAAATTAGTATAATTCAGTTGTCCTTTTGTTTCGTGAAAATTTCATAATGTTGGTGCTTGGTGGTAATTTTCCAGGTCATCAAATACTGTAACAAAATAATAACTCGGAAAACTGTAAGATGGAAATTTAATTGAAATGTTGCTTAAAAACTATATATATATAATTACGAAAATTCATTAGTAAAATTATATGTTATTAAAGTTTTTACTGTTGTTGCTGCTAACTTAGTCTTGAAATTTATTATATTAATGAAGAAAAATGGGTAACCACAAGGCACTGATTAAATTACATTTTTGGAAATTTAATGCTAATTGTGTAATATAAATATATATATAAGAGAAATCATTAAAGAAAGAAGAAGTTTTTTGAAAGATTATGAAATACTATTTCAGACGAAACTTGTTTCGAAGTGAAAAGTTTTCATATTATTTGGTTGAATTAGTTTCCCAAAATACAAAATAGTATACATATTATTTATCATATAAAATTGTTTTTAATAATTGATTTGGTTAAATTATCAATTTTAACTATATTAATCAGTTCAAAATGGATAATTACTCCTATTATCGATCGAATATATACAATTTGGAATTACTTCTATAAGTAATTAACGATATTAGACTGTTTTATTGCTTCTATTATTGATCAAATACAATTTGATAGTTGCTCCTTAATTTGATCGATAATTATGCAATTACTTTTATAAGTAATTGTCGATTTTGGACTCTTATCGATCCTATTATTTATTGGAGTTATTGTAGACAATGGAACTGTGTTATTAGACAGCACTTAGGCCAAAACTAAGCCAATTGTATCCCTTGTATACTTCACACCAGTCACGTCGACTGGCATGGCAGGGCCAAAAACTTATTAGACCGAATTTTAGAATTATTGGTTTCCGAACCAGAACACCTGCTTCATACTAGTAAGAACCAAAGCCCTTCGGTCGCAGGTGCATGAAACAGGAATAAAAGGTGTTCGGTTGTTTCTTGTGTTCGTCTCCACATCATCTACACATGTTTACCATGGATCGTCGTATTTTAAAAGCACGATCCCTCAAAGTGTCTTGGTATTTTGCAGGTGACTATCTCGTTCGGGATTTGCAATAAGATTTTCGTTACTTTACCCTTAATGCAAGCTTGCCACCGTTGGAGATGAGTGTCATAAGTCCATTATTTAAAGTTCGCAATTAAGGATTGGATTGCGATCCCGACTGTGGTTCAGACAACCTCCAATTGCGCTCCTGTTCTGGTAAGCTAGTTTGTTTAATATAAATTTACAACAATTTTTTTTAATGGGTTTTTTTTAAAATTTTTGTTTTATAAAATAATTTTTATAATTGTTTTTACATGTTTTACTAATTAAAAGTAATGGATTTAATCAGTAGAGGCTATCAATAACATACGAACACCTACAACAATATAGGATTTTTAATGGAATTTTTCATTAAAATTTTTATATTCTTTTCTTGCTTATTCAAACTTCTTCATTTTTATTCGTAATTCTGGAAATTTTAACATTAAATACGCTCGAAGACTAAGTAATAATTAAATACATTAAATCTACCATTTTTAAAAGATGAAATTACCATTTCAATGAAATGACATGGTAGATAAAATATCATTAATATTGAAATAACTTTTACTATTTCAAATCAAATTCGAAAATATATTAATGAATAAATAATATGAAATTGCGGTTAAATGGATCCTAAGAAATTAAAGTGTATAACTAATAAATTATTAAAATCCTTTGATTTTAGATAATGTAAATTGATTTAGAAATAATGTGTTATAATAATTGATTTAATTCTTAAATAAATATTTCAATTTACTTTACTTCACAAATATTCTTAAAGGAAAAATTATTAAAGTTTCTGTCGTAAACAATATTTATTTAATATTCTTATTGAATAAGGATCAATTAGGATTCCGACAACAAAATAGATTTAAGTCAATATTATTATAAAGTCATTTTTGTTGTTATTATATATAAAATGAATTTTCTGGGAATCATTTTTTATATGGTCACCGAAATCTGTACTTAACTCACCCTAAAGATAAATAATATTTTTTATTTATTATTTGATCTTGAAATATGTAAGGACATTTTTAAACAAAAAAAATAAATATATAAAAATTATGATTTAATAAATATCCACTTAAGTACAGTAATGACATATAACTTTGGCATATAATATAAAAAAGTATGTATATAAATATTGTATGTCATAATCAAGTTACGTCTACGCTCCACTGTCTTTTTTCAAAGTAGTAATTGATTTTTTCTAGATGTTATGAAAACGGTGCGGAGACGGAAGTACGATTTATTAGAATCTTTTATCTCTTTCTGTACTCTTTAATTTTATATGCTATCTCTTTTTATTTTTACTAGAAAAGTCATTACAACTTTTAAAATTAGCTGTACAGCGTGAGCTTAACTTAAATAATAGTTTCGTCCGTTTACCTATCGGTGAAATTTCAGATTTCTAAGAAAAATTTAATTAGTATGATTTTATCATATAGAATTTTTTTTATAGTTTTCAATATTTTTATCATCCCTTTCATCTGCCTTCAAAACGTATTACATAATTTGTTATTTTGATGCCCTTAAGATTTTATTCTTGGTAATATTTTTATATAATTTCATTTTTCCTTATTGATTTTTTTTATGTTATTGCTGAAATTAATATTATTTTAATAGAATATATAAAAGTTAGTAATAAAAATGGATTAGTTTTGGAAGAAATTGCAATTAAAAATGTTATTTATTAATGAATTAATATATCATTATTAAATGGAGAAAGTTATGAATTTAATCCTCGAAGGAAATTAATGTTGTTGTTAGTACTATATCTATAATTTAATATGAAAGAAATGATTTTTCTTATAGGAATTAATATTTTTTATAAGTATAACAAAAATATTGAAATTATCAATTAAAGTTGTTAGATTTTTTTACAGGGTGTCCAAGGAGCTTCTATTTTGAAGTCATAGTTTTAAAAATAAATTTTATACAAAGATTTTCACGAATAATTTCCAATTCATTGTTTCATTTTTACATGGGGTGATCTGATCAGGTTGGTTGTTCTGGCAATAATTCTTCGCTTTTTTTTGACAATAATTATACTCCTTAATCCTAATGTGTCCACGTGAAGTCATTTTAGTAAAGTTTTACGAGCTATATTCATATGTTAAAATTATTACATTTTTCTTCTTCTAATAACGTTACCGTCCGGGGTTGAACTTCAGCTTTTTTTATGATAGCTATTTAACTTTACCTTTTGCAGTGATTTTCCAATTTATTGCTTCTAGTGTCATTGCATCGCCTTCAATATTGTTCTCCGATCTATTTCTCTTGTTCTCATAGGTTTTGTTAATTGCATTTTACGTTGAGGTCTAATTTCGTCCATTCTTATAACTTAGTCTTTACGATTTAATAAATTTTACTATATTTTTATTAAGTTCTAATTCATTAAATTCTGCATTATTTTATATCAATATTTTGAATTTCGTACCTTTCTTTAAAAGCTTTAAATCTTCTTATAACATTTGTCAGTCATTCACGCCATTATTGCCGAATGATGGCAATATCTTTCAATTCACTCAACATTTGTTTGCAAACACTTCTCACAAATTGATTGTTTGTCCTTGACAGATTTTCTTGAATAATTTCCAATTCACTGTATCATTTTTATATGGGATAAACTAATCAGGTTGCATGGCTCTGGCAATTATTCTTCATTTGGTGAATGTAATTTAACCAAGATATTCAGATAGTGTTCCATATAGTCTTCTGGTCTTCTGGTAAAAGATTGTTAACATTTTAGATTTTACAAGTCTAATATCATAACCAGAAAATAATGAATACATACTTATGATATTTATCTTAATTTGACTAGTATTCCAAATTTTTGACATATACAAAAATATATTGACATATTTTGGATGTTATAATATCTTGAGTTTTGAGATAAAATATATCTTTTCATGACCTACAGAAAATATTACCCTATGTCAGTAGAAAGATAGATAAAGGTTTAGGTCAGTTAGTAATGATGTGTCAAAATTACTGCGGCTACTGTGTGCCTATTGTGAAAAACTTATAAGTTGTAACCCCATCCCAAAACCAGTACAATCAAAGAAATACAATAGGATTTTAAGTGGGTACGACGACAAATCCATTGGGTCCATAAAGCCGGTTCGAACATGTTCAGTAGAGTCCACTTTGTATTCGTTATTTGGAGCTAGTCTCATTTTATGTACATATATTTTTTTCCAGGTTACAGTGTCCAGTAAGTAACGCAGTTATTGTTCGTACTTGAAATCAGCTCATATCTAGTGTCCGTTTATCTGACTGAATAGGTATGAGTTGTTAGGCTATAGATTGCTACCTTGTTTTACTTTCAAGTTTTTATCATTAATTCTGTCACGCTGTGTGAATATTTATCAAATATTAAAAAATACATCACTTAAGAATTCACATAGCGAATATTCTTGAATCTTTACATTATATTTTACTAAAATTCTTTAATATTGATAGTAATTTTAATTTTACATGTATACATATAAACAAATTATTTATTTATGCTGTATTGTATTTTCACTATTATATACACTAAATCCCCTAAATACCGATTTAACTTTTCATAAAGTTCAATTTTGTTTATCAATGAAATCCTTGTATATTTTCGTATATAGTCAAAACAAAATCCCTTTTATAAATGCAATCGTCAACATTTTATATTTAAATTTTTTATATAAATATGAAAAGTTTTGATTATTGTCGTCGTACTCTTGGTATATTCACTACAAAATTTCTGTATATATCTTTTAAATTCAGAAATTTCAATGGAAATGTGATGGTAATGCTATCGTTTCATCATAAACTCTAATGTTCGTTCATTTTTTTTTAAGGTGGTATGTTACATGTTGTCACAAAAGAATGAAAAATATTTTTTTTTTGTTTTGTATAATATTAATCGTGATTGTATGGTTTTTCAAATTTTTGTGGTAATAGCAGCCGTGACAAAACCATGATTTTTTGTTTTGTACGAATATTACACATTTCACATAATTGACATTTTATGATTATTCTGCAGAAACATTAAATGTTTTTATCCCACAGAATTTGTTATTTTTTTGTTTTTTTAAAATACTTGACTTTAAAACTACTATACATATTATTATAAATAAATTTAATGTGACAATGTGAGCTAAAAGGTCAGAGGCACCACACATTTATATTTTCCCGTGTGCAAAATTAGTAACTATAAAAGCATATTGAATAAAATCGATTAGTATCAAGTGAAAGACATAGGAAAAAATGTAAATTCTGTAGGTTTTAGAGTAGACGCGATGCCAATTCGTAATTGAAATTCGTTATTTTGGAATACACTAAGAAATTATTTGTCATAAGACCACTGGGCATTTTATACTGAACGGAAACCTCAACATTTTAGAGATTGTATGGAAGAGTAGGAAATACTGCCCTGGGTAAGATATAAAGATTTAAATTTAAACATTTGGAATGTAATTTTTTGACCGACAAAGGGGACGAGCAGATTGACTTCATCTAGCTAAATTAACTTTAACTGTGCGGTGAATTTGAATGATGTGCTCTGGGGGTCTAGGGTAGAATGATTTAAGCTCGAGTTTAATTGTCTTTTAAATATTTAAAAAACATTTGAAATATATTAATGAATAATGAAGAAATCCTGTGAATTATTAATTACATTAAAAGCCTTTCGATTTGATATGAAATTTAATTGATTTAAGAATTATATACAATATACAAAGATTACACCACGCTTAGAAGTATTCACATTTGCCTAACTTTTATCCTGTACTGAAATTTAGAAACTACTTTATTGCTCAAAGCACATAATTATGGAACCAATAAACTCTATATTTTCCCTTCGAATTATAATGTGAATGAATTCTAACCGTTTCCTATTAAACCCTGTCTCTTAAACTAAAATCCTAATCTTTCATCCCTCAATATAGCCAAATCGTGTGTCTGTGAACACAGCAACAAGGAAAAAGTGAAAACAAAGGAACATTTTCTCAATATTTGGCTATATTTTAAAAAAAAAACGAATCTTTTGCTCGTTTGAGTTTCCATTGCCTATAAAATTTGGCCACCCTGGTGCGAATTATCCATTGCACATATAAAAGACGTTGCCTCTGCAATTTGTATCAGAGGTTTTTCAAATTTGAATATTATCGATTTGATAAAAATAACTTGGTTATTATTGTTGTTTTATTAATCGAAATATATTCACCACACCACAAACAATTATTTCTGGTATAATTGTTAAAAGTTTTCAATTTTATACAAATAATCTAAATTATATAAAATGTTTTCGGTGTAAATATACAAACCAATTAAATATTTTCAATTGGAAAGAGTTTTTCAAATTTAATATTGTTTAGAAAGAAATTTTTTGAAATTTTTTTAGTATAATTAAATTTATATTTGAAAATAATTTTATGTAGAGAGCAATTAAATTGAGATTAAATTATAATGCAGAATAATAAAGTGATTTAATATAATGGAATTAAATAGGAATTACCGAGGTGTGTATTGACATATTTATGATATAATTATAGAAATTTTCTATCAAGTATTTAATTCTCTATAGCTTTTAAATAATTTAGTCAGTTTTGACAAACTATATAAAAGGTTTTTAATCTATAAGCTTTATAAAGACTTTGTTAACCAATAAAAATTGTTGGAGTATTGTCAGTGTTTGTGTGAAATTTGTTATTAAATTCGTTATTAAATTTATATGTCAATTGTCGTGTCATTTGCATTTGTCAATGAAACCGGATTCATACCAAACAACCGTTTAATGTTAGGCTCAGTGGTGTAAGGGAAATGAATAGCATACACATACAGCAATATATTATGTCGCTAGATGGCGCTGAATATTGAACTTTAAATAAAATATAATTTAATATGCAAATGCACTCATTCCAGTCATTCGTTCGACCAACCACCATGTGTAAAGTGAAGGTTTCAAGCGGTACAATGAGTCTATTTCGGGCCTAAGTGCATGAACCCTAATAAATGAAATCAATCAATCAAAATGCACTTGCAGAGTGACGCTATCAGCAGTGCTGGAAGCTGTACTATAATGTGTTTTCATTTTAGAATAAACTAAACACATCTTCAACTATTGCTCAAAGTGTCACTCTGTTCGTAGCCTTAGATTTTGAATCTGCATTAGGCAAAGAGTAGAATATAATTTCATTCAATAGATGGCAAATTTCGTTTAATGTTTTTGGTTGTATAATCTTCCTTTAAAATTTACAATTACAAGTATTTGGAGAAGTATTTCTACTGTGATACTGTGAACTTCTTTACAAACAAAAATTGAAAAATGGAATTAATTAAATATAATAAATACTGTTTTATTTTCACGAATTATAATGACTGTAAAATAAATTACAAATTAAATTATTATTGTTAAATTATCTGTTATAAGAAAATCACTTTATTAGTAATGAAATTTCTTAAATAACTTTCAGAGATTATTATTTTCTTAAAATTGTTGTTCTTAGTTAATGAGATATTTATTTAATAACGAAGTCGTTATGTAAAATATTAATATAATAATTATTATAAAATTTAAATATCGTTTCCGAGATATTTAATATTTATAAAAGGTAACCTTTTTTTCTGGTTCATTTAAGAAAATAACAAAAAAATATTAAATTCAGGATAATTATATCCTGTATATCCATAATTTTCCATTTAAAAGGATTTTTTTTTTGTTTAATTTTTGGGTCTGATAAAATTTCTTTTTAAAATAATTGACAAAATTAATAATATCATTAAAAATAAATTTATATTGATTTTAAAATTAAATATTAATTAAGTAATTTTCTATTTTCTTTGATATGGAACGTAGTATATTTTATAAATAAATAAAATTTCATAAAATTAATAATATTAATTTTAGTAATTTTAAATTAGTTAGGTTAAGATTTAAGTGTAGTAGATTTAGTGTACAAATTTATATTTATATAAAAAGAGAGATAATTATATTTCTTATGACAAGTTACGGAAGTATGAGGGATATTTTTATACACGATTAAAGATTTCCGCTGTCAAAGTTTGAATGGTTCCTACATGTATTACTACACTGACAGTGTTGGTTATCAACGCGTAGGCTTTCATTAATTACACATCTGTAAAGTAGACAATGTCGTACACAAATAAATTTTGTGTATATAGACAATGTTGACCTTATTCATTCTCCATTTTTAAAATGAGTTAAACGATATCAAAAAAAATATTATATTAAAAGAATTATAATTTTATGAGGTACCGTGTCATAAGGCCATATATCATAACGCCATAATGGCTTTATGACTCACTTGAGTGAGTCTTAAAGCCATATTTGCAATTTTTACCAATATGGCTTTAAGACTCACTCGAAAGAGTCATAAAGCCATCTATGGTATGAGTCTTAAAGCCATATGGCGTTATGACCCATTCGAGTGAGTCTTAAAGCCATATTGGTAAAAATTGTGAATATGGCTTTAAGACTCACTCAAGTGCGTCATAAAGCCATTATGGCGTTATGACATATGGCCTTATGACACGGCACCTTTTATGATTAGTTGGTTAGTTCGAGTCCTTGTGGTGATTTCTATACAGGCTGTCCATAAATAGCGCTTTAGCACCGTTTTTCTACCATAAATTCTCGTGAACTCTAGCATGAATGATGGTATTTTAGAACCATCCCGTGCCCTTAAGGAAATGTAGGGTTTCCGTAATCAATTTACTGGCTAGATCGTTTAGTCGTTAAGGTAGTAGTTATCAAGAGATTATTCATTTATTTACAAGTGCCGTCTGTCGCCTGGAACTTGTAAATGAAATGCTCAATTGTTTCTTCATCCTTTGGATAAAAGATATGTAAAAAGGTTGTACCCGATTCAGAAAAGTTTTTTTTATCTAATTTGCACTGTCTACACGTGTAGGAAATTATGTTATTTATACATCACTGAAACTATACCTCGAACTGCTGATTGTCGGGTTTCGAATTATTTGAATCGGGAAATTTCTAGGCGTATTTGCGTCATGCAAAATTAATTTATGTAAGCGAATACACGTTTTCATATGAAAGTGTCAATGATTTTTCCTAAACAACTACTAACCAAATGTTTCAGCAAATGAAATATCTTGTCCAGATGACTATAATACTATACACCAGAGGCCCAAGATTTGACTACAAGTACTGTGTATCATAACGCACTACTGACTACTCTATATAATTCCCACTCCTATGATATTAGAACTTTATTTATTTTAAACATGGAAACTAATGAAAATTGATGGTTTATTTTTAATTTATTTATAGTTTTCTGCATCTTATAAATAACTTTTGAAAATAATCTAATAAGAAAATATGCAAAAAATTTGAATTACAAATTTCTTGATCGATTTTTTTTTTTTTTGTAGAATATTAAAAACTTTTTGAAAATATCTTAACTTTATCATATTTATTTGGAATTTAATGCATCATCTAAGAATTTTCATAAGTTTTTCATTTTTTTTTTTTTTTATGGAATTTTTTATGGAAAAATCTTCAAAGAAAAATAAATTTCCTATTGAAGTTTTAGTGAATATATTTTTCATATAAAATATTTTAATATTTATATCACGATTTTTTAACATTACGTGCTTTTGTAAATTATAATAATGTATTTTGGATGGTTAGTAATATTAATATTGCATGTACTACTGAATTTTGGAATGTTTACTACAAATATTTATTTATGTAACATATATTTAGAGTCATAAATACAGTACTATATTAAGAATCAAGTAAATATATAGTTTATTTATGTCGTCAAAAGTAATAAAATGTCAAATAAAATAGTTGTCTCAACATTATTTATGTGGAAAGCGACAAAATAATCTAATATCCTTAACATTATATATATGATTTATAAAAAGGTTTCGTATTTAATAGGCTAATTTTGTTAAAAGCTGTTTATCCCTAGATTTGATGGGATTATTTACCTTAAGTCATATCGCTGTATGGGAATTCAGTATATAAGGAAAATTGAAGAAAATGTTTTGAATATTAAATTTGAATAGTGTTTCTTAATTATTTTAAATCTTAAACGTTTTGCAAAAGAAGATTATGCACTACTTTTGAAGTGGTTCTAAGTAGAATTGAAAGCAACAAATGTTACATTGATTGGTAGCCCAAAATATAATTATTAAAATCCAAATTACAGCTTTATTTATATAGAAACATGTGAACCATATCGTCCTTCTGAGTAACATTTAAATATATGTCAATATTACCTGGAACACTTATAGAGCTATTATGAAAACACGAGTACCAGCACTGCGTATCAAGTACTAAATATATTATGTAATGCTAAAGAGATGAACTTGATGGTTTCCATGGCATTACTGTTCTTACTTGTAGTCTTCTATAGATAACGCTAAAGACGATAAAAGAATTTGTTCCATGATATGTTGGGCGAATGATTGTTCTTAATTGTATAGTCTAAGTGTAAACCTGATGCATTCGTTGTATATTTACTGTATAAGATACAACAATGGATCTACTTGAAGTATTCAAAAATTTTGCGCGGCCAAAATCATACAGGTTCAGTTCTTCTCTATAACCTTTATCTTTCTATAGTGATTCAAAATATTTTTTGACGAATTTTGACAAAATCAAGATGGAATTTCTTGAAAAATAGATTCACTAAAAAGACTAATACTATAATACCTATTTTTATCTAACTTTGAGATTCTGGAAATTTTGTTAATTACATTACACAGTCTACACTCTACACTTTAACGATAAGAGCACTAAATTCATCATCCCTTTAAATGAACCTTCAATTTGCTAAAATATGTTGTTTTCATTTGTGTTTACCCTTTTATAATATTTAGGCAAATTACATTTTAATGCATCCTCTCTTAATATATTTAAATAAATGATTTACTTTACACACTTAAACAGATTATTTACTTCACACACACCATTAAAACTATATTGTATAATACATACTTCAACAAATTTAAGAGGCTTTTACTTAGAAAAAGGGATTCCTTTACTTAAGTATAATACAATTTTTTTTTAAAAAAATTTCTAATAATTTACTTATTATTTAAATACAATTTTTAAAAAATAAAAATAATAATTTCCTAAAAAGCCTAGTCCTTTTTTTTACGTATACACATTGTTTATATTTGTACCCATCTTGAGAATATTTTTGATATTATAAATACGAATCCTTTTTTTTTTTGTTGATGGCATTATCATTAAACCTGCTGGTACGTATGTCATCAATAATATTTAAATATTTTATAAAATATGTTGTCGTCGACGTTTTTTTTAGACTTTTTCTGTTTTTTTATATTATTATTATGTAGTATAATAATGTTATCAATAAATTACAGGGAATTTACTCCTTTTTAAAATTATAAACCATTTTCCGCTTCATAGAAAATTGTACAAAATAAGAAAAATATAAAAAAAATCCATAAAAATTCTATAAAAAAATATATCTAATAAGCCGATGATGACATATTATTTAGGTATATAATAAAAACGTGAATAATAAAAATATATCGAATCCTCAGATGCCAAATATGATTATAATACGAGTGAGTGAAGTACAAACCACTAGCAAAAGGCATTTATAGATTAAATTTAAAAATGCTTATCAAATGTACACCCATTTTTTTTGTTTGGTTGGTTTTATGTCGTTATTAAAATGAAATGATCCATTTTGTCATTACAAATTATGGTCAGGAGTACTAAAGAGTAAGTTCATAAAGGTAATATAGATTTAGGTGGGTGCTCTAATCTTAATCATTGAGTACACTGTGGATCATTTGTGTTATAACACTGTAAAAGTAAATTAAACATGGAAAACGCTTCTTCGAAATCAGTTCTTTCGAAATGTCGCAAACCGCATCTTCGAAAAAACTGCTTTTGAAAAAACGGTTTCCACAAAAACTACAAAAGATATTTAGAAGAAGTATAGTAGAACGAGAAATTCCCTTTCATTGGCCTAGTGCATGTGTTTCATCTGTGGTCTTCGCAAATTCAGCAAGAGTTTCCACCATTTCGAAATAAATGCTTTCGAAAAAACTATTTCCACAATAACTCCAGAATATATCTAGAACTAGCAAGCGACGTTCATTTGCCTAGAATACAAGAACTAGCAAGCTTCTTTCATTTGCTTAGAAATTTTGATATTAAGGATTGAATTTAATTTACATATTCAGCATAATTGTTTGTGTAGCTAAAGTTTAATTTTATGAAGTTGTTTACTTTGCTTACAGTGACCCCTAAGTAACCCTGTTAATGTTTGTTCATGACAGGATGCTACGCATTCGATCTTGTTTATTACAAGACGCATTCGTTTTATTCGATTTTTTGGTAAGAATCATTTAGTAAATGGAACGCTTAAAACGTTCATCAATTGGTTGCAACAATAATCAATCTATAGTAAATAATGATGATTATCAATTCCAGAAATTTGAATGATTACCAATTTTACATTAAGAAATAATTAAAAACTACTGACTTACGAATAATCTCGCGTAAATTCAATTTTCTATATTCCTAGTCATAGCCCAGACTCTTTAGTACTCCGGAGTAAATATTTTGAATAAATGGATCGTAGTATTATAAAATTATATCTCTTTGAAAAAATGTTATTGGGGATATTTTTGAAAAGAGTCTTTTCCTCTAAAAGGAAATAAAATTTGCCGGTATTGTTTTTTGTATGTGTTTTTTTTTTTTTTTTTTGAAACCGATTTTTATTATATTTTTCTGTCCCAATTAAACCGGATATTAAAATTTGTTTGATTTTCTGGTCCGAAGGAAACCGGATATTAAAATTTTGTTATTATTGATATTCGGGTGGGCGAAATATAAAACCAAAATTTATGATTTTTGAATCTATTCGTAGATATAATTTGTTCAATATAATTTCATATATATCGAAAGATAAATTTTAGTTTAATTCCTTTTAAAAGTTATTCAATTATTCCTGAAGCTGTAATGTAATTTAACCTATAAAAATTCTTCATAAATTCAACATTTTCTTCTATATATTATAAATTAACGTTTGCTTTTTGGCTTGGTTATGTGGTCAGATTGACCTACTCATCAGTAATTTATAAAATAATTTAAGAGCCCATGATGTCCGGAAAATACAAGAAAAATGAACCTAACAAACTGGAGAGAAACTGACAAAATCGTCTTCTATGGAAAAAGATAATAAGGGAGGCGAAAGATCTTGACAGGCTGCCACGGATCTCTTGTATTAATTCAAAATTTTAACTTATATTATAAGACACAGTGTCTTAGTGTACTATCCTGTTATACATAAGGTCATTTGTTTCATTGTATGTCGAAATATAGATGTCCTTTTCAGCTCAGCTGTCATACCAGTGAAAATAAAAGAAACTCACGAATTAAGTGTAAACGAGATTTAAGCCAGGGCTACATTGTTTCGAATGATTCAGTTTCGATTTGTTTCGAAAAGTTCAAATTTGACGTCTCCATATATTTTATATTGGAAATCGATTGAGTGGCCACATAGGTCGAATCGGAACGAATCGAATCGAAAGAGTTTGGAACGATTGGAATTTTGCGAATCAAAACTGAAGGAAATGTCGAGAGATATGAAATTTGATTGTTTCCAAAATTAACAAAAACAAAATATATGTGGTTTAATCGATTGTGATCGGTAACTATGTGTTCAGTCTACTTAAACGTCGAATCGAATCAAATCGAATCGAAACTGAACTGAACTGATAGTAACAATGTAGCCCAGGCTTTATTAAATATAAATCCACTCGTTCATTAGTATCGCCATTATTGAAATGATATCATTATATCTAAAAAATTGTAATAAATTAATAATAATATGTATAAGATTATAGCTTCCATAAAATATTGAATTTATATGGAGTAATATGACTAATATATATTATAAAATTTTATCAATAAATAATATTATTCTTCGTTTATCGACATCTTTATGAAGTTATTATTAAATTAATTTTTATATTATTAAATCATTTTCCTATAGCTAGAATTACAAAGTTATATATAAATTTTCTATGCTAAAATTTGACCTATAAATATTCTTTGTATAGTTTATAAATATATCTTTAATTTAATTTCATAGTATAACATTGATACAAGATTTTGACCTAATGCTTGGCAGGCAACATTTCTAGTTAATTAAATGATTTCTATATAGAATCTTGGATATAGTTTGATACATTTTATAATGAAACTTTGTTGATTTTAATTAAATTTTCGAATTTTATTTAAATAAGATTGAAATTTTTACAGCTTTTTTTTTTATGTAATGCATAAGCTTTGATAAATTTCAGTAAAGTCTATGGTACAAAATTAAGGAAGAATTGGTAAAGACAATTTTACTAGAGTAAATAAAAGATTATCTTTAAAAATTGAATATACTAAAATTGCCCAATCTCAAGAATTACAGTGTAACAGGAGCGAAGAGCTAAAACACTCGTGTCGTGGACCATAAAAAAAAACGGGAACAGAGCTTATTCAAATAGAAAGAAAACCAGAAAAATGAGAAGCTTCCTTACAGGTCACGGTAACCTTAAGATGTACGTACACATATTTAAGACTGTCTGTAAGTTCTGGTCAACTGTGATGCGTTGATGTAACTCGAGGGCTATTTTTTGTTGCTTGTTTGGAAATATATGACGAATGTCACTAAAGAAGTTTGGTCATTAATCATTGACAAATAATTAAAAGTGATTATACAATTAGCAAAAAACTCAAGTGGTTAGGACTCTCTGTGATTGACCCTTGCCATAAACCGAAAAAAAAACTTTTGTTAATAGAAATCTCGGAATTACTTTTGTGTCCTTACGTTAGTTAATTAGTTTCGAAAGGGGTTGCTATATTATTCAATTTTACCGAATCACACCAAAACATTGGCCTACTTTTTTTACCCTTATAAAAATTTCTGTAATTCTTTTGATTCTAATTTCTTCAGTGAATCTAAGGATTTGAATTATGGCAATAATCGCCAAAACTTTTACAACTTACTTAAATTTCTAAGTCTTCTTCCAATGTCGCTGTGTTAAGCGTATTTTTTTGTGTACATCACTCTTGAAGTACACTAAATGTTAGTTTACTGTGATCTGTGGCCCTATTCCGGTAATTCCCAGGGAATTAGGAATTGGGAATTAGGAATTAGAAATCTCCTCGAAATATTTTTCCTGATTTTTTGCTCCTATTTCCCAAAAGTTTATTCCGGCAGGCAAGGAATTTATTCCTGTCAAATACATATTATGTGCGTTTACACCATATTAAATTAAGAAAATTCAGTTTTCAAAATTAACTAAAAAAGTAAAATTTAAAACATCTTAGTCACAAAACTTCATTAAATATTTATTCCAAAGTACATTGTTAATTTTTGTGGGAAAAATTGAAGTATTTTTCACCTAAAATGTAGTTTCAAAAATGTTTAATCTTTACTTCACTTTGTATAGTGTAAAACGTACTTAAGCAAATGTTGATGTTTATATTTTGTCAATTTGTTGTCAAAGTTGTTTATAAATTAAAGTGTTGGTTATTATTATATACATTGTTATAGAATAGAATTAAGTAAAGGTGAGAATTTTAATCAATATTAAATATATATGCTTGTAGAGGAAGAGTTTATATTTAATATTTCAGATGGCGCGAAGATTACTCCAGTTTTTTGATGACATTTTAACATTTTTTAAAAACATTATATTTCGTTAAATATTTTACAATTATTAAAAAAAAAGTTGTAATAATAATATTTAATAATTGTAGAATATTGAAAAAAATATTTTACGAAATATAATTGTATTTAAATATAGAAAAATCTTTATTCCTTTTAATGCAATTATTTACCTTTTCAAAATAGCTATGGAGTTTTTGAAAGTTAAACTGCGCGAATTGGGAATTAAAGTTTCCCAGGAAACATTTTTTCCCGGTCGCCGGAATACACTTTGGGAAAAAATAATTCCAAACTGCGCGAATATGTCAAAAACTCTCCTAATTCCCTGGGAATTACCGGAATAGGGCCACTGTAATATGATTTTGAGTTTCAAATAGGTTAATTAGTGAATATTAATAATACAGACGTCTCAGATTTGAGTGGCAACTTTTTTGTTTGAATCAAATCAAAAATGGATTTGCCTAATACATTCCATTCTAATATTATCATGAAATTATATATATTATCAATGTTTGTATTATAAACATGCCTCAGGATCAGGACCTCTATCATATTTAATTTCGTAATTCTGAAGACTTATGGTGATGTCTGGATTGAATTCAGATTTTTTTCTTTTTTAATAAATTTTATAATCTTAAATAGAATTATATTTACATTTTTCTATATCCAATTTCAGTTTGTAAATTATAATTAGATTCTATTTTCTTTATTAATAAATTTATGCATAAATTCTAAACACGACCTGAATTTATTTATGTTTCTTATATTACAAAAATCTTTCTGTAAAACTATTATTACAATAATAAATCAAACTAAAATTGTATATTTTATATTATAATTTATTCAAAAGTAATAATCAAAATAAATAATTCCTTTAAAAATGAAATCACATTTCAAATTTCATCAAGATTTGAAATGATAAAAATGTTAATTTTTTACATTATTTAATTTTTATAAAAATAATACAATTTCGAACAAAATTTAAATAGTAGAAATTTCTTAACATAAATGTTAAATAAAATAGTCTTCAGTCTATTAAAATTATTATACATATTTCTTACAGGTCTATAGACTGAGAAGCATAGAAAATAGACAGTGAAAATCAATTTAGAATAAATTGAATAGGTAAGAAAATACTGAACTAAAATTATATATTTTTATAAAATCAATAAAATTATTTACAATTTTGAATTTGACCTAAATAAATTTAAATTCATTTTTTCTTTTTTATGTATATAAATTCAAATTTCACATCAGGAGTTTCTGTAGTCCTTGTCCAAAATTTACATAAAAAAAACATAAAGTTTTGTTCAAAACAATTCGTGAAAATATTTGAATATTTTTTTTTATATATGAAATTTATCGTATTTTTTTACAATTTTTTGGATCCACTAACAGAGAAGTGAATTAAGATTTTAAATTCCGAAATATTAATATAATTTATCTAATAATTAACAGCGAAATTGGCCGAAATGGGTCAGGGATATTTTTAAACCTTTTAGACCTTCAGTATTTGCACCTCTGTCGTAATATTAAATAGTCATGTGGCTGGTCTTTTCCTGTTTGTTTTTTATGGAATTTTGAGCACTTTTTGCACATAATATTCTTCTGCTCTTCTCAATACATAGTCATAATACCTGAGACGGGTTTGCTTAAGCCTTAAGCTTGTTGGCAACTGCGTATTTGTTTCTTACCTTATCCAGCCTTGTTTACCTATACCAGCCACCCATTGCCACCCAGCCATTTTCAGTTTATTTCTGGTTAGTTTTTCTTAGTGATGTGCTTTCTTTGTAGTCCCAGCATTCCTTTTTTTTACACAAACACTCCAGATAGAGATTAGCAATTTAGCCAAGACATAGTTATGCTATGTGTCACATACGTATCCACATTAATATTTGAATTTAGAACAGAACGTTGATATTTAAATTCATTCAATTTCGTTGCTCATGGGTTTTAAATTAGAATGGTTTCATATTCTACTTCACTTGTTCCATTTATCTGATACTGATAGATTATATAGTTTTATTGATACGCCACACATACGCCGTTTTTCCCAAAAGATTTTATCCACTTATTTAGATTTGTTTTAAATTTTTAAATTATCTAGCCGATTTCGCGGCTAGGAGAATATAGTCTGCAAGTAAAATGCATCATGGACCGACCCTGATAAGAGTCCATCACTCGGCTGAATAAAAATTGGGTAATATCTGACCATTGATGTACTCCAACATTAACATCAAATGCCTCATTAATATTCCATTTCCAGCGTGATTTTGTATTGTGCTGATATCCGCGTAGATTACTTTTAGAATATTAATAGATACTTCCGACACTCCTTTCTCTTTTATAGATTGCCATACCAGTTTACGCAGTACACGACCAAAAGCCTTTGCTCATCGATAAACAAGAGGTGCATGTTTTTCTTTTTGGAATGATAATTCTCCAATAATATTGTTGCAGGTTGTATGATGGTATCTTCTTTCGAACCAATCCAAATTAAACTGTTTTTATTACAGAACTTAAAATATCTTCTATGCACTAGCGACTAGCCTATGATGAGAGTGGCAGAAGTGTATCAAAGTTTCTTGGAATCTGCAATTAGTACAATTAGACTAGAAGTGTATAATTGTAAAATCCATTATTCAAATACACTAAACGAAAAAATAAGTTTCTTAGCGAATTGCTTCTGGATTGATTCGTGAAGAATATCAACTCATTTCGCAAAATCTATTAATTTTTTTATATAAAAACTAGATTGTATTGATTCAATGGGTCTAGTTAGATATACATAAGTGTTAATACTAATATTACTGAATACACCTAACAGTCTACAGTACTATATATCATTTGAATATTGGGGCAGACATTGTTATCCTAAAGCTAATCACAAAGTCATAGAGTGTTTATCCTTTATGATTTACTAATTTATACAAGCTACAAGTCCAATTATAAATAATTAAAAAATTCATCTAATTCAATGAAATTAGAGATACCAAACTTATGAACTACTAAATAATTTGAATTTTTTCTTTCAAAATTAACTTGAGTAAAAGAAAAATTTGTTGCTCGATTCTTTACTTAAAATTTTGTATAATTCTGTAAACTTTTTTACAATTCAATTCTTTTAGCAAAGGTTTTACAAAAATATTATGATAAAACTTTCAAATATAAATATACGTACTTAAATATAAATTAAAAATTACAATCATTTCCAAATAAAAGTGACCATCAATCAAGTTGAAAATTATTTGAAATTTTTCTGAAAATTTGTTTAATAAATCTTTTTGGCTTTATTAAATAAACAAAATGTCACACAAATTGCCTAATAATTTAGCTAGGTTACCAAAAGTTTTGGCCTTGTGATTTTAAGACTGGCTGCATAAATATTAACTGCGTTGAGGTTCGATTTAGTTTTTCGCAATGTAAAGCTTTTTCATATAGATTGTATATGAAAACTCATAAATTTGAGTGTCGGTCGGCCAAAAGAAAAATTTGTGTAGGTCAAAATTGCATTAAAATTACGGATTACATCTGTAGAGCATAATTACAACTTACTTTATTATATGTCTTACAGGATACTATAGGACCTTTAGCCGACTCCAAAATTCTTTTCCGGCATTTTCTATCATTGGGACCGCCTCTCCAGCTTCTTGATGTCGCTGGTATTTCTATCTTTTCACGGTCTACCACGTTTCCTTGTTTCATTTGTACTGGATTGAAACACTTTCTTAGTTGGGATGTTAATTTTCATCCTGACAATATATCCAAACCATTGCAATCTTTTGATTCTAATGCATTTGATTTTGACAATATCAATACTCCACATCGTTGTAGCCGTTGTCTCTAAATTCCATTTAAGTATTTAGATCTATTACCTTTTATTTGGTCAATACTGTATAATATTTATTATTGTAGTATCATAAATCTGGAAAATTCAGATGTTGTAGAAATTTAAATATTCAGTTTTTCATTCTATAATTTCTACGATAAAAGAAAAATTGAATATAAAATACCCTAAAGGAAAATGTTCTGATTGTTTTATGGAATAAAAAAAATTTTGTCTACAAAAAAATGGAATTCGAAATTTTTTTATTAAATAAAAACATCATGAAATATTTTTTTTTACCAGAAAATTTAAAAATTTAAATTGAATTATTGTAAATTTATAATATATATTTTTCTATACAAGGTTTCAGTTACTGATAGTGATAATAATTATCATCTACAACACGTACAAATACTTTTTTATAAATTCAAATACCCAGCAATACCAATCATCAACCTATCAATCATCAATAGTAATCATTAAACTATTTGCCTTTAGTTATATAAAATTGTAAATTTAATTAAAAAAAAAATTGTTTTTTATTTGATATTTTCAACATTTTGTCAATTGATATTTTTTTTATTTAACATTCAGGTCTATTAAATTTGTACCTCATATGTCCTATCTATTATTTACTACTTTTATTTGAACAATTGTTGAACCTTATCCGTATTTGATGATCGATTTTTTTCCGTATTAGGTATTAGTGATCCATATTAAATAACTCAAATTGTTGGACTTTGAATCTTTTAGACACTTTCGAACTGTCATACTATCATAAAACACCTTAAGCTATTTAAAGCGCGTCATTATGAGCGGTTCTGATACTATGATATGCTTATGGTAACATTAAAAGATTTGTAGTATAGTACAGCGTAAGTACCACTCATAACGTCATTCTGTACGTGCATTTAGGGTTAAAATTTAAAATTAGATAGGCTATTGTGATTGATTTTCATTCTAATAATCATACGTCATCGATTAGTCCATTACTTTTGATAAAACTATAAAGCTGGATCAGTGATCATTTACATATGGCTTTCAAGGTGTTGTAATCAATTAGACTACAATGTTTGACAGAGTTACGTAATATACGTTTCGCCATTGCATCGTCGTGTTGGCAGAATTTACACATAGAATCCGCTATCAATTACTCGGTCCATATGTTATCGCTTATTCTCCGGATCCCGGATTTCCATGAGCTAGAAACTTCAAATTAAGACCGTCCGGAATACTAAATATGGTCGAACATGTCAGATTTTGGAGTTTGGTATATTTTGAGATGACATCAACTGAGATGAAATACAGAGATCCCCTTAGCAAAATTGAAAGACTTAATATTCGAATTCAGTTAATAAGTAATATGTACGGATACGGATGCATGTCTCATACTTCAAAGAATATTGTTGTACCAGACTCCTTCAAATTTCTGAAGGGCTCAAACAGTGCCCGGATTGATCGGTAAATCTAATTTTACATATTTTCCTTACTTTGGACCTTACTTACTTTCACTCATTTTGATGTCGTTCTTTTGACGTATAGTTGATATTCTTGGAATTATTCCAAAAAAAAAAAAATTGAAACTTCCTTTTTCTGATAGTAAAAACGTCAAACACTAAACATTTCCAAACCATTGAACGTACCTACTATATCTACTATAATTTAACATTGAAATATTGAAACATTTAAAGCAATATTTCAAAGGAAAGCCATTTTTAATGTTGTTGTATCCATCAATAAATTTCATTATTTAATTTCCTTTTCTTTTTTTGTGACTATAAATAAATTTTTTTTAAAAAAAGGCGGAAAATTATTGATTAAAATTATTTATTATTATAAATTGTTATTTTTAATTAATATTTTTTTATAATACATATAAAAAATTGTAAACAAGCATAAAAAAGTATAGTAAAAAAATGTAACTTATTGGTTCATACTTTAGAGATAGTTCAAAACGCGGAGTTTGTTAAAATAGTATTTTATGAAAAATTTCAGTAATAATTCCGTAATGTATCATTCGGAATTTTTTTAGAACTTGCCATCTCATAAATTTTATACGAAAACTGTTGGTCAAAAGAAAACTTAAATTTCAGATCAGTGGGATATCAAAATTTCAGATCTGGGAGAAATGTATTCTAGAAAAAAGGTGTCTTTAGGATAATTAATGACATCAGATATGAATTATAGATAATTCGCAATTTATATAATTCGGAATTCGGAATGTACTGAAAGTTCCGATATAATATTGAAACAGGTGGTTACGTATGAGGCATTCGTAGATGCCCATATAAAAAACATGCTACGGAAATGCTTGATAAATTGAATAGGAAGAAAAACAGGACATTGGTGGGCTATCATGCAGGACATTGAAAAGTTAAAAACTATCTACACAGACTAGGATTAGGAAGACCAAGTGTGCAGATTCTGTAAAGGCTAGCGGATGAACGGCTGTGAAACCTTCTATATGTACATAATCGCACCCTCAGAATTGTGGCCTCTATTTATTAAGAAGTTTTATCATTATAGTGTACAGGCCCAGACAGATACGCATAATTATGAAAGGGAAATGACAATAATCTAGCGATTGGGGCTGGTACTGATCTAAAATGGGCTAGATCACAAAACTATAGCTTAGTAACTTTCATTGAAATATTTTCATAACTATTAAATAATTTAAGAAAAGATGTCAAATTTAATTCAGGATCTTTTACGTTGACTCATTGAACTGTAACGAGTTAATATTTTAGTTTAGTTGCATTAATTTAATTGAATAAAAAGAAAAGAAAATCTTTTGAAAATGGAAGATAAGCAATTTAAGGTGTAAAAGTGACTTTTTTTATAAAAGAAATATCTCAGCACAATCTTTTCATTATTTCAATTCCTTTTATGTTCAAATTATACTCTTAAAAACATAGGATTTAAAAATTATGCTGAATTCTTTTTATTTTCTTTCTTTAATTTGTTCTAATGTTTACTAAAATCCTCATTTATTTTTTAAAAGACATGCCTTCAGATTCAGATTATACTTGGCTATACTTGACCACCTGATGGTACTTTTAATTGATTCTAATATTTATGATATTTTTCTTATTTGTATTTGTAATTTAATTAAAATGAAGATACAAGATTTTTGTCGCTCTATATTTTTTTTATTGATTTTCTTAATATATTTAATTAAAAACTGTGTCCCTTTGACATTAATTAAGTTAATGATGTCTCAGTGTTTTATATTGGATTTTTTGTTGTTGAAATATACTGAACCAATTTATTAATTTTATGATTTATATGATTTTCTAAAAGGTGGAAAATACTTACAGCCAGTTAAGCTAGGCCGACATTCAAATTATCAATCTTGAAATATTGGTATATAACCTAGATTTTGAAGGTTCGTTGTACAGTCCGCATGATGAATTATTCTATCATATAGCACATCATCCAATTCATCTTTCTCATGCACAAAATTAGTATAGATGGTCTCAACCTGTCCACCTCCTCCATGTCGGTCAAAAAATGATTTGGAATGTAAATTGTTTATATATTTTATATTTTATCGTAGGCATAGGCAGTGACGTAGGAGGTATTCTTGTGTTTCCTCCCCTTCTTCACATCCTCTACATATGAGGCTTCCGTTAACCCTAAACTTCTCGCATGCGTTCTGTGTACAATATGACAAGTAAGTACACCAGTGTATAATCGGGCTACTGGTCATCAAAATCATCTTGATTTTTGGTGTTTAAGGACCCCCAAAAAGGTTTTGGTTTCGTTACGATTTGTCCAAATATTGTAGTGTTCGTTCCATCTCACTAATTTTCCCAAAGATTTCTGAGGGGTTCCTGATGGTAAATTGTAATTTGTAATCGTAAAAAAGAAAAAGCATATCTCCATTTTGGTATAGTTTGAAATAACTTTGATATTTTACTTTTTTCATTCGCACCATTTAATTAAATTATTTGCAAATTTAAATAATTAATTCATATTTAATTAGGATCTTACAATTTGTCACGAATATTCAACTATTAGAAAATGTGAATTTAATTCACTAATGAAATGAATATATGAACATGAACCTAGAGAAAAGAATGAGTAAATCAGAACTTTTCTAATTGTAGCTATCCCCATTACAATTGTATATAACTCATTGATTTTAAAATTCCTTTCTTGATAGCTTCATATCGATGGAAATTTAGTATTTACCAAAAAAGTGGTATAATCCAGAAAATGAATATAAAAACTAACCACAAAAAACTTTAGACACAATAATATTTTGGCATATAAGACTTTTAAACCTTGTAAATGGTAAAAAAATATTTTCTGTTTTGGTAACATATGTTTAATTGACATATATGACTTTTAAACTTTATGGTTAGGGACTTATTTGCAGTGAAATATGTCAATATTTAATTTAGTAAATTTTTGAATTTTGGCGTTTATGTACTTTATAATCTTGACCAAATTATATAATTTCAAGTAGTGTTGACCGGTACATATAATACCAATTAAATTAAATTTTAGTTCAGAAAAGCCTACATATATTGAATTTGTTACCTTTAATGTAAATTATGATTTTCTTTCTTAATTAACAATGTATTTTATTTGTAGCATTTCAGTTTCAGTTCAAAATTACACAGATCCGTGACTTCAAAAATTGTATAACTTCCTATACTCGAAAGAAGAGTCTACAATATTACTGAAGACATCAATCATCTTTTAATAGAATTTTGAAGCTTCTATTAAAATATAATTTAAATTGATTTTTAAACATCTAGGTACGTAATAAAAGTGTGATAAATTCAATTAAATTTGTTAACTATATTAAGTGATTCCACACTTTAGAGATGAGTATAACACTTGTAGAAATGAAGTATTATTTAGACAGCTATAAACATATTATGCTGGAAAGACATAGTTTATTGATACATGATTTTATTCAAAGATATCCAGTTGAGGAAGAATTGAGCGAAATCAAAACTATAAGTACAATAAATTATATGATATTTAAAATAAAATTATATGAAATTAAATGTTTATTTAATTGGTATAAAAGAAGAATTCAAGATAATAAAAGTTTTCCTTAAATTAAATATTAGTTTTTTGTTTTTTTTTTGTAAAGAAATTACATAGAAATTTTCTGCTAAAATTTAGGACAGATGAGAAGTAAGTGGCAATATTCTGAACTGCAACAATATACTTACGTTCTCGACAGATACCTACCATCGCGGGCCATAACATAATCCAACCAATTTTCTTTACAAGACGATTATCAAGATTTCCATTATTGAGACCTTTGCAATTTCAAATCCAATATTTTAAGTTTTGTTTTGCTAAAATTTAGAACAAACGGGAAGTAAAAGGCGTTAACCTCAACTACACCAATGTACTGAATAACCTCGGCAGGATATTTACCATCGTTGGAATCAGCAATTCTACACAGTACACAGTGATCTGTGTTACAATCATTAAGTCAAGCATTTTGGATAGTAACATATTATTAGCCAAAATCCAATGTCTTGTTCTGCAGTCAAAGAGTATGGGCTTTAGGTCTTGTGGTCTATTTATAAAGCAAATATTGTTGTGAACAATATTTATAAGTAAGTATATTCCACTAATGTTAAATTAAGTATTAATAGAACTGAAATTTATATCTGTTTTTTTTTTTGTTAATTAAGTAAGGTCGCGTTATTAGTTTCTTCACACCCAATTGAGATGAAAGACTAGACCACTATTTGGGTATTATATACTCGGAAATTAATATTCCTTTAATTGAAACAATAACTTATCTCCACTACATACACCATTCCAATATCCTCACGGTTTTCTGTTATGATGATAATCGTCATTTCTTCCAAACTATCAAACATTATCAATATTTGCGTTATGTCTTCTCTTAACAAGACTAATGCCAGATTTCACAGTGTAAGCTTAAGCTCTACCTGTCTAAAACAAGACTATGTGGTTTAAGCTTGCAACTTAAACTTACTTGGTATCTCAAACAAATTTACTCAAAGTATAGATAAACCAATATATGTGAATTATTGTGAATGAAATATAAAATAATGTTATTGGAATGAAAGTGAATCAGCTGATAATTGAAATATATTTATTAGTGTACGTGTATATTATTGTGTCTTGAGGAGTATCAAAAAGTGAAGCTTAATATCTAGCCTTCAACATTAAATTAAACCTCACTTTAATGAAGACTTATATATATTTAAACGAACAGTATCACTGTTAGCTTAAACCAGAAAATAAGTGAAACCGAAATTTAATCTCTAAGTAAAAACTTAAGCTCTTATTGTGAAATCGGACATAAAACTTTCTACCAGTTTAAATATTCCTCAAGATAAATAACAAGCAACAAAAATGACTTACTTTATTATAATAAATTCCTTAAATTAAAATATATAAAAGCAAATTGTAATATTACATGACAAAATACTGCTTTAAATTTTGATAAATTATAACAACAAAAATGTATTTTTTTATTACTGGCAATAAATAATTTTCATTTTTTTTTTGTTTTTGTTTTTGTTATATGAATACGTAAAAATTTAAGCAATTTCCTTATAGAAAAATCTTAAATTTTCTATAAACATAAATTTCTTTAGCATAAAATGTAATAAATTATTATGATTATACATAAATCTTAACTAAATGATTTGTCATGATGTAATAATTTAAGATTTTCTATAAACACCAAGATTTGTTAATTTGTATTCAGGATCACGAACAAATTTCGTGGTAACGTTACTGTGGATACCAAATATTTTAAATTAACAAATTTTTGGGTGTTTAGAAAATTCCTTTCATATAGAAATGTGATATTTATGCAAGAAATTATTATTTTTGTAGATTTAAATTACAAAAGATTTCAGACAAAATGAATGTAGTTAAAGGACTCACAACTGAATTGAATAAATAAGGAAATCCTTAAAAGTTTTTGAAGGCTAAAAAAAAGTTTATATTTCAAGGTAAGTTTTTTTTTTTTTTCATCGATTAAATTTGAATCAACTTTTAAAATTTAATGGTATGATGAAAAATATGATGTTCTTATGAGGAGTCATAATATTGGAGTTACCCTAGGTTAGGATCAAAAGATTGCATGAAGAAACGTGGTCTTCATGCATCACGTAAATTGTATATGTATCCATTGTGGTCCCTATGGCAAGTTTCAAACTTTCTGCTTACCTTTTTAAAGAGAACCATTCTACAGAGATAGTGTTGAAAGGACCAAAACCGAGCAGTATGTCACGGTTCAAACTGTAGGCACCTGATGCGCGCAAGAAATCATAGTTACAAACTAGATAAGTCATCCATGTGAATCCCAGGGTAGGTATTTATAAATAGGTATAGTGATATATTTAACATTGACCAGTGAGGAGGCGGATCATTTACCTACAGACTGTGCTATTCAATGACAGAATTAATAACGATTTTTCCTTAGAGAATCGCGACCAATATTGTTTGGTTTGACAGCACTTAGAAGCGAGAATATTGTTCCCAAATATCTATTTTTACGTTTCCATATCAATTGATATATTCGCAGATGCAAGTCGACATCTAATTTGCATGTCGAAGTCGTCCTTGAAATTAAATTAAAAAAACAAATTCTTCTTTTATATAGAATAACTTTATTTTCGCAATAAATTTTAAATGACAGGGACAGCAAAATAACAACAATTATAAATTTAATAATATCCTGTTTATACAATAAGGACATTTTATTAAAAAATCATTTTAGACATTGAATAATTAAAAAATTTGTTTAATAACAATTTCAATTTCACAGGGATTTTTGTATCTACAATGATATTTATTAATTTTTCAGGAAATATTTCATTATTTATTATTAGGTACCAGTAGTACCATTAATATTATTTTATTTAAAGGACACACAAATAATAGAAAAATAGAAAAAAAAGGACATGACGGTTTCTGTTAGATAATTAGAAAAATTAATATAAATTATAATCATAAATTATAATTTTACAAGACTTTATTTCAAGGTCTGAAGGTTTGTTTTTTGTCTAAAATTCAGGACACAATAATATTTTACTCTATTTATATATAAAATTTAAATGAATCCAAATCACTTAATGACAACTTTATTAATGAAAGCATAATACACAGGTGCTCATAAACAATCAACAAAAAGCATATATGCAAATTCATCTAAATACTTAGGAATGGCTTTAGATAGTAAGCTACGACGAAAACCTCACGTGAAAAAGAAAAAGAACTGGGTAGACTCTATAAAAAACGTAGGAAAATTGGATAGGAATTCTTCATTATCAACCGAAAATAAATTTTTACTCTATAAAAGTAAAAAAGGAGGCTATTAAACCCCTGCCTAGACAATTCAAACATAAGACGAAAAAGGGTGGAACCTTTTCAACTAGTATAAATTGACGAACGAACAAAAATAGAATATTTTACCTCTCGATAAATCTTTGGATATATATTTAAAGGTTTGTATAACAATAAAAATCCATAAAAAAAATGGTTATTCTTCAAAGTAGATTGTAATAGTTAGCAGCGTGATCTTATGATGCATATTTACAAAATTAGCTTCAGCCCAAGTATTCTGCATTATTAATAGCACAAATAATTGTCTATAACTAGATAATGGAGATTTAGCATGCATGAATACAAGTTGATGATGAGTATAAATAAAATGTAGAGAATTATCGTGGACTCAATTGAGATATTGTGGTAATGCTCGGTTATGAACGTAAAGGTTTGTTAAATTTTTATGGTAAAATAACAAAAATACAAAGGCTACGCTGATAATTGGCTTCATCCGTAATTATTTGTTGGGCAAAAACAAGCAAGACAAGCAACAATATGATATTATACTGGTCATTAAGGCATGGTAATGTTATTAAATACGGAAAAATTGCTAAATATTAATATATTTCACAAGAAATATAGTTGCAACACTAACTGATCAAAATGAATCACCATTAACTGTTCAAATAACAAAGGAATAAAACTAATGAGGCTCGACTCAATACAATTCAATTGATCCAGTGGGTTGATACATACTAGAGCAAGTAATAGATGAAAAAATATACAACTTACATAATGTAATTTACGTGCTTGTGGTTTTGGATCCTTTCTCCGCCGTTCGAATCAACCTGAATAAAAATATTTTACATTTTAGTGCAATAAAATTAATTATTTATATTTTTTTAATAATTAGGAAATATTGTAAATTTGGAAAATTGAACGTTAGGAAAATTTAAAACCATGGAAATTTTTGTTATTTGCCTTTGATAGTAATTATTTAAAGAAGGATATTTTCCATATAGTATTTTTTCGTGGAGTTCAAGGATATTTTAGCAGAGATTCATACCTTTATTTTTCGCAATGTTGCTAATGCTGATTACATATTTTGTTGTATCGTAGAAATCAAATATTTACAAATATAAAGTTTTAAGGTTTTTTATAGTTATTATTACCATAAACATTTACATAATATCCTTATTTAGTATGAAATTTCACAACCAGTTGTTAGTAATATCTGTAAATATGAATTCTTTTATTTTCTCTATCCTCTGGTAATTATAGTCATGCGTATTTCTAAATGGGGTAATTATATCCTTCCACAGAAAAACCCACAGTACTTTATAGTATTAGTAAATATTTGAAAAATCAGGAAGCTTGTATTTGTATATATAAATCAGGATCCTTGTTTTAAATATTAATGTATTTCCGGTTTATTTTTATGTTCATCAAAAATTCTGAAAGATATTTCGTATTTTTTTTTATATATAGCACGTACCTAAATAGGTTAATTTAATATTTATTGGCCTTGCATGTCAACATGACCTTTGGGCAGTTATTATTCTTTTTTTTTTTTTTAAATAATTTACTCAGGTTGGTCAGCTGCTGGTTAATAAGGATAAGTAATTGAATAAATATAAGCTACAAGGAATAATATTACGAGTATAGTTAAAATAATTATGAGTGTTGCATTAGACTTGATGAAAAAACAAAATGGATTTGGCTGTAATTTTTTTTCTGGGCATATTCATGATTGAAATTTAAAATTAAGAAAATCTGTGCCAAAGTATTTAATCTCCTTTTAATATTGGAATTTATATATAGCACAGTTTTCCTATACAGACCAAGATTTACTCCAAATTATCCAATCTTTTATTATACAAAAAACTGCTATTAAAATTTATATAAAATACTAATGCATTTGCACATATATAAGCAATTTAGTTTCCGAATAATAGTTGATTTATGTTCTAGGAAAGAAATTACAGTGAATACCCATTAAAATTTTGAAACATATTTGAAATTTTTAACATTGCACTTTGTTATTGTGTACTACTGTTAATTACAAAACATTGTTGGACTTAATTCAATATTGAACCTAACTTACGAACGAGCTATCTGCTCTATCTATAGTTAGCAATTTTTTTGTAGGTTATGAACGTTATGGCTTCATCCTTTGCTTTGTAAAACGTTAAAGGAACACATATGATTTCAGTAATGTCATTCATTCGAGAGCTAGAATAAACAATATGGTTAGAAAAAATACACAGTAAGTACGTACGACTGTAATCTATCATTATAAAGGAGGAATTTACAACTTACATTAAAAATCATATTACTATACAAAATTGAAATTTTATGGAATGAGTCCAATTCATTCCAACTATAGCTATAAAAAATATAATTCAAAATAACAAATTGTAGACTAACAGCTAACAACGTATTTGCAAAAATAGTAGACATACTTTTATGAAACACATTTAAAACATAGAATTGAAGTCCTGCAAACCCTTGTGACGTTCCCAATTATAATTTTCATATAAAAAACTATAGTAGCTCATTATTTTTTCATCTAATATATAAATAACTTTCAATATACAAATTTAAAATTCATATAAAAATATCTCAAATTTTAATTTTTAATTATACAAAAATTATTATATAATTCAAATTTAACCAAAAAAAAATATCAAAATTATGGTATATTAAATAAATCAACTTTTAAAGATAATTCAATTTTCATATTCACATCAAAGAATTTTCTATTTTGAATTATAATGTAAATTTTATAAATAATTAGAATATTTTAAATGCTGCATGTAAAAAGCAAAACTATATAAAAAATAATAATGTCAGCAACAATTAAAAAAATAAATTTAGAAAAAAAGAAACATGTAAAATATAAAATTAATACAAAATTTAAAAAAAAATTATTACATTATAAATTTGTAAATATTTATGAATCAGTAAATATAAATGATATAACACCAATTCCAAATAATAATAATAATAATAATAATAAGAAAATAATATCAAAGAAAAATATATTTTACTATGAAGAAAATAATTTAAATAATTTGGAATATTTTATAAAACATTTAATATATGAAATTTCTGAAATTTTATATAATTTTGATGAATGTTATGAATGTTCAAGTAAATCTAGTAACGATACAACATCATATTTGATATATTTAAAAAATAGTTATAAACAAAAATCAAATAAAATTATAAAATATAAAAATAAATTAATAAAAAATGTAGATTCAAATGTTACAATCAATGAGAAATGTATAGAAAGTTTTAAAGAAAATGAATTAATTGAATCAAATCAGTTTATAAATTGTATTCTTAATCAGTTAATAGATTCAATACTAAATTGTTTAATTACTAATCATCCATCAGAATTAATTAATTATATTGAACCAAATACAAATAATGTCAAAATTTCAAATGATCAAATGATGTCGTACAGTCCAACATTAGATTTAAATATCGAAAGAAAATTAACTATAATGAAAATAGAAAATGAATCACTGTCAATTTTATTGGATCAACAAATTTTATATTCTATAACTACAGAATTTTCACTATCATATTTCATACCAATAAAATATGCTAAAGATATAAATTATGAAATAATTATTACAATTCAAAAATTTTATCATTTAACATATTCTATTCAACCATTTAACAATTATTTGAAATGGTCTAATAAAGAATATATTTGTTATCCTAAATATATTGAAATAAATAATTTCAAATTAAATAATGATTCTGAATCATTATTTTTAAATACTACAATTGAACAAAAAATCATTGAACCATTATTAAATCCAATCAATATTATGAAAAATGAAAATAAAAATTTTAAAGAATGTATGAGTTTAATGACAATGACAATGACATCAAAATTAAATATTAATAATGATAATAATTATCAGCCTAATATACATAATTTTATAAATAAAACAAGAGAAATTTTAATAATTGATAATCCAATTATACAATCAACAACATCAATTAAACAAAATCATTGGTATAATTTAATTAATAAAATTTCTTCGGTTTGTTGTATTGATCAGCAACAATCTAATAATATTTGGCATAATAATAATAATAATATTGATAAATCAACAATTATTACAAATAATAATAATATAAAACATCATGTAAAATGGTCAAATTCAACAACATCACATGGTCCAAATTCAATAAAATTCAAAAATTCAGAATTATTAAATATTGAACATAAAAAACGTTTATATAATCATTCAAAACAATTTCATAATTTACAATTTCATAATAATAATAATAATAATAATATTCGAACATATTATAAATTAACACAATTTGGTTTTAAAACAACATCAGATGAATTATCATTTATTGATAATACAAATAGACCATCATCATTTAATATATTTAGTAATCAAAATCAACAACATAAGAATCAATTAACTAGTAATAATAATAATAATAATAATAATGAAAAATATTGTTATTTATATCAACATAATGATGTTGATGAAGATGAGTTACCATCAAGTTCAAAAGATCAAGATAATAAACGAAATTGGTTTAAAAATATATTTTATACAATTTTTCAACGTAAACCTATTGAAAAAAATAAAAATCAAAGATGTTTATTTGAGAATCGGAAAAATTTCACAGAACTATCTGATGAGACTGAGATTGTTGATGCTACAAAAGAAACAAATTCCGAAATTATAATTCTTTTGCGTTGATTTTTCATTGAGATATCAAATGTATAAAAATTATTATAGTATAAGACGATGTCAAGTAAGGTTCGTGCAATAGAGCCACTAATAAGAAATTCGTAGAAATGAAGAAAAGCTCGTATTATTTGGTGTCATTGTTCTAAAATGAAATTAAATTTCTGTGGAATTATTTACATTAAATACAAAAATTGTATCCACTAGATTTTAATATTAAGCAGAAAATTAAATAATTGTTTTACAAAATATCATTCGGACAAAATTATAACACCAAATAAAAAAACTTGATTTTACAATTTGTTTTAATTTTACTATTATTTCTTATCTGTGCTCTTTGACAACTAACACCAAATTATTTTTTCCTATTTTTTTTCGCTATTCTACTCGCTGCAAGCATTGAGATATTCCATCAAGAAGCAGCAGGTGAACATCTCATAAACTACAACCTATCGTGTATTATGTGCTCCACTCAAAATGTGTGGATCATAGTAGAGTTGATTTCGAACTACTATCCACATGAACACTGTCGTAGCTTGGGATGCTGTCAAGTATTCACCCGTTGCGCAGTTTTCGCAGTCATTGCATTGATACAGTGGATATTTTAGTACACCGTAGACCAACAGATACTAAATTTAGTTCCGGCTCCAATATTTTTACATCACTGACTCTGAGTAACTAATTTTTAATAAAGCAATTAAATACAATGTCACAATCTGACGTTTAACATTCTTTTACAGCCTTAATAACTCTTCATTTTCATTTTTTAGATTAAAAATCTCCTTATATAATTAAACATGATTAATATTGATAGTGCAGTTTCAACCTTCAATATATTTCTATCCTTGAGGCATTGAAAACACCCGCTCAATGTTGGCATATAAGTAGAAGGCGCAGCGCAAACTTATATAAATAAAAAGAAACCAAAACCCAGTTGTTTCAATAGAACGAGTTCAGAATTCATGACTCAGAACAGAAAGCAATTGATTCGACTTTTGATTACCAGAAATGCAGATAAAAATATTTCATATATGATTTCTTGTAATAAAGAAAGAAATCAATTGATTCCAAATGCCATTAAATGGACTGATTTAAACGAAACAAAAAAGAGTCCACATGACGGATCCATAACAGTGTATGATGTCCATTGATTTATAAGTTGAAGATAGCTTGCGACGGATTATATTGTTAGTATTTAATATAGTAAATTAATATGTTTTCTCTATTCAAATTGCATTTATTATATACAATTTGGAAATTAATTTGAAACATTTTAAACACTAAATTAATTAGTGAATCCGATATAAATTTTGCATATATCCTGCAATTAATTGTCATATTTCTTTAGAGAAATGGCTTTAATTAATTCATTAATAATGAATATATTCGATGATCAAGAAGCATGATATATGTTGTTGTTGTTGTTGTAGCATTGCTACAAATATCATTTATTAAAAACCATTTTATGCTAGGTCCAGAAAGATAGCCACCTCTTGTAGTTTCTCTCATATGTCAATTATTGATAATGTTATTGGATTGCTTGGGCAGTTGTAAAGATGGGCTGTGTCATATGGGATACACGTCAGCAAAAGCTGGAGTTATTTGTGAATGTATTTGGCAGCATGACGCGATAAAATCTTTTTTTTCAATTGTGATTAGCTTTAGAAGCAGAACATTTCATGTGTCACCAGTCTTTGTACAGCTGCTATTGCATAGGACTAAAATTCCATTATTTACATATTGAGCAAATCTAAGTTGGACCTGAAGTCATTTCGATACCCAGTTTTTATTAATAAAATCTAGAGTAACATGGCCAGTGATATCTGCTCCCACACCCGCAATATGTTTGTAAGAAATACGTTTGTAGTTCTGAGTTGGATGTGATGGTCTTTGGTCGTATATAAGAAATTTGAGTACCTCTCTGGCACGTAGATCCCAACCTTCTTGAGAGCTGCATGATATATGTCGAATATAACATCCTCATATATTCTCAATAATTCTGTACAACTTGTTATTAATAAAAAACAAAAATCAAAATTTATACAAAATTTAATTTATACAATAGAAAGCTGATGTTTTTAAATTCAAAAAATATAATAATATCTATTATAATATTAGTAAATAAATTAATGTTCAAAAATAAAATAAAATTAATGTTGAAAAATAAATTTTTATATAATATTATATTTGGTAAAATAATTAAATAACAAAAAAAAAAAAAATTCAAAAATTCAAAAAAGAAACAATTTTTTAGAACCGTCAAAATCCTAAAACAAAAATAAAAACTATGGTACAATTACAGAAATATACGAAAGCTGGTATTTGGTCACCAGACGAAACTAGAGAATTTAAAAATATTATTATTGAAATGGATTTACCAGATGAAATAAAAGGTAAAAAATATGCAGGAGTTAGAAAAATATTTAAATCAGTTAGTAAAGAATTAATTGAACTGGGATATCCAGGTCGTACAGAAATTGAATTATTTAAAAAATATAAAGAAATTCGTGCTGAATATCAACAAAAAAATAATTCACCATTTAATAATATATTCCAACGAATTTATAGTTATTTTTTCTCATCATCATCAACATCAAAATCAATTGAGAATACTCGTATTAATAATAATTATAATAATGAAAAAATGATCAAATCTAATAACAAACGTAAGTTTTTTGGAGCTATTACATGTTGTTGTTGTTATAAGGATATTAATTAAATTTTTAATAAACTTAGTATATAATTGTAAAAAGAAAATCGTATTAAATCTTATTAATTTCGTAAGTCGAGAATTACATGATCGTATGTTGGTTTACAGTATTTTTGAGTTATGATCAATTTAATTATTAGCTTGCTGGAAATTATATTTAAGTTCTTTACAAACAAACACATTCAAAACATATACGAAAGCAAAAAAAAACTTTAACAACCAGATACAGTTTCGTTATTTCATATACGACTTTGTAACAAACATTTTCAGAGCATTAGTATTATATGCTGTATGTCAAACATTTACAAATCAAAAAATTGTCAAAATAAAATAAAACATTAGGTATACATGGTCGTATGTTAAATATAAATGATGAACATACGACCTTAGTCCATTTTTTTCTAAATCCATGCATAACCGGCAAATTATTTCAATATAAATCCGGCATAAAGTGGTTAATATTTGGCACCATTAACTGAATTCCGTTTTTGTACAACATACGAGCATGTAATTCCCAACTGTCATTATATTGAAATGGCGGTATAATTGCAAGAATTTTGTAACAGAGTTTTTGCTATTAATAATTCAACATTGTTGTAAATTAAATTTGATTTTTAGCAAATAAATTTACGCTTTTGCAACGCAAATTTGGGTAAATGGGGTATACCTTAAGAAATTATATTTATTGAAAAATCAAGGGTCAAATTTCCATTTGCTGTAAAATCAAATTATTACCAATGTTTAGAGAACGAAATGTTTTGCTGATTCTGTATTGTTTCTCTGATTTTATTTTCTTTCGAATTTATTTCGGCAATAATTGTCAGAAAATCATGTTGTGCAAATGTCATTAATTTTGAGCAATGTAATCCATCCGCAAGTCGTAAAATATTAGTAATGGGTCGTTTCACCGCGAACTTTTCACTCTGCATAGTATGTTTATCGAGAACACAGTCAGTCAGCATTTGTATAATTTAAATTGGACTAATGTTTGCTGCTCCCGATTATATTCCTCAAGAACGCGTGTCCGATCAATTAATTGTGTTAAAACTGTTACCGTACACAGATTTTAACATTTATTATTGGAGTAAATATATGAAATTAAAATTAGTTCAGCTGCAAACTGCTGGAGAACCGCTAGTCAGCTGTATGCTGCTGGAGAACCAAAAAGTTTTTTTCCAAATATAGTGTGCATTGTCCCAAATTAAATTAGTCCATTTTTCAAGTCAAATTAGTTATTAATCAAGTAATATTTATCTTTCCCCAAGTCGAATCGGTCTTTTTTCTAGCCGAATTGGTCTTTTTCCAAGAATAATTGGTTTTCCAAGTTAAATTCATATTTTTTCAAATCAAACTGGTCTTCCTTTCCTTTCAACAGAGATTTTTGTTTGTTTGTACTATATTGTAATTGGTCATAATTAAGCAATACTCCTAGTAGATATTTCTGACATTTACTTAGCAAATTGTGCTCCACAAAGTTTAAAAAGACCAGTTTCATTTGTTTTGGAAAAAGACCAACTTCACTTGATAATGCATAGATTAATTTATAGAATATTAAGAAACAAAACCATATAATAATAATTATCAATTGAATCAATGAATTTTTAGATTTTTAATTTTTATATGTTTATAGCTTATAATTCCACTGATTTTAATAACGAAGAAATATTAAGTTCTGAATCACAATCAGTTACATCTGATGAATTAGCAACTACAATTATGGATGAAAATTTTTTTGATGATATTAATAAATCAGATTTAAATAAACCAAAATTAATTGATTATCAAAATAGTATTAATAATATTAATAAAAATCATAATAATAATAGAATGGATAAATTATTTGATAATTTAGAAGAAACAATGTTTAATAAATGTAATAAAAATAATAATGTTAGAACTGTTGATAAATCAACTAATGTTGGTGTTAAATCAAGATGGGATGATACAAATAGTTATTATATATTACGTAATATTGATCCAGAATTAGGTTTATATCGATTATGTTCAATAGATCCATCTACATTTGTACAAGGAAAATATTAATAAATATTTTTTTTGGTTACCAATATATTTTCAAAAATTACATTCATTTTTTTGGTTACATTTTTTTAATATAAATTATATATAGAAACTATTGAAACTTTTTGGGAGAAATTATTATTGAATAGAATTTGTACGAAATTTTAATATATGAATATTAATATATAAAAATAGAAAATTAATTTAAAATGTGTATTTTAAAATAATAATTAATTAAACATAATATAAATTATTTAATTTTTTTTTGGGTAATTTTCGAGAAAATTAAATTAAAAAAACTATAAAAACGAAAAGAAAAAAAAATGAAAAATTATATTTGCGAATCGAATAATTTATTTATAATACATTTTCAAAATTAATATACGTTATTTTTTAAAACAATTTTTTTTTTGTAATAGAATTCGTAAATAATTAAAAAATATTTTTTTTTTTAATATAATTATAGTTAATTTATTTTTAATTTTTGTTATTTTTCTTGGCTTACAATTATAATTTGTATTTAACTTTCAGTTTTTTATTAAAATATATATTAATTATATTTATTTTGTATAATTTTTAAAATATGGAAAAGTTTTATATTAATTATATTGTTAAAACAAGAAAATCATAATAATAAATTTTCTTTAAATATTTAAAATATTTAAATTTTTTTTTTATATATAAATATTTTCAAAATTTTGTAGATATTTTTATTTTCTTAAACCGAAGTCAACAGTAGCAGTAGCGTTCTTTTCAGATCTGTGAAACGTGAACCGGGTCGTAATCTGTTGGATTCATGTCTGTTTTTTATTGATCGTAATTTAAGAATTTATTCTTGAATCAGTAAATAATGGCTGAGCTGAAGGAAGTATTATCATTCTTTTTAGAACTGAGAAGCCCGAAGTAAGCTGTAATCATATAATTCACTAATATAATGCATTTTTTAGTAAATTTTACTACTTTAAGATTACATTCCAATTGTTATTTACTTGAAAAATTTGTATTATCTGTTTTTACTTGGACATATATATTTAGTGCCTTGCTTAATTTAATTATATTTCTAAAAATGTGTATTGCTTTTATTCAGCAGCTGGTTGCTAATCATCAGAGTTGTTAAATAATGCATTATTTTTGTAATGCATTTTGAACTTCATTAGCATTATTTTAATAATTCAATTTGAATTAAAATAATGCATTACTCTTGTTTTATTAATGCATTATTGTTGAATTAATTAATTAAAATAATGCATTACTTAAAATAATTCGAATTATATGAATTAAATAAGAATTATTTGAATTATTTTTGAATTAACAAGAATAATTCAAGTAATTCAATGAATTACTTTTCTTAATTCAAAAATAATTCAAATTATTCAATATATTTGAATTACATCATATTATGCAAATTAAAAATAATTCAAATTCAAATTCATTTTATACAAATTAAAAATAATTCAAATAAATTGAATTATTTGAATTAAGAAAAGTAATTCAATGAATTATTTGAATTATTTTTGAATTAAAAAAAAATAATTCATTGAATTACTTGAATTATTTTTGAATTATTCTTGTTAATTCAAAAGTAATTCAAATAATTCTTATTTAATTCATATAATTCGAATTATTTTAAGTAATGCATTATTTTTAATGCATTATTTTAATTAATCAATTCAACAATAATTATGAATTTGAATTATATAAAAATGAATGCATTAATTTTGAATTATTAATTATTAAAAATAATGCATTACAAAAATAATTCATTATTTAACAACTATGCTAATCATCAAATAATTTGTATGTCTACAAAGTTCAATCCATTTTGGACAGTGAAATTATTTTCTTAACATGTAGAGAAAAAATGCTTTGAGATCGAGCTTAAATAAATGGATATCCTCCTCTTATTAATTACCGCTTGCTTTCACTATTGATTCATTCACTCGATTTTTAGAATCATCGTTTAAGTCATATTTAATCAACGAACAATCAAAATCCTAAAGAAAATAATTTTATGTTTTCATATTAAATATCAATTCCAAATCCATTTAATAGATAATCATCATAAGAAAAACCAAACTCCATGTATTTCAAGGAATTACCACAAGAAGTCGATTTAGATTTAGACCAACTAAATCGTCGTGGTATTACTGAGATGTTTGTTCGATGAAATCATTCCCTGAATTGATTGTTTTTTTTAAGGTATGTAACTTTTAAATTACATATATTTTTGTTACCTTTTCGTTGGTGAAAAGTTGATTTAAGTTCCTTGCAGATATAACAATCTTTTGCCGATCTAATATTATAGAGTCATAATTATTGATAAATTAGTAAGTAAACTAAATTTTTTTTTTTTTTATATATATTTAATTTTTTATTATTCAATTTTATTTTTTTCATTCTTAATTAAATATATTTTTTGTTTTGTATTTATTTATAATTAATATTGATTTAAAAAATATTTCATTCGTTTTGAAAAATAATAAAAATTGTGTGGAATTATTTTGAAAAAATCACATTTTTTTTTTAAATTATTCGTTTTCTACCGAAAAATTTGATGATTTTTTTTATTTTGTTATTATTTTGACGAAATTTTGCACCACAAATATTTGTTTTTGTTATAATAAATATATGGAAATATTGAAATTTAAATTAATGTTTTTAAGCTTAGTAAATGCAGATATTCATTCTTTAATTTGACATTTTAAATAAATGTAGTTTTTTACTGGGAACTTAAAAATAATTAGTACTGAAATTTCGAATTTTACGGTTCTGTAATAACGAGCCAACCATCATCACCAGAGATGATACGAAACTAATAAAAAAAATGATTTTTATGTAATTTTTTGATGTTTCCTATACAATTTTATTTTTAAGCTTTTTCGTATTTTAATTAACAAACAAAATTCTGCATTTATTCAACCGCTTTCTCACATAAAAAAAAAAAAAAAATTATTAATAAGAATTAGAAAAATATTTCTTAAAACAAAAAAAAAATTAATAAGATAAACGGCCAAAATTATTTGTAAATTCTAAAATTATTACAAAACAAACAAAAAGAAGATAATAATAAATTTAATTAAAATTTTCAGTCAAGTACAAAAATATCAATTTTTTATTTCTTTAAATTTATTTATTTTTTTCTTAACTCTTCATTTGCAAAAAAAAATCTACTTAAAAATAATATCCATTTTTGATGGTTACTTCAAAGAAAATAATCAAATAAATATTATAAAAATCAACTGGTTTTTTTATTTTTTTTTTGTAATTTTGTTTATTTTTAAATTAGTTAATTAATTTTTTTTTAAAATAAAAATATTTTATTTATTACTAAGTATTTATAGAAAAAAAAAATTGTTTTAATGGAAAATTAATTGAGTACAGCAGAGTTGTTGTTGTTGTGTATGTGAAAGTGTTGTTTTGTATATTTTTACAATATTTTTTTTTTTTTTTTTGATTTATTTTCTGGCTGTTTCTAAATTGTTTTTTTTTTTATTATAATTAATTTTTTTATTGTTTGTTGGTTTACAATTCATCCTTCTTGTGATCTTCGTCTGTATGTTCTTCGGGAGTTTCTTCCTCCTGTGTAAATAAAAATGGTAGAAAAAAAATGGAATTTTATTTATTTATTAATTATTATTGTTGAGAAAAAATACCCAAGAATATTTGTTTGTTTAAAGAAATAAAACTAAAGTGTTTAAAAAATGATAAATTTTATGTCAATTATAAAATAAAAACTACTGGAATTAATTGGTAATGTCAATTGCGATGCTGATCAATTGACATTATCCTAATAATTTCAATTTCTTATACTAATCAAGAAGCCCTGAAGTCAATAAATGAAATTGATAAATTTATTGAAAAATGCTATAAAATGTGAATAAATAATTTGTTATAACTTCAGAATTAGACATTTTTTGTATGTTTGATATTTCATTGATTTTAGCAATAACTATTGATTCGTTATAATTTTTGAAACCTATAGTAATTGTATATTGTACTTTGTGAAATTATTTATTTTGGTTCTTATTAAAATTCAATAAAGGACTATAAATATTTGAATAAAGTTTTAAAAGAACTAACCGGCATGGGGAAAATGTTATACAGATTATGTTGTTGCTAAATAAAAAGATAAGGTTTATGTTGCTTTCGTCTGCCTAAACAAATAATACGATCCAGTAATGAATCCTTTCCGAAAATGTGTATTTTTCTTGGATATTTCATCAAAATTTATTCGCATAAATTTTAGGATCTTCCAATTATACATTTTACAAACAAATTGGAACTGAGATGAAATTGACTACACTTTGTTTTGTTTGTTTCGATAATTCTTATATCAAAATTGTAGATGAAATAGTATACAGTTTAGGTTCATAACATTTATGAATTATAAATAGAGAGAATTGATAAAACATTAATTTTGAAACAATATGAATTTTTCTTCTGGATGTAGACGACTCTCAGTGATGCTCATGGGTCATTTAAGAAAATATCAGATTGTCTGAAATATCAGAAGTATAAAATCACTCTTTCCACCTACGTTTAAAGTTTGTATTTTAGGAAAAAGAAAGTTTATTAAAAAAAAAAAAAAAAAATGGTTCATATTATTATATAAATTAAAATGGGTAATTAATGTGAATGTACACTTGCTGTTCCGAGCATATTTTTTGAAGTATTTTAAAATACTTGCTATTTTTAATAGATCTTGAAGGTGTTCATTATTACTGAGGTTATGTCAATATTTGTTTTTAATGTACAAGTTTAAATAAAAAAGCTTATGTAAAATATAATTTTATGAAAAGTTTCAGTGGATATAACAAATTACAAAATTCAATTCGGGCCAGCTAAAATACTTGGATGGCTTTATGGTGCCTGCGGGCCTTTATTTGCGCACCACTACGCAATAGTAATGGACAATTGCTAAATAATATTTTACAATAATTGGTAGTAGAATTCAAATCATAACTATATATAATATCAAAAATATTGTTTCAAGTTTTACCCAGGAAATTTAAAATGCTTTTTCAATATATAAAATGAAAAAAGAAAATTAACAATTTTAATTATGTTCGATAAAATTCGAAAGAAAATATTAATTTTAATTGAATATTCATAAAAAAAATATATAAATAAAAAAAAAAAAAAGATAAACATAACATAAACAAATAAATACAAATCTCCCAACATAATTAGTAGTAATACAAATTGAAATATTAGTATTACTACAAACAGTACATTTTTAATTTAACCACAAATAATCGGAACATTAAAAAGAAAAGAAAAATGTAATTTTTGAGATTTGTTTCTTCGTCAAAATAACGATCATCTGTTTTCTGAACAACAAACAAACAAAACTATTCTTTCATGGGTGAAGTTTATCAAAATTGTCTTGATTAATAATTAATTTTTTACCGCTAATGTTGAGGTAATAGTGCCACCAGATTCCATAAATTTAACCAATTCATCGTATGTCCGATCCAAATTATAATCAATTACTTCATTATCACCTTTACGATATAATTTAATAGTTGGGAATGATGTAATTTTAGTATGTTCCAATTCATTTATAGTTGCATCCATTTTAGCAATAACTATTGATTCATGATCCTTATATTTTTCACCTAATTGATCATAAATTGGTACTAATTGTTTACAATGTCCGCACCTATAATTACACAGAAAAATACAAAATTAAAATATAAATTTTTATTTCAAAATACCGTAAAAAAAAATGTAGTAACATGTTACGTTTTTGTTACGAGTATTCGATTATATTAATTAAATATTTTTTAATTCCTTTCTGCTATAACGTTATAATTTCGTATGCCGTGGTAATTTCGAATTACCAAATTAAAAAAAAAATCGTTACATTTTTACTAATTAATACAAAATTATTCCAGCCTTTCCCTTTCCAAAAAATAATAATTTTGTAAAATTATTTAATTAATTTGAACGAAATTGTAACGTTACTACGAAGTTATAAACAGCACTACATTTTTTTATTTACAAAAACAACTTACCATGGTGCATAAAATTCAACTAAAACATCTTTTGTTGTATCAAATGCAACATCATCGAAATTTTTAGCAACTAATGTTTTAACTGGTGTTTTATCCCAATCTTCTGGTGCTTCTTGGCTTAATAAATGTTGTTTCAATTTACCATCTAAGAATTTCTGTACAAATTCTTTAACTGATACTGGTGTAATATCACTTGTTTCTGGTTTATATTTAGCCATATCTTCTTCTAATTTAATTAAACGTAATGTTGGTATTTCTTCTTTTGACATACCAAAGAATTCAAATATTCTAGCATGATCTGGTTCATCTGAACTAATTGTTACAAATAATACATCATCACGATATTGTTTAGCAACATCCTTTAATGGATCAACATATTTCTCAATATGACCAGCTTCTTTTGATAAGAAAAATAATAAATGTGATTTAATAGCACCGCCAAATATTTTTTGTGCTGATTCATGATTAAAATCAATAATCAATGGTAATGATTGTACTTGAATGAATTTCGTTAAAGTGCTTAATGTTAATTCACCATCAAAGAATAATTTCTTTTCATCATATGGTTTAAATAATATAATTGAACCACATTTAGCATCATATTTAGCATAAAGATCTTCATTACTAGTAATACCAAATACAAAATTATCTAATGAACTAGCAGCTGATAGGAAAGTTTTTGCTTCTTCAGATTCACGATCTTTAAAGAAACCAATTATGGCGATCTATAATATAATAAAATAAAAAATAAACAGAAAATTATTAATTAAATATTAATTTATTTAGAAAATAAATGTTATGAATATTTAAAATTTCCTAAATATATTTATTGGCCACTTAACAGTTTATTGACTCATAAACCGAAGTTATGTAAATTATTCATTAGTCAAAATTTCAATACTTAAATAGTAATAAGAGAATGTAATATAAATTAATATGAAAGAAAAATAGTGTATTAACCGAGAAACATACACTCTACTTAACGTTTGAACAGGGTTTTTTTTTGTAAAACGCTACTTTCGGTTCGATAAGTCTTTTCTTCTCAAATAAAAATTGATCTGCTACTATGCTCACACATACGGTACAACTACATATATAATTAACCATTTCGAAACATAATTCATAATATTTATTGTCACAAAATAAAATCATCTATATGCACCTAAAATAATTGGTTTTTGTCGTGTTTTAGGTATAAGTTTCGACCAGTGATTTCAATGTTTAATTGCATATTTCATTAATTACAAATTAAAACTATTCATTTTATATATAATTTAAATTCAAGTTATGAGTTAACATGTAACTAATAGTCCCCAGGCTAAATTAGCCCTCCCAGCACGATGACATAGCATTACTTATTCTGCCGTGACACAAATAAAAATCATTACACGATAATTGTTCCCAGTGAGAAATGTTCCAAACAACATTCGCGCGATAAATGCCCCCTTTATAAATCAATTGATTAAAGATAAATAAAATCATTTTTCAAATTTATAGAAATATAAAAATATGATTAATTTAATTTATATATTTGAACCTTTGTAACAACTTTTATATCAAGCAAAAGAAAACTCTTACCAAAAAAAATACTATTCTTTAAAATAAAATCTCTGTTAATTGTTTTTTGTAATTTGCTAATTTTCATTTATAAATTTTATTTCCGTTCAAAATTAACAACAAAATTAAATGATTTTCAACCAAAAAAATTATATAAATTTTTTCCAGATGCAATACCAAATGAAGTCTTGAAGCTGCTGAACGAGGAATCTATAAAAATACTTACACATTTATTTAATAAAATCTACAACTCGAGCAAAATTCCAAAAGAATGGTTAAAGTCAACATTTATAACCCTACCAAAAAAGCACAATGCAGCAAAATGTGGAGATTATCGCACAATTAGCCTGATGAGCCATGGACTAAAAATATTTTTAAAAGTAATTCACAATAGAATCTACAAAAAACTAGAAGAAGGAATCAGCGAATCGCAGTTCGGATTCAGGAATGGTATTGGCACGAGAGAAGCACTTTTTATGCTGAACATACTTGGCCAACGGAGCAGCGAAATGAATAACAATATACATACCTGTTTCATAGATTTTGAAAAGGCGTTTGACACAGTGAAGCATGATAAATTAATAGAAATTCTGAATAGTAAAAATCTAGATTCCAAAGATATAAAAATAATTGAATTTCTGTACTGGAATCAAACAGCCGAAGTAAGAACACAGGATGGAGTATCTGATGAGATCGTAATCAGAAAAGGGGTGAGACAAGGTTGTATATTGTCGCCGATACTATTTAATATATATTCGGAAGAAATATTCAAAGAAGCGCTAGAAGAAACAGAATTCGGAGTGAAAATAAACGGGGAGCTAATGAATAATATAAGATTCGCAGATGATTCAGCTTTAATAGCGAGTAATATTTCAGATTTGCAGAAGATGATAGACAAACTAAATAGGCACTGTATGGAGTATGGTCTGAAAATTAACCACAGTAAAACCAAGTATATGGTAATCGGAAAAACCAATGCAGGTAACCAAACAATAAAAGTAAATAATGTTCAAATTGAAAAAGTTAAAAGATACAAATATTTGGGAACTTGGATTGAATCCGACTCAGAAAACAGAACAGAGATCAACTGCAGAATAGAACAAGCACGGGTTGCCTTCAGAAAAATGAGTAACATTTTCTGCAAAAATGAAATCAACATCGAGCTGAAAATAAAAATATTAAAATGTTACATCTGGTCTACCTTACTATACGGGGCAGAGACTTGGACACTAAAAAAAAGAGATATAAAAAGAATAAATGCCTTCGAGCTTTGGATGTATCGTAGAATTTTGAAAATTCCATGGACAGATAGAGTAACCAATGCAGAAGTTCTAAGAAGAATAAACAAACCAAGAGAGATCATGAAGATAATTAAAACAAGAAAACTAGGCTTCTTAGGACATATCATGCGAAGTGAAAAATATAGAATCCTACAGGTAACACTACAAGGTAAAATTGCTGGTTCAAGGAGCAGAGGCAGAAGAAAGATATCCTGGTTTGGAAACCTAACAGAGTGGTTCGACATGTCTACGACCGAAATTTTCAGAGCAGCAAGATGCAGAAATACAATCAAAACGATGATGGCCAACCTCCATAGTGGAGAGGAACACTAAGAAGAAGATAAATTTTATGAAAAATTGTGTAATCAATTTTTCAAGTTTTGTGTGTTTTCTTGTAAAATATTATATTCTTAATTCATTATTTGTGTTCCCTGTTCCCTCCCCCTATTAAATACAATTTACATACTGTGAGCCATCTCACCATGACTAACTCGTTCTTGTATTTTGTTAAAATATATTTAAAAAGTACATGACTAAAAAAAAATTAATATACATTTTCTGTATGTGTTTTTTTAATGTTTTAAACATAATCTTTAAAAAAGTTCATTCAACTTTTTTTTTTACATTTCTCATTTTCTATCAAACATTGTTGTAACAAAAAACTACAAAAATATAAACACATACACAAGGAAAAATTTTAAAGATATAAAAATATGAAAATATTTAGAACCTATAATAAAATTTAGTTTAAGAATTAAGAGCATATAACAACAACAATAAAACTTGTTATTACAGCGTTTAACTGTTAATAATAATAATCACTGGGTACGAAGAAATGAAATCTCGTATATATACTGGAAAATATCAATTCATAATCTCGCAATTCAAAATCTCGGTATATTTATTAAACTTGATGGAATATTGAACAATTTAGAACATAATCGAAAACATTGACAAAAAATAAGCAAATTTGAGACTGGACGCACAATGTTCAAAAATAGCAAGAGCTGGCAACATTTTTGACTCTTTTTTGTTGGCTGGTGAGTGTCATTATAAAATATTTTATTTAATATCGTTAATTTAAAAAAAAAAGTTATAAATTTAGACACTGTTAAATTTTAAGTATTTTTCTTTGGGCCTGTCGCTTTTATCGCGAGCTGTATGAGTTGTATCAGGAGGCTAGACCTAGACCTAGTTAAAAAATACCGCATACAAAGACTACGCTGACCAAGTTATGTGGTGCGAATGGATTAATACATCTCTATCGAAAGTTAGCGTTGACTCCAAACATGAAGATTCACACCGAAATTTACATTTGAGAATGATCTTAAATTTGAATTTTTTTAACAATATAATTTTGATACAATTACCGACAACTCTTAAAGTATGTAATTGTAATTAAATCAATAATGAGATTTAAGAGATTGTTATAAAAAGTTATACGGCTAGGCTAATTTGTGTATGCAAGATTATATGTTTCGACATTTCGTAACAATCCCTAATAAATATATATTGTATTTCTTCCTGTCCCATTTTAAGTTTTATTTATATAGAAATAAATAAGCAACAACTTACATCATTATCTTTAAGTAGTTTTTCAGCTTCATCAACATTTTCTAATTCTTTAGCTGCTGGACCAGTTTTTTTAGTTACCCATGAAACAATATCATTTGCTTCACGCCCACCATTATAATCAATTGGAATACCATTACGGAAGAATTTCAATGTTGGATAACCACGTACTTGATATTCTTCAGCTAATTCACCTTGTTCAGTTGCATCAACTTTACCTAATTTAATTGGTGATTCTTTTTCAGCTAATGTTAGAGCTGCTTTAGCATATTCGGGTGCAAGAGCTTTACAATGACCACACCATGGTGCATCTATAATAATAAAAAAAATAACAAAATTTATTAAAATGTTAATGTTTTTCTATTAGTCGCAAAAAAAATTATTAATAAATTCATAAAAAAAAAAAAAAAATTAAATTTAAAAAGAACACGAACTATAAAAAATATAAATTTATAACTTCTATTTTTGGACAAGATTGTTGTTGATATGTTTTTGGAATATTTAATGAGATAACATTATAAAAATGATGATAATCAGTTTTCTTAATATAATATTTATTTAAATATTTATATAGCATAGAATTTTTTTTTCAAATTCGAAAGAATAATAATTTGATGACAGTGTTAATTATGATATTTGGATCTTTGAAAAAGTAATACTAAGGCAAAAAAAAAAATTACACTTTAGCCGGGACAAGTTAATTAATTCTATTAAGATTTTGTGCAACAATAAAGCTTGTCGCTTAAAAATGTAATATAATTCCGTATTCTTAACATTATTTACCATATAAGACTAGAACAAGAAATAACACATTAATTCAATTCAGTAATTCAGAGCAATGGGAAGTATTTTAGTGGGTGTATTATGATGCATTCAATCATGGCATTGCGACTTCAAGCTAAAATTGTTGCAAAAGTGTAATTAGTTGGAATTAATAGTATTCAAAAAATTTCAGTAATTTGGAAAACACTGTGGAAAATGTTAACAATGGAGATTTTAGTTGTAACTGTTTGTTTTGGCGTAATACAAATTATTATAGTTTATTAAAATTAGCCCCCTTACAAGGTTCGCTAGATATTGAAGAAACTACTTTGATTATTGTAGAATGTAAAAATGATAATTCCATCATGTATTTTAATTATTTTTGGATTGATTTATCGCCGAATTGAAATAAAGTTATGGCTTTTTCAAATATCTTTCAGGTGGCTTCGAAATTTGAATGAGAGTTGTTAGGTTAATGTGCGGTATCATATGACAGCTTCTGAGGAATGGGTAACGAATTTGAAATAACATATTACGAGTGTCTAGGACTACCAAATTTGTTTATTTGGTATTTGGTTGTGGACGAGTAGAATTTTTTTTTTGCTTAAATACGTTATCAAAAATGTTAGTTTTATGGAAATGTTAAATAAATTAAGCTCAACAAATAAGCAGAAATCTAAAAATAAAATATTTTGATAAGATAATGAAAATTTACAAAATATTTTTCAAATTCATATAACCAAAAAAATACAATTTTTATACATTCATTTTTTATACACTTGTATATTTTGGATGACAGAATGTGTTTTTTATTTGCTGTTAAATTTTTACGTGGAACTTAACTGCCACAATTCAAGAATTTCAATACCACTACACACACACCGCTTGGCTAAGAATTAATTTTTTTTTTTTTACATAATATTATACAAAAACAGAAAAACTGGTTTTCCATATCAAAAATTATATTCTCTTATTTATATATTTATACCATATTTGTATTTTATACAGTAAAGTTTTGCTTCAATATTATATCAATACACAAAATATACACAACGATTTCCATGCCACGACTCTAGACTCTCCGGTCTGCGCATAGAGACAAGCATACAAAAAAAAGAAATACCTAACAATTTAACTGTTGTCTTCTTCTATCTACTAAAAAATATTTATAAATTTTCAAGCAATCTGGCAATAAAATTTATATGTATTTTTTTTTATTATATCTGACATTTTGTATATTATCAAAATTGTACAATTGTACTTCGTCGTACAACGAGAAAAATTCCATATTTTTACAATAAAATATCCACGTAAACATTATTATATTATATTTTGAATTAAATTACTTTATTTTTTGTCAAATTCAAATCTTTAATTAAATAAATTAATAAATTTTCATTTAAAATGGCATCAATTAATGAATTAAATGAAGAAAATCAGATTAATAATATCAATGAATTGCAACAAGAAGAAACAGTGACTAGTGATATTAAATTTCGGCGTAATGAATTTTGGAAAAATTTACGTAAATTTTTAATTAATTGTAAATGTACAACAAATGATAAATTACGACATAATTTATTACGTGAAATTGGTGTTAATTTAGGTACAACTACTACAACCACAAATACAATAAATGATGAATTAATTAATAATTTTGATATTATTGATGATACTATAATAAATGATGATGATATACCAACACAAGAAAATGCATTTAAAAATAGCCAATGTCAATATATTTATAAAAGTTTAGATAAAACTGGTAAATATGAATGTTTATTTGATGATGATATATATGGTCATATATTATGGCCAACAACATTAGAAAAATCAATAAATTTTCATAACCAACAAAATACTGATAGCAGCAGCAGCAACAACGGTTTTAGTAGTAGTAATAGTGATTGTGCCGGTATTATAAACAATATGGCTGATATTAATGAAAATAATAAAAAAATTAAATTAAATTCAATTTATAATTATAATAATAATAATGAAAATTATATAAATATACAACCAATTATTGATGATTTATTAAAAAATCAATTATTAAATAATGATTTAAATAATGAAATTATAAAATTTAAAATTGAATTAAATACAAATATTAATTTATATATACGTAAAAATATATATAAATATGTTAGTTTTGTTGATATATATGATTATTTATTTTATTCAAATGATGGTGTTTTAAGGCAACAATATTTTAAAAATGGTTTAAATATTGATTATAATGATTATACAGATATAATACCATATTTATTAAATATTAAATCACGTTTAGATCATATTAAATTATTATTACATTTACAACCAAATGGTTCATATCATTTAACATGGATATTATTAGCATTTGAATTAAGTGATAAAGAATATCATTTAAATTTACCACCAAAATTAAAAATTGATTCAGAATTTCAACGTCAATGTTTTATTGAAGCTGTATTACAATTGGCAAGAAAAAAAAGTTTATCAATAATTGAGAATGATGCAAAATGTAAACGTGGTGAAGATGGTGCATCAACATCAACAACAACAACAGGAATAAATGGCCGTGCCAATAAATTCAATTTATACAGATCATGTAAATTGAAGAAAGCAATTTTTTACTTAATATTTAATATTATTTTATATGTTAATAGAAAGCATTTACCAGTGAATTTGTTGTAAAATGAGAATTTCTTTTTTTTTTAGTTCAAAAATGTTTTATATATATTTTTTTTTTTTTAAATTGCTTCTAATAAGTTGAAATTATTAAATAAATATCCTCGAAAATAAATCGAATATCAAAAAAGTAATTGTCTTTTTTATTTAAATTATTTTAATAAGCGTTAAAAATTGCAGTTCATTGCTGTATTTAAACATAATACGAGTTTTTGTTTCTGGCAGGATGGAGTAATTAATTTATTAGACGTGATTACCGGTAATTGTTTTATAGGCTTTGGTACTAAGCGAAACCAAGGGATTTTTATAGAACCGGAACAGGAAAACTTCAACCACTGTCCGGCACCTGCGGATAGAACGTAAACGTACATTCCTTTTATATCTTCTATCTAGACTGTTCTATAGCATGAAATTCTTCCCATATTAATAACAGCGATATTTAAAAATCTCCTTGAAATTGGACACATAGAAGAACATAAACAGCTCTTTCTACACACACTACACTCAAGTTCTGTGTCAACACCAAAAGTATTTATTCCCATTATTTTGGCTTTAATATTAAATACTATTTAAAAACGTTAAATTTGCTTTAGGTTTTTCCCTCGATTTTTGGTGCAGTGGTTTTTTGAGTGTTATGCTAATTTGATTTTTTTTTTTTTTGAAGATGATAAAAAAAAATCAATAGAAGTATAACCACAAAAAAAATATTAAAAATCTTTTAATACAAAATATGGTAGAGTGCAAAAAACTTAATAGAATCGAGACACACCTGTAATTTAAACTTAAGACATTTACTTATTAATTTTTTAAAACTAGATTTACCACGAGAGCGAATTATTATCGAAATATTATGTAAATACAAAAATCTCTGATATCCAATTATCATAAATATAAATTATAAATCTTGAAATTTTTAGAATTTAACACAGCCAACAATCTCTGACCAATTAAATGATGTAAATATTATATTTATTTTGTTCCACATGAGAAATTTGTTTTCTAGTTAGTGATAATCTAACAACTATTCTGAATTCTGATATAAAAATATGTAATGGCGCTCAATTACAGTTCTCTAATCAGTGTTTAAATATCTAAAATATACAAGATTTAATTTTATAAATAGTTATATTAATGAAATTAAAATCGAATTTTTTCAGGTTAGTAACCTTAGAGAAATTATTGAATCTGAATTATTATTCTAAATTCTAAAAGATAGGTAGGTTGTGTCAGGTAATTTATATTTAAAAGAATAATAATGTCTTTAAAATTTGTTTTATTCTGAAACGTGAAAAGAAGTCAGTTTATCGATCTGGACCCTTCCTGTTCCATCTTTTATAACAAATACAATAAAAATACAATATATAAACGCATATTTTTGAAACAATCAACTTTATTATTTATTGTAATGTCTTTTTAAATATTAGTCTATTTTGAAACCATTAAATTTAAAGTTTATAAAATTCGAAAAGTATGTTAAAAATACAATTGACGACAACTGCTGTACAAATTGGAACTTAAAGAAAAATTTGATTAAGCAATGAATTGTTCTGAAATATTATAAAGAAAAGCCGGTTTTCTTTTTGTTAATTTTTACTATTCTTTATTTTATTTATTGAAGAGTATACTTATTTAAAAAGAAGAAAATTGTTAATATTGATTCATTTTATATTAAACCTTTTTTTAATACTGTTAATTTTATGAGGACATTTACCCCAACCAAAAAAAAAATTCTCGAATTTTAGTTTATTAAATATAAATATGAGATTATTTATTTTGAATATTTTCTTATAAATTTTCTAAATATGAAACGTTCATAAGAACCCCATCATTATTTTAATCATAATTTATATCAATAACAGCCAGAATTAAAAATAAAATATAATATAAAATTTCGCTGATTAATATTATACTTTTCTTGTTAAAAAGTTTCTAAGGCGAATGGATTTTATTAAATTTCATTTCCTGATAAGAAAAATATTAAATATGATATAAATAAAACAGAACATATTTTTTCTTTATGAAATTCAAAATTAAATAATTGATAAACAAATAAACGTGGTACTATTTAATTAGGCGGGGATTGACTTAGTAGTAGTTGTAAAATTTTGTTAATAATATTGCGTCATTAATAAATTGGGAAGTATAGTTATACGTGGACATAAATTTGGTATTGTGTGCTAATTTATCACGTGTACTATTTGTATTATGCTGGTAATTATAGATATGAATTATTAATGGGCGAAAGTTAACCTCCAATTTATTAATCCTCATTTGTGAACTATAAATAAAAATCTATTTTACTTAACTACTTATTAATTTTATGACCGAGATTATGTTAGTTAAATTGACAATCGCAGAGACGATATTACTTGAATTAATGGTCACGCGCAAAATTTATTTCATATGTATGTTCTTGATCTTGTGTACAATTTTGAAAGTTTCCTATAATTACAGATATCTCTGAAGCATCATCAAATCAGTTATTATAGTTACAATTACATATATTCTTTTCGTGATGGTTCATCTAATTATGTGAGCATGGCAGGACAATATAAATTCCATCAGAAATTTAATTATATAAAAAAATATACAGAAAAATGCAATTTGGGTTTATAATACCGAAAAAATTTGCTCAAAACTGGTCTTGAAGTGTTTCAAATTTGTTATATTTGATTTAATAATCAGAAAAATATTTATAATTGATGAATATATTAATTATAGAAATTAATTATTATTGCATATCGCCTGATAAAATTAACAACTTCAAATATAAATATTTTAATTTTTTTGTTATTTTGCGTGTTAATAATTTTTTTTAAATCAGTAAACTCAAATTAATAAATAATTATATCTAATTACAAGCTAAAGAGGCAAAATTATGTCAGCTAAAAATAAAATTGAACATACTTGTGATAAGACAATGAAAATTATTGAAAGCAAATAATATTCTATAGGTTGGTGTAAAATATCAATAGTGAAATGTCAGTTGCATTTGGTAAATATTGACCGAAATACATCATATTTCTGGAAACTAAACATTTATTTAATCTAATTTTGCTCAAAGCATTTAATCTAATTTTCCTCAAAGCAAAGCCCTATAGCAAAATATGTATTAGCTATTGTAGATGTACATAAATAATGAAATTCAATTAAAATAATGATTTTTTGGGGTAAGTAAGCTTACCAGGAAAATAAGAAATCTTAAGATACAATATTTTGTAAAAAAATAAATAAATTATAATATGAAAACTTGTTTAAAAGACGTGGCAATAATATATTGGTTTAAATATAATATTAGCAACAAAGCACACGTCATTCTATCTATTACTTCTATTTTGTTTGGATTAGAGATCGAATTTTTATATTATCATCTTCAATTTTTTTTCTTAGTCTTTGTTAGAAGAAAAACAACATTAACAAAGAGAATTATTTTAAAAAATATGTAAAAAAAATTTATGAGCTTGGACTCTCTTGACGACTAGAAACAAGACTAGAATAGAAATCATTTGAAAAAACTTATGTTAGTATAATAAAAAAAATTATTCTTTATTAGTCAAAATGTCGGTTTCGATTAATAAATAAACTAAAACTGAAATTTCACATTTCGAACAAAGATTAGATAAGAAGAAAGCTGCCAAGGATATGAGAAATTCTAAATTTTATCAAATTGTATCGAAAAATAAAAACCTTGACATTTAAACAACAATCGATAAAGTAGTTCGAAAAAAACTCAATATCTCGATATTTATTTTTTATATTAGTTTGATCAAAGACATCAGTTTTTTTTTTAATTAAATTAATTAAAAATGAATGAAATTTTATTTTTCTTCTTTCTATCAATATTTTTTCAATATTTCACCACAAAATTTTGGAAACTTAATGTGACACGTCATACAGTTTGTGGAATTAATATTCTGCCGGTATAGAAAAAAAACATTTTTTTCATGTTTATAATTTTTTTAAAAATATAACTATCTCTGTTATCCACACATCAAAATATATTTATTTTTCTCTAATTTTAGAACTGCATTATCAATTTAAACTTTACCTACCACCAGCCTTCCAATTTGACACGCACACACAATTTTACCAATTGGGACAAAATTTTCGATTCATTTTTATTTTTTTTTATTCTATAGCAAAAAACTAGGCTTTTCTTATTTTTACAAATAATAATCATGGTAAGAAAAAAAAAATTTTGTTACTTACAAAATTCAACTAAAACAAATTCATGCTCTGCTGTAGCTGCTTTAAAATTATCTTTGGTTAAAACTAAAACTCCTTCTTCGACCACAATTTCATCGGCAAATGTGTTGGCGGCCGTCGCAATTACAAGTAATAAATATATAAAACTTTTCATTTTTGTTTTGGATAATTTTATTCGTATTATTTTTTTATTTACGATTTTATATATTTTAAATATTAGAATATATAATTTTTTTTTTAGCTTTTATAAATTAAATTTTTTTGCTCACGGTGGAAATCAAAATAACAAAAAAAGCACTTTTTCCGCACACCCAAAAAATATGCGTCCGACTTCTCTGAAAGATGAAAAGAAATTGTATTTTCTTTGTAAAATTATTGAAAACTATTTTTCTCTATTTTTGTTGTTGTTCTGGATGTGTGGATTCTAAATTTTAAATTGTTTTTGTTTTTTTAGTGTTGCCGTATCCTACGCATTCCAAACCCAAATTTTATGCCCTTTTAAGAATAATTCTAAACGAAAATACATTTGTGAAAAAATTCACCACTTTGATTATGAACGTTGGACGGTTACCCTCACTTGTCGGGTTTAAGTAATAAAAGGATAGTGTTGAAGTTTTTGGCGAGACACCAACATAATTTTTAAAAAAATTACAATTAAACACTTTACTTTACCTTATCTATTATATAATCTATTTCATGCTTTTACGTTTTACCTACGAAAATAACAAAAACACTATTAATATTTCAGAATTTATTTAAGTTAAATTTTTATTTTTTAATAAAATGTTTCAAAAACGAATTGCTTTCAAATAATATTAATATATGTATATAATAATATAACATTGTCAATATATGAGAAATTAGTATAAATGAAAAACATTTGCATCACTTTCAGAAATAAATTCACCGGGTTCAATTATTTTGAATTTCGCGGCAAACTATGCAACCAACCAATCTCATAATTCCATTCTTTGTTTTTATCTAACTATCGTAGAGTTTCATGAATAATGATAGTTCATTCATAGTTAGCTATTTCTTGTTTGGTTGCTCATTATCAAGAACCACTGTGAGTGAGTAAATAATTCTAGAAATATTTGTATAATACTTTTTATTACTGTTTCTAGAAAGGTGTTATATACAAATTACGTCGAGAGTGATTATATGAAATAAATTTCCGTCATTCCGTCAATTTTCCTTCATTCTATCAATTTGTATTTAAAAAATAAAAAACATATTGTAAATTTTTTACCACGTAAAACTTAATAAAAATAAATAAATACACAATATTTAGTTTCCTTGAATAAGTTAGCTGCACTGTGGTTTGTTAACATCAGAATTTATCAGTGTCCTCTGGAGCAAATGATTTATACTAATTGCTTTCAAATATCGGAATCGGACAATAAATTCAATAAACTTTATATAATTAATAAAAGTATATTTTATTAATTATATAATATAATAAATAAAATATTTATTACATAATTGATGGAGGTATGACTGAAAATGGAGTTGAAATATTTTTAGAGTAAAATGTACCTTAATAATTTACCTTACTAATTTATGAGGCATAGCCAACTAGGGACTTCAATTAAAAAAAGTAGTCATGTTTTTATCAAAAATGAAAATTAAAAAATTTAGCATATTAATTTTGTAGATAAAACCAAGTATATTCCATATGGTTTGTAAAGTCATAAAATTTTCAAGCAGTCTTTTGATATCATTATTTTTCAAACATATTTCTCAGATAATAACTGCGGCTGATATAACAAAAATGCTAAAAACTTTTACATTGTTTATCAATAATTTTTTATAAATTCTTTAATATAAATGCTTTTTTAAAATATGTATAAAACTTTTAAAAATTGTAAACTGTGATTTCAAACAATTGACGACGTATGGAATTAATGGTGTTCTTTTCAGAACTGTGAACCCCTATGTAAGTGGTAAGCTGTTAAATCAAATGTTTTGTTGTTATAATTTATACATATTTATATTTATTTTACTGCTTGTATTAACCAGTTAGTCTGTTTTGTTCAGAGCTTCCTGCATTGCGTATAGTAAATTATTTATCCAGTAAGTGAAAGTGCAATAAATCAATCTTAAGGATAAAAAGAAAGTTTCTTTCTTTATATAAGTTTCATTTTAACATAACATACTAGCAATATCTCTCCTCAAGCTTGATTTCGCTGATCCAAACAAATAATCGGTATCTTTTCTTGGTTAAAACAGGATCAGGAAGATGGAGCTTGTGTCTGAAATTAATTACGAAAGGTAGATTTTAAGAATATGTATATATGCTGGAAACAAATTATTTGATTTGCATTTAGCTAGTACCACAACCACATACGGGAATCGGAATATATTTATGAAAAAATACGAAAATTTGATGGTTAAGCATTTTGATAAAAAATACGGAAAAAAGCTTGCGAAAAATGAAATTAATCCGAACTTGCTGTGTTTTATTTTATGATAAAAAAAACCGTATATTTTAAATCCAGATTACTTAGCACAAACTGCACAATAATTGTGGATGTGGAATGTAGTGGAATGCAAAATTTTATTAGTGTAGCCAATGCAATTAATACCCATACCAAAACCTACTATAATTAAAAACATAATAGGAAAAATTTAACATAACCTAAAAATAAAAATAGTAGGGTTAGGGTAGCTTTTTCCACTACTACGTTATATAATATAATGAATATATTGATGAAGTAGGAATTCAAATAAAAATATTTTATTAAATTTTATGATTTTTTATTTTATATTTTAAATTGTAGAATATTAGAAAGGATTTTTAATTTCATACTATTAAATTTATATATTTAATTGTAATTTGTAATATATATAATATAACATAATTACAACAGATGTTTGAAATTAGGATCAATTAATTTGAAAAGAAGATTTGGTTTATACACATTGAAATAGTAAGAAAATATAATTTTAAATAAATATAATTTAATTATTTGTTGATTAATTAAAAACAATATATAATACACAAATAAATATACACACTAAAGGTAGACTATATAATCAATATTTAAATATTTAAAATTATATTTTCTACTATTTTAATAAATTAAATCTTCTTTTCTACAATTACAAAATTAAAAATATTTTTAATTGAATAATAATGCCCAGCACCAGATAGAGCACCAGGTTTTGTATAATGTTATTGAATTATTTGAATATGAAACTTTATAACGAGAAAGTAAGCATATTTTCAATTTACATACTTCGAAATAATTTTAACTAATAAATTATCTGTTTAATATCTAACTTTAAAGTAAGAACAAAACTTGTCACTCTCCCGTTAATAGAAAACAATAATATTGGTTTTTTCAAATACCACATTATTCATCCAATTTAATTTGGTTTAATATTAACTTCAATATTATTATTTAATATTAACTTCCCCGAAACTTCATATTCACGTACGAACTGCTTCGTTGCTGGATCAGTTCGTTTATGTCCACTCATTTATTTGTGCAATTATTGTAGATAATCCAAAAATACGGACAGAATTGCTCCTGGGTTTATATCTTTTGGCTTCTTACTAAATGATTCTGTGAAATCCGATTACTTCAAAATAATTATACAAATCACAGAATTTCCATTACAACCAAAATATTCCCTATTAATGGCTTTTAGTAGCCAATCTTTTATTTACTCATTTTCCTTTGGAAAACCATAACTCAATTTTGGGATTTGCTTGTTCTAACACTTTTTTATAATTATTGTACATTACCTAACGTACGCGGCATTTAAATAAAAAATTAAAAAAATTCTTTTATATCCTTCCATATATAAAAAAATCCTATTGGAATTATGATGGCACTTTAAATACACTTTTAGATGTTTAATTTTTATTAATGTTTTTAATTTTATTCTTATAAGAACAATTATTGTATGTTTTTCCTATCCATGCCAAATTTAATTAATAAAAACAAAATACAAAAAATCTAGACAAAATGATATACATAAATCGTTAATTTAAATTGTAAAACTGTTAACTTGAATTGTAAAATCGTTTTTTACTATTATAAAATCGTTAATTATAAAATCGTTGCAATTGTAAAACGTAAATTTGACCAGTACCTGTAAATGCTATAAATGAAAATGGAGGCTGAATGACAATATAGGTATATGTATATAATTATATCTTCCTACACTTAGCTATACTTATATATTAATTTTCGATTCATATTAAATAAGTTTCAGAAAATATATTCGTTAACTGACTAAACGTAAACATTAAAGTAAAAATAAATTTAATGATTCTTGAATAACATTACAATACCACAATTTCCATTGCTCATTAGTTACCATAAACCGAATTCTGCATAGTGCATACATCTTTTTAAAAACGAATTAGAAAATATGTCTCCAAAACTCCTTAAAGAATGAAATGAAGTAAACTATAAACAGATACAGACTAAATTCCAGTAATCAATAATCAATGCTTTGAGATTTTTGTCAGTTGGAAGACTAAAACTGGTCTCAATGGATTTGATTACAATACAATAATCAGTTGGAAGACTAAAACTATAGTCTGAACGGACCAACAATTAGAATTATTGTTTTGATGAATCTTATATATAATTATGTTCTATGTACGATTTTACCAAAATTCACCAAAATCCAAGTTTGAATGATATGAACATTATGTAATATTATTATTGTAATATTCATACTTGATACAAATGTCTTTTCATTTTGAGTCTTCTATCTTGTTGTACTTCCATTTCTTTTAATAATATGACATTCTTTTTGTTTACATTTGAACATGCTGTTTTGTTTATAATTTGAATCATAGATTTTAGTATAGATAAAGTTTTTTTTATTTCTTAAATAACAAAAATCGAACGCTCAGTTTTTAATTGCACGTTGGAGCATTGGACAATCTATAAAAGCTTTATACTCTTTACAAGTTTAACAAAACAAAAACAAAAAAAATATTAGACTTTTTATTTGTAAACAAGAAATTGAGTTTTTTTTTTTATTTTAGTCTTTGGTCAGTCTTTGTTATAATCGGTTGGTCAAGATAAATTTCACATCCACAAAGAATCAAATTTTATCAATTTAATATTAAAAATATAATTAAGAATATAACAAAAAAAAAAAAAAAAAATGCTAATTTTTTTTAATTTTACATTAATTTTATTAGTTAATTGTATTTTACAAATTACAGGATATGAAATACCTCAACCAACACTTGATATTTTATCACCAAAAGGATTTCGGATATCAATTCCAAGTAAGTAGATTTGAAAATTACATTAATTTTAATATTAGTAATAAAAATGCATTTTGTTTTATAAATTACTTATAGAATTGTAATAAATAAAAAAAAATTATTGCATAAAATGTAAAACTGGTTTTTAGAAAGAAAAAAGAATTTCCGTATAAGAAATAATAATAATTTCGTCAGTAATTATTCTGTATTTTATCAGTTGAAAATGCGATTATTTTTATTTTATATAACCGCGATGCTTAGAGGTTATCGTTTTTACACTTAATTAATAATTGATAATATTTAGCTATTACGGTTTAGTTTTTTTTTTTTTTTGCGAATATAGAATTGAAATAATTTCGATACCGGCAAAATTCTGAAAAATTTATAAAATATTAGTACCTAGAGTAGTAATTCTCTTTGGTTACCATTTATTAAAATGACTAATTAGTAATTAAATTACCTATAAATTTGATTTAATAAACAAATATTTTATTTACTGATTTCGGTGAAAAATTCAAATTTTCTGTTTATTTATATATTTTTTATGTTAATTAACATTTACAAAATCATCGCAAATCGGGGATTTCTTTCGTAAAAACCGCTTTTATGAGTTGAACAAATAATAATAAAAAAAATATATATATATAATTTTTTTATTTTACAGGCGATCCTAACATAAAAGTTTTTGCTTTTCATGGTTCTATAAATCGTCCTCTTCGTGGTATTGAAACTGGTGATTTTAGCGGGGAATCACGGGAACCAATAAATAATTATTTTATATATGAAAATTTAAAAGAATTTCTTTTACCTGGTGATACATTATATTATTGGATACATGTACAACATCGTAATCAGGTTTATCGTTTAATGGATCAAAGTATTTTAGTACCAACAATTTCAAATGGTAATGAAAATTTTGTACAACCAACAAGTAGTTCAGTAAAACCATCATTATTTTTTGTTTTTGGTTCATCACCTTCAATGAATACAAATAATATGAAAAAAAAAATGAAACCTTTTATTCAACAAAATCCATTTACACTACCACAATCAATATTTCCGGATTTCACAACTGGATCTTCGTCATCAACAACAGGATCATCAGTATATCGACCATCAGTTACAAATATACCAACAACAACAATTATTAATCGGAATCAGAATTGTGTTAAATCGAAAACCATAGTACGTGGTCAAGAAGTCTGTAGTGGAGAATTAATATTTGAAGATTCCTTTGATATATTGAATTGGACGAAATGGCAACGTGAAATTAAAATGCCATTAGATACAGAGGACGCTGAATTTGTATCATTTGAAGATCATTCACAAAATTGTTATATCACAGATGGTAATTTATATATTATACCAACATTATTATTAGATGTTAATACTCGTAATCAAGATTATATACGATCTGGTGAAATTGATTTTGGTTCCAAGTAAAATATTGAATATATTTTTCACAAAAAAGTTCTATATATTTAATCCTTCATTTATACATAGATGTACTGGAATTGTAAATGTTGATGTTGAATGTCGTCGAAAAGCTGGAATATTTCGAATTTTACCACCGATAATTTCAGCAAAAATTCGAACAAAAGATAGTTTTTCATTTCTATATGGCCGTGTTGAAATTAGAGCAAAATTACCGAAAGGTGATTGGCTATTTCCACGTAGGTAACAAATACATTACATTATAAAATTAATTTTCATGATACATTTTTACATATTTTAGAAATATTTCTCGAACCATTAACGAATAGTTACGGAATTACTGGTTTTGCTTCGGGTCAAATGCGTGTCGCTTTCAATCATGGTAATGAAATTCTTGAAACTCGCGATGGTATAAATATGGCTGGTAATCAATTATATGGTGGTGTAGTACTATCAACTGGTGCAAAATATCGGAATATTTGGTTAAAGAATCGTTCATCAGGTAATCATTTAAATCGAGATTTTCATGTATATTCGTTGACATGGACAGATCAGGCAATAACATTAGCTATTGATGGTAATGAGTATGCAACTTTACGTGGCGGTTTTAGGCAAATTTATTATACACATAATATAACACATGCACAGAAATGGGAAACTGGTAGTTTTATGGCACCATTTGATAAAGAAGTAAATATTTTTCAATTCTTACATTTCACATATTAATCCAAGCGTTTTTTTTTTATATATTTCAGTTTTATTTGTCTTTGGGTGTCTCAGTTGGTGGAATTTCAGATTTTCCAGATCGTTCTCGTACAGGATCCGCTCGGACTGATAAACCATGGTTTAATTTGGATCCAAAAGCTGAACTGAGATTTTGGAATAATCGTCATAATTGGTATGAAACATGGAATGGAATTGATGCTGGAATGATAGTTGATTATATAAAAGTTTGGGCGTTATAAAATATTTTTTTTAAGACATAAAAAAAATAAAAGAAAAGATAATTTTCTAATAATTTTAGTTTTTAAGAAAATTAATTAACGTATTTTTATATTTTTTATAAATAATTTGAAAGAAAAATAAAATGACCGACTTTTTATTAACATCGAATTAGAAAAGGGATATACGATATACCAGTCCATTGCCACTGTCACAATCCATCAATTGATGATGTTTATTAGTTATAATATTTTAAAGCATAACTTTATAATATGTATTGGCAACATAAACCGATCTGAATTAAATTCAGGTCAAGATGGATCGCTATAGAATACTATCAAAATGGTACGCAGAAAAATCAAGTGTTATAAAATTCAAAATAATAATTAGTTTTTTTTTATTGACTAGATTATAATCACAAATTTGATCTTGTTGAAATTTTTCCTATACTATTTGGACATTTTAAAATAGCTAATCGTATGAATGTCAATCCTAAAAGCAATGATTGTCCAAGAAATTCTCTTTGATAACCATCTGATATATTATATATTTTCCTTAAATTCAGTGGTATTGAAATATTTCCCTTTATTTGTTCAATATTTTCATCTTTTTCATTAAAATTTTCTGATTTATCCTCTAAATTATAATGAGTCCTCAATAATTCTAAAATAATTTGTTCTGTTGATACTCTTTCTGTTCCGACTAAAGTATTAAATAATCTAGCTGGTAAAAATCGTTTCATATAAAATATATTACTATGTTCTGGCTTATTTTCAATTATATTGTTTTGTTCAAAACTTTTTGTCAATTCATCTTCATTTAACATCTTACAATTACGTTTAAATAGACTATAACCCAATATTGCAAATATTTGTGATTTTTGTATATTTATATTGACTTGGTCAGCATTTCCAGGTGTTCCAGGTTGTGCAATTTGTGGATTTTCAAATATATAACAATCAGCAGATGGTATATTATGATCCAAATACAAACAACGTTGTATTAATTCATTTATATGTAATTTTTTATATAAAATATCTGAATGTTGCCAATGTGTTAGTTCACAAGGTCTCATTGATGGATTTAATTCAATTCTAGACCATGTTACACTTGACATACCAATATGTAATGATAAACAAGATTTACATTTATTACGGATTTCATCATTAACAGGTGGAATTGTAAATTTACCCGATTGTTTTGCGATTACATCTTTTAGTGAATTTTCTGATTTCGGTATTTCATTATTTAAAATACTTTTACCAAATTTCTCAAGAATTTTTATACCAAATCCGTCAATATGTAAAATATCTTCAAGATTTTGAAATTCACCATGTTTTAAACGATAATTTACCATTTTTTTTGAACGCACTTTGGAAATATCATAACTGGAAGGAATATGATTTATTATTTCATAAAAATTATATTTCTTGTTTAAGAAAAGAAACTTTGTACTTACTTAATTAATTCGTCAGATGTAGTCTTATTAACTATTTCTAGGATTTTGTCAGTTTCTTCTTTATTAAATTTTATTAAATTAGATAAACTTGAATAATTTGATAATTGGACATGGAATTTTGATAAAGCTTTATGAGTTTTTAGCACAATTTGTTGATCAAAGTATTTGTAGAACATTTTTAAACTTTATGTTTATGTAGATAAATCAAAAAATATCTGTCATTCTAACATAAATGTAGTTTATATGATTCTCGTGCATCAGAAATATTTGTGGCCTTCTGGGGCTGTTGCGCGACATATATAAACTACAAAAATAAAATATAAACTACAATGAGTATCGCAATTATCGAAATTATTTTAAAAATAAATCGAAATCCATTAGCTTTAAATTTAACCATAAAATATTAAATTTTATAACTTTTAATTATACATTAAAAACTATTAATTTAAGAGTTACAAAAGTTTTAAATTTCAAATAGAAAATTTATATAGAAAATTATAAATAGTAATACAAAAATAATATTCGAATATACATACATTCATTAAGAAAAATATTATTGATGCTGGATTTTATTTAAAAAATAAAATAGTAATAATAATTTAAAAAATAATTTTTAAAGAACTTACGAATTGTGGATTTTATCTGGCTACGACCAATAGTATTGTGAGCGGATAGTATATGGAGTAAAATCAATAATAGACTTTTTTGGTCATTCTATATATGTGGATAGTAAGAACTTCAAAGAACTTTGGTGTACAGATAGGTAACATTGACTTACTTAATTGCTTAGAGAAAAATAATATTTTTCGATAAACTCGTCATTCGGTGAATTATGAAACTCGTCATTCGGTGAATTGATCATTCGATAAACTCGTCGGTCACCCATTAGTCGAGGAGAGCGAAACAGTTGATGTTTAAATTCTCTATATATAATTTGTTTTTGTTGTCGCACCAATTGTAGTTCTGGTACGCGACAATTATAAACTTTTTATTGATTTCGCTTCAGAAATCTATTGATATCTTTACAAAGTTTAAATTTTAACATTTTTTATCATTACAAATTTAAACACTACAAACTACAAATTCAAAATACATACCGAAACCAAAAAGAAATAAAAATTAGTGTAGGCGAATTTACGACTTTTTTTATATTTTTAAATATGATTCTACTACGGTTACGACGGTCTACTAGCAAGTTATTATTAAAAATATTATCATTATCTTGTTTTACAATAATTTTATTTATTATTATTAATGGCAAAAATATTATTTCTCATAATAATTTTATATATGAGGACGAATTAATTGTCGCAAAAACTTTAATTGATTCAGAAAAATATATTGAAAATCGTTTAGTTAACTTCAATGATTTCAAATATATAATTGAAAACAATATGTGTAATAATTATGATCAAGATATTTTAGGTAAGTTATCTGTACCTGTTAACAATGTTAAAATTTCATACTTTTTAGGAATATTATTAATCACATCGCATGTTGGACATCATGAATTGCGATCAGCCCATCGTAGAGCAATTTCTCAAAAAAAACTAAAAGAAATGGGGTTTTTAAGAATATTTCTAACAGCTATAATTCCTAGCACAAAATCCCTAAAATTCATTACACAAAAACAATTACTCAAAGAGCAAGGTAGCTTCAATGATATTGTGCAAGGAAATTTCATAGAATCATATCGAAATCTCACCTATAAGCATACAATGGGTTTAAAATGGGCTGTAACAAAATGTCAACGGGCAAAATTCATTGTTAAAATTGATGATGATATAGTATTTGATATTTATCATTTACAACATTATTTAAAGAATTTGAAAAACAAGGAAGACTTTACTGCTGGCTATATAGTTGAACACCAAAAACCTATTAGAAAATTTAGATGTAAATGGTTCGTTTCACGAAATGAATATTTAAGTGAATTTTATCCTAATTATTTAGTTGGATGGTTGTATATTACAAATCCAAGTACAGCTAAGAAACTAATTATTGAATCACAGAAAGAAAAATTCTTTTGGATGGAAGATATTTTTTTTACAGGAATTTTAAGAAATAAATTAAATATTCAATTAATTTCATTAAATAATTGGTTTTTAGCAAAGTCTGAAGATCTAGATTGTTGTATTAGTGATTTAAAAGAGTTTTCTTATGAATGTGGTTATTATGTTGGACCAAATGAAGGGGATACAAATTTAATTGAAACATTTCTACATGAAGTTGAAAAATGCTATTTTAACAATTGTATTAAACGTCCACCAGATAAAAACTTATCAATTACATGTGTTGCTGAAATTGTATATTGAATATTAAAAAAAGTATATATGTATGTAGTTTAAATTGTTTTACTTATTCTTTGTCTTTATTAAACATACGATCCATGTTTATCTTTAATAACTCAAAATTTATCAATAATAGCTCCAATTTTGATTATCAGAAACTCATTCAAAATATAAATGAGTATGAGTATATCCATAATCCTGAAAATATTAAAGTTATATTTGCCAGACTTAGAAGGTAACTTAAAATAATCTATTTATGATTATGTATATCTACTAAACGCACTATTAAATCATTCCATTGTTGTAAGATTTGTGAAAAAGGTTCACGATCTTCACTACAGTCAACCGTACCTGTTATAATATGTATTGGGGGCTTTTGGATTCGTATAAGGTGCTTCTAATAATCCATTATAATTATAAATAGGCTAACGTCGAGTGTAGAAATGTTATATTCCCAAACAACCATATTTACTCCATATTTATAAAATTAATCTTCTAAGCTAACAAATTTCAAAACGGGTAGTACTAACTTTACGAATGTATGTTTATTGGTCGATGGCCAGAAGTTATAATCCATGGACGTAAAGTACGATTTTAAGGTTTTGTTCACATTCACACATATTCAACAAAATCTACACCGGTGTAATACCTAACGATTGGCTAAAATCGACATTTACTAAGATTCCTAAAAAAAAATATGCTTCCGATTGTGAGAACCATCAGTCTAATTCTAATGAGCCATGCTCATCCTCATGTATTAAAAATATTTCTTAGTGATGCATGAATGAAAGAGTGTACATAAAACTGGAAATTGATATAAGCGAAGCACAGTTCGGATTCAAAAAAGCGTTCAGTATCGGTATCAGAGATGCATTATTCACATTCAACTCATTAATACAAAGATGTCGCGACATGAACGTAGAGGTACACACGTGCTTCATCGACTTCGAGAAAGCGTTTGACAAGGTGGTAAAGCATGATAGATAGAATTAGAATGGTTCAAATTCTTTCAGATAAAGGTATAGATCAGCGGTTCTCAAACTTTTTAATTTTTGTACCAGCTAGTACACATTTGAAAGTTTGGCGTACCACAAAAAAAAAAAAAATACTTCGCGCATGTGAAAAATAAAGGATTTGTAATATACATTTACTGAACAACTGAACTAAAACTTTTTTAATTCACTTATCAAAAATTTAAAATTACATTTAGCACAATTCATATTTTTGAATAATATTATTGTAGAATAAATTAATTTTATTATTGTTTTTAAAAATAATTGTTATATCTCAATATCTCAATGAGAACGATGAATTTGTTTAGTTGAAATAGTTTTTTATTATAGCTTTGTTTTTTTTTTTTTAAAGTTCGATGAATTTTCAATTTCCTGGATGAAGAGCGTTCTGGATCATTTTCATACTGCTGTTTTAGTCCAGATGATTGTATTTTACGTCAAATACATTGTTTAAAAAAAAAAAAAAACAATGTCAGGATATTGGAAATTCTCGTTGAAATGTGTTGATCACTGCGACTTCAAAAATCTGTCATTATGGTTTGAGGATTGCAATGAACAGTTAATACTTTTAGTTTGAAAAAACGTAAATAAATGTTTCTTCAATAACATTCCGTATAGTTCTTGCAAGATTCGGCACGCTGGGCAATTTGGCGGCAACACTTCGGCTTAATAATTCTGAAGTTGAAGCTGCAATATATTGAGGTGCATCACGAGTAATGAGGGTTTCCTGGCGAATGCAACTGATGAGATTTTTAGCTTGAACGTGAAAAATAAAGGATTTGTAATATACATTTACTGAACAACTGAACTAAAACTTTTTTAATTCACTTATCAAAAATTTAAAATTACATTTAGCACAATTCATATTTTTGAATAATATTATTGTAGAATAAATTAATTTTATTATTGTTTTTAAAAATAATTGTTATATCTCAATGAGAACGATGAATTTGTTTAGTTGAAATAGTTTTTTTTATCATAGCTTTGTTCTTTTTTTAAAAGTTCGATGAATTTTCAATTTCCTGGATGAAGAGCGTTCTGGATCATTTTCATACTGCTGTTTTAGTCCAGACCAGATGATTGTATTTTACGTCAAATACATTGTTTAAAAAAAAAAAAAAAAAAAAATGTCTGGATATTGGAAATTCTCGTTGAAATCTGTTGATCACTGCGACTTCAAAAATCTGTCATTATGGTTTGAGGATTGCAATGAACAGTTAATACTTTTACTGGTTTGAAAAAACGTAAATAAATGTTTCTTCAATAACATTCCGTATAGTTCTTGCAAGATTCGGCACGCTGGGGAATTTGGCGGCAACACTTCGGCTTAATAATTCTGAAGTTGAAGCTGCAATATATTGAGGTGCATGTGCATCACGAGTAATGAGGGTTTCCTGGCGAATGCAACTGATGAGATTTTTAGCTTGAACGTGTGCTGCATCTATCACATAATTGTGAAATTTTTTAAAATTAAGTAAAATGCCGTTTTCCATTATTACACGAGCACTGCATTTACTTTTATATTTTTCACAGCGCCAATATATTTTGGCTTGATAACTTTTGTCCTTATAGAATAAACATCCATTAAAAAATAATTTGTTTTTCTTTTTCACTACTAAAGAATTGTAAATCCATTTTCCAATTTATTTTTATATTTCTAAATATTTTAATTATTATCACTACTTGATGATAACTGAATATCTATTAAATTAAAAAATATAAAAAACCTTTCTAATTAACACGAAATCAAAAAATGCATAAATCAAGGGAATTTCCCACAATTAATGAAAACCTGCAACGGTTTTTCCGTCAAACTTATAAATCTTTTTTAGTTAAACTATTATAAACAGAATTTGAAGTTTCTGTATATAAAGAAAATATTTAACAGTTTTTAATTCTTTAAAAATAATATATTTCGATAAACTCTTGATTCGGTCAATTGATCATTCACTCGCTTTCGGTAAACTCGTTTTCGATAAACTCGTCGGCCACCCATTAGTCAAGGAGAGCGAAACAGTTGTTTTTGTAGTATGTCGCACCAATTGTATTTCTGGCACGCGATAATTATAAACTACATTTATTGCTTTCGCTTCAGAAATCTATTGATATCTTTACAAAGTTTAATTTTTAACATTTTTCTATTTCTACCAATGCAAATTTTGCAAATTTAAACAGTACACACTACAAAACTACAAATTCAAAATACAAACCAAAAAGAAGTAAAAATTAGTGTAGGCGAATTATTTTTAAATATGATTCTACTACGGTTACGACGGTCTACTAGCAAGTTATTATTAAAAATATTATCATTATCTTGTTTTACAATAATTTTATTTATTATTATTAATGGCAAAAATATTATTAATAATTTTATATATGAGGACGAATTAATTGTCGCAAAAACTTTAATTGATTCAGAAAAATATATTGAAGATCGTTTAGTTAACTTCAATGATTTCAAATATATAATTGAAAACAATATGTGTAATAATTATGATCAAGATATTTTAGGTAAGTTATCTGTACCTGTTAACAATGTTAAAATTTCATACTTTTTAGGAATATTATTAATCACATCGCATGTTGGACATCATGAATTGCGATCAGCCCATCGTAGAGCAATTTCTCAAAAAAAACTAAAGGAAATGGGGTTTTTAAGAATATTTCTAACAGCTAGAATTCCTAGCACAAAATCCCTAAAATTCATTACACAAAAACAATTACTCAAAGAGCAAGGTAGCTTCAATGATATTGTGCAGGGAAATTTCATAGAAGCATATCGAAATCTCACCTATAAGCATACAATGGGTTTAAAATGGGCTGTAACAAAATGTCAACGGGCAAAATTCATTGTTAAAATTGATGATGATATAGTATTTGATATTTATCATTTACAAAATTATTTAAAGAATTTGAAAAACAAGGAAGATTTTATTGCTGGCTATATAGTTGATCACAAAATACCTATTAGAGAATGTGGGAAAAAATGGTTCGTTTCACGAAATGAATATTTAAGTGATATTTATCCTATTTATTTAATTGGAACGTTGTATATTATAAATCCAAGTACAGCTAAAAAACTAATTATTGAATCACAGAAAGAAAAATTCTTTTGGATTGATGATGTTTTTTTTACAGGAATTTTAAGAAATAAATTAAATATTCAATTAATTCGATTAAATAATTGGTTTTTAGCACAGTCTGAATATCTAGATTGTTGTATAAGTGATTTAAAAGAGTTTTCTTATGAATGTGATTATTTTGTTGGACCAAATGGAGGGGATATAAATTTAATTGAAACATTTCTACATGAAGTTGAAAAATGCTATTTTAACAAATGTATTAAACGTTCACCTGATAAAAAATTAACATTTACATGTGTTGCTGCAACGTAATAATATATATTAAATATTAAAAAAAGTATATATATAGTTTAAATTATTTTACTTATTCTTTGTCTTTATTAAACATACGATCCATGTTTATCTTTAATAACTCAAAATTTATCAATAATAGCTCCAATTTTGATTATCGGAAACTTGTTCAAAATATAAATGAGTATGAGTATATCCATAATCCTGAAAATATTAAAGTTATATTTGCCAGACTTAGAAGTTAACTTAAAATAATCTATTTATGATTATGTATATCTACTAAACGCACTATTAAATCATTCCATTGTTGTAAGATTTGTGAAAAAGGTTCACGATCTCCACTACTGTCAACCGTACCTGTTATAATATGTATTGGGGGCTTTTGGATTCGTATAAGGTGCTTCTAATAATCCATTATAATTATAAATAGGCTAACGTCGAGTGTAGAAATGTTATATTCCCAAACAACCATATTTACTCCGTATTTATAAAATTAATCTTCTAAGCTAACAAATTTCAAAACGGGTAGTACTAACTTTACGAATGTATGTTTATTGGTCGATGGCCAGAAGTTATAATCCATGGACGTAAAGTACGATTTTAAGGTTTTGTTCACATTCACACATATTCAACAAAATCTACACCGGTGTAATACCTAACGATTGGCTAAAATCGACATTTACTAAGATTCCTAAAAAAAAATATGCTTCCGATTGTGAGAACCATCAGTCTAATTCTAATGAGCCATGCTCATCCTCATGTATTAAAAATATTTCTTAGTGATGCATGAATGAAAGAGTGTACATAAAACTGGAAATTGATATAAGCGAAGCACAGTTCGGATTCAAAAAAGCGTTCAGTATCGGTACCAGAGATGCATTATTCACATTCAAGATTCAACTCATTAATACAAGATGTCGCGACATGAACGTAGAGAGAGGTACACGCGTGCTTCATCGACTTCGAGAAAGCGTTTGACAAGGTGGTAAAGCATGATAGATAGAATTAGAATGGTTCAAATTCTTTCAGATAAAGGTATAGATCAGCGGTTCTCAAACTTTTTAATTTTTGTACCAGCTAGTACACATTTGAAAGTTTGGCGTACCACAAAAAAAAAAAAAATACTTCGCGCATGTGAAAAATAAAGGATTTGTAATATACATTTACTGAACAACTGAACTAAAACTTTTTTAATTCACTTATCAAAAATTTAAAATTACATTTAGCACAATTCATATTTTTGAATAATATTATTGTAGAATAAATTAATTTTATTATTGTTTTTAAAAATAATTGTTATATCTCAATGAGAACGATGAATTTGTTTAGTTGAAATAGTTTTTTTTATCATAGCTTTGTTCTTTTTTTAAAAGTTCGATGAATTTTCAATTTCCTGGATGAAGAGCGTTCTGGATCATTTTCATACTGCTGTTTTAGTCCAGACCAGATGATTGTATTTTACGTCAAATACATTGTTTAAAAAAAAAAAAAAAAAAAAATGTCTGGATATTGGAAATTCTCGTTGAAATCTGTTGATCACTGCGACTTCAAAAATCTGTCATTATGGTTTGAGGATTGCAATGAACAGTTAATACTTTTACTGGTTTGAAAAAACGTAAATAAATGTTTCTTCAATAACATTCCGTATAGTTCTTGCAAGATTCGGCACGCTGGGGAATTTGGCGGCAACACTTCGGCTTAATAATTCTGAAGTTGAAGCTGCAATATATTGAGGTGCATGTGCATCACGAGTAATGAGGGTTTCCTGGCGAATGCAACTGATGAGATTTTTAGCTTGAACGTTTGCTGCATCTATCACATAATTGTGAAATTTTTTAAAATTAAGTAAAATGCCGTTTTCCATTATTACACGAGCACTGCATTTACTTTTATATTTTTCACAGCGCCAATATATTTTGGCTTGATAACTTTTGTCCTTATAGAATAAACATCCATTAAAAAATAATTTGTTTTTCTTTTTCACTACTAAAGAATTGTAAATCCATTTTCCAATTTATTTTTATATTTCTAAATATTTTAATTATTATCACTACTTGATGATAACTGAATATCTATTAAATTAAAAAATATAAAAAACCTTTCTAATTAACACGAAATCAAAAAATGCATAAATCAAGGGAATTTCCCACAATTAATGAAAACCTGCAACGGTTTTTCCGTCAAACTTATAAATCTTTTTTAGTTAAACTATTATAAACAGAATTTGAAGTTTCTGTATATAAAGAAAATATTTAACAGTTTTTAATTCTTTAAAAATAATATATTTCGATAAACTCTTGATTCGGTCAATTGATCATTCACTCGCTTTCGGTAAACTCGTTTTCGATAAACTCGTCGGCCACCCATTAGTCAAGGAGAGCGAAACAGTTGTTTTTGTAGTATGTCGCACCAATTGTATTTCTGGCACGCGATAATTATAAACTACATTTATTGCTTTCGCTTCAGAAATCTATTGATATCTTTACAAAGTTTAATTTTTAACATTTTTCTATTTCTACCAATGCAAATTTAAACAGTAAACACTACAAAACTACAAATTCAAAATACAAACCAAAAAGAAGTAAAAATTAGTGTAGGCGAATTATTTTTAAATATGAAATATGATTCTACTACACGGTCTACTAGCAAGTTATTATTAAAAATATTATCATTATCTTGTTTTACAATAATTTTATTTATTATTATTAATGGCAAAAATATTATTAATAATTTTATATATGAGGACGAATTAATTGTCGGAAAAACTTTAATTGATTTAGAAAAATATATTGAAGATCGTTTAGTTAACTTCAATGATTTCAAATATATAATTGAAAACAATATGTGTAATAATTATGATCAAGATATTTTAGGTAAGTTATCTGTATATATTAATTAAATCTAACAATGTTAAAATTTCATACTTTTTAGGAATATTATTAATCACATCGCATGTTGGACATCATGAATTGCGATCAGCCCATCGTAGAGCAATTTCTCAAAAAAAACTAAAAGAAATGGGGTTTTTAAGAATATTTCTAACAGCTAGAATTCCTAGCACAAAATCCCTAAAATTCATTACACAAAAACAATTACTCAAAGAGCAAGGTAGCTTCAATGATATTGTGCAAGGAAATTTCATAGAATCATATCGAAATCTCACCTATAAGCATACAATGGGTTTAAAATGGGCTGTAACAAAATGTCAACGGGCAAAATTCATTGTTAAAATTGATGATGATACAGTATTTGATATTTATCATTTACAAAATTATTTAAAGAATTTGAAAAACAAGGAAGATTTTATTGCTGGCTATATAGGTGATCACAAAATACCTATTAGAGACTGTGGGAACAAATGGTTCGTTTCACGAAATGAATATTTAAGTGATATTTATCCTAATTATTTAATTGGAGCGTTGTATATTATAAATCCAAGTACAGCTAAAAAACTAATTATTGAATCACAGAAAGAAAAATTCTTTTGGATTGATGATGTTTTTTTTACAGGAATTTTAAGAAATAAATTAAATATTCAATTAATTCGATTAAATAATTGGTTTTTAGCAAAGTCTGAATATCTAGATTGTTGTATAAGTGATTTAAAAGAGTTTTCTTATGAATGTGATTATTTTGTTGGACCAAATGGAGGGGATATAAATTTAATTGAAACATTTCTACATGAAGTTGAAAAATGCTATTTTAACAAATGTATTAAACGTTCACCTGATAAAAAATTAACATTTACATGTGTTGCTGCAACATAATAATATATATTAAATATTAAAAAAAGCATATATATAGTTTAAATTATTTTACTTATTCTTTGTCTTTATTAAACATACGATCCATGTTTATCTTTAATAACTCAAAATTTATCAATAATAGCTCCAATTTTGATTATCGGAAACTTGTTCAAAATATAAATGAGTATGAGTACATATATCCATAATCCTGAAAATATTAAAGTTATATTTGCCAGACTTAGAAGTTAACTTAAAATAATCTATTTATGATTATGTATATCTACTAAACGCACTATTAAATCATTCCATTGTTGTAAGATTTGTGAAAAAGGTTCACGATCTTCACTACTGTCAACCGTACCTGTTATAATATGTATTGGGGGCTTTTGGATTCGTATAAGGTGCTTCTAATAATCCATTATAATTATAAATAGGCTAACGTCGAGTGTAGAAATGTTATATTCCCAAACAACCATATTTACTCCGTATTTATAAAATTAATCTTCTAACAAATTTCAAAACGGGTAGTACTAACTTTACGAATGTATGTTTATTGGTCGATGGCCAGAAGTTATAATCCATGGACGTAAAGTACGATTTTAAGGTTTTGTTCACATTCACACATATTCAACAAAATCTACACCGGTGTAATACCTAACGATTGGCTAAAATCGACATTTACTAAGATTCCTAAAAAAATATATGCTTCCGATTGTGAGAACCATCAGTCTAATTATAATGAGCCATGCTCATCCTCATGTATTAAAAATATTTTTTAGTGATGCATGAAAGAGTGTACAGAAAACTGGAAATTGATATAAGCGAAGCACAGTTCGGATTCAAAAAAGCGTTCAGTATCGGTACCAGAGATGCATTATTCACATTCAAGATTCAACTCATTAATACAAGATGTCGCGACATGAACGTAGAGAGAGGTACACGCGTGCTTCATCGACTTCGAGAAAGCGTTTGACAAGGTGGTAAAGCATGATAGATAGAATTAGAATGGTTCAAATTCTTTCAGATAAAGGTATAGATCAGCGGTTTTTAATTTTTGTACCAGCTAGTACACATTTGAAAGTTTGGCGTACCACAAAAAAAAAAAAAAATACTTCGCGCATGTGAAAAATAAAGGATTTGTAATATACATTTACTGAACTAAAACTTTTTTAATTCACTTATCAAAAATTTAAAATTACATTTAGCACAATTCATATTTTTGAATAATATTATTGTAGAATAAATTAATTTTATTATTGTTTTTAAAAATAATTGTTATATCTCAATGAGAACGATGAATTTGTTTAGTTGAAATAGTTTTTTTTATCATAGCTTTGTTCTTTTTTTAAAAGTTCGATGAATTTTCAATTTCCTGGATGAAGAGCGTTCTGGATCATTTTCATACTGCTGTTTTAGTCCAGACCAGATGATTGTATTTTACGTCAAATACATTGTTTAAAAAAAAAAAAAAAAAACAATGTCTGGATATTGGAAATTCTCGTTGAAATCTGTTGATCACTGCGACTTTAAAAATCTGTCATTATGGTTTGAGGATTGCAATGAACAGTTAATACTTTTACTGGTTTAAAAAACGTAAATAAATGTTTCTTCAATAACATTCCGTATAGTTCTTCACTACTAAAGAATTGTAAATCCATTTTCTAATTTATTTTTATATTTCTAAATATTTTAATTATTATCACTACTTGATAACTGAATATCTATTAAATTAAAAAATATAAAAAACCTTTCTAATTAACACGAAATCAAAAAATGCATAAATCAAGGGAATTTCCCACAATTAATGAAAACCTGCAACGGTTTTTCCGTCAAACTTATAAATCTTTTTTAGTTAAACTATTATAAACAGAATTTGAAGTTTCTGTATATAAAGAAAATATTTAACAGTTTTTAATTCTTTAAAAATAATATATTTCGATAAACTCTTGATTCGGTCAATTGATCATTCACTCGCTTTCGGTAAACTCGTTTTCGATAAACTCGTCGGCCACCCATTAGTCAAGGAGAGCGAAACAGTTGTTTTTGTAGTATGTCGCACCAATTGTATTTCTGGCACGCGATAATTATAAACTACATTTATTGCTTTCGCTTCAGAAATCTATTGATATCTTTACAAAGTTTAATTTTTAACATTTTTCTATTTCTACCAATGCAAATTTAAACAGTAAACACTACAAAACTACAAATTCAAAATACAAACCAAAAAGAAGTAAAAATTAGTGTAGGCGAATTATTTTTAAATATGAAATATGATTCTACTACACGGTCTACTAGCAAGTTATTATTAAAAATATTATCATTATCTTGTTTTACAATAATTTTATTTATTATTATTAATGGCAAAAATATTATTAATAATTTTATATATGAGGACGAATTAATTGTCGGAAAAACTTTAATTGATTTAGAAAAATATATTGAAGATCGTTTAGTTAACTTCAATGATTTCAAATATATAATTGAAAACAATATGTGTAATAATTATGATCAAGATATTTTAGGTAAGTTATCTGTATATATTAATTAAATCTAACAATGTTAAAATTTCATACTTTTTAGGAATATTATTAATCACATCGCATGTTGGACATCATGAATTGCGATCAGCCCATCGTAGAGCAATTTCTCAAAAAAAACTAAAAGAAATGGGGTTTTTAAGAATATTTCTAACAGCTAGAATTCCTAGCACAAAATCCCTAAAATTCATTACACAAAAACAATTACTCAAAGAGCAGGGTAGCTTCAATGATATTGTGCAAGGAAATTTCATAGAATCATATCGAAATCTCACCTATAAGCATACAATGGGTTTAAAATGGGCTGTAACAAAATGTCAACGGGCAAAATTCATTGTTAAAATTGATGATGATACAGTATTTGATATTTATCATTTACAAAATTATTTAAAGAATTTGAAAAACAAGGAAGATTTTATTGCTGGCTATATAGTTGATCACAAAATACCTATTAGAGAATGTGGGAACAAATGGTTCGTTTCACGAAATGAATATTTAAGTGAATTTTATCCTAATTATTTATTGGGATGGTTGTATATTACAAATCCAAGTACAGCTAAGAAACTAATTATTGAATCACAGAAAGAAAAATTCTTTTGGATTGATGATGTTTTTTTTACAGGAATTTTAAGAAATAAATTAAATATTCAATTAGTTTCATTATATAATTGGTTTTTAGGACAGTCTCAATATCTAGATTGTTGTATAAGTGATTTAAAAGAGTTTTCTTATGAATGTGATTATTTTGTTGGACCAAATGGAGGGGATATAAATTTAATTGAAACATTTCTACATGAAGTTGAAAAATGCTATTTTAACAATTGTATTAAACGTCCACCTGATAAAAAATTATCAATTACATGTGTTGCTGAAATTGTATATTGAATATTAAAAAAAGTATATATGTAGTGTTTAAATTGTTTTACTTATTCTTTGTCTTTATTAAACATACGATCCATGTTTATCTTTAATAACTCAAAATTTATCAATAATAGCTCCAATTTTGATTATCAGAAACTCATTCAAAATATAAATGAGTATGAGTATATCCATAATCCTGAAAATATTAAAGTTATATTTGCCAAACTTGAAGGTAACTTAAAATAATCTATTTATGATTATGTATATCTACTAAACGCACTATTAAATCATTCCATTGTTGTAAGATTTGTGAAAAAGGTTCACGACCGACCTTCACTGAAAATATTAAAGTTATATTTGCCAGATTTAGAAGGTAACTTGTATTCAATTATGGGGGGCAACCTGTGCGTCCAATCAATATCAACCGTATCCAAAGAACACAAAAGAAGATCCTACGCAACACATCAAATGCACCTGGGTATATTCGTAATAGTAACTTACATAAAGATCTACAGGTTAAATGGGTAAAAAATATCATAAAAGAACATAGTGCAAATTATTTAAAAAACTTGAAAATCATCTTAATGTACTAGCAAAAGACATCCTGAGAGTACTAAAATTTAGAAGATTGAAGAGAATTGATCCATTAGATATTGCAAACTAGCAACATATTATCTTAAATACAATTTACTTTAAATAAATAAATATATAAAATGAACAAAAGTTAGGAATTAACACAGGTTAAAACTTAATATATAATAATTATAGATTTAAGATTTGAAAACATTTTGTGAGTTTCTTGTATGAAAGAAAGATTCAAAATAAATATAATGTGGAAAAAAAAAATGATAAAAATAATCTTCAAAGAAGCTAAAATATAAAACGTGTAATAGTAACTTTACGAATGTATGTTTCTAATTTATCATTACAAACATATTCTTTTCCATCCGAACAATACATTGGTCGATAAGTTATAATGCATGGACGTAAAGTACGATTTTAAGGTTGTGTAGCTTCTTTTAAATCATTTTCGAGCCATTGATATTCTTAATTTCTGATCGTTAAGTTCATTTTATTCCGCTGTTGAACTACCAAGTCGGCTCTTTGCGAATCGTCACTGAGCTCTGTTTACGTACTCATATAAAAAATATTAAATTTTTAATTAGAAAAAGCTATTTTTATTTTTAAAAATTAAATTTATTTGAAATATCTAAAAATATTATATCACATTTCATTTATCATCCTGTTCAAAAAATTTAGATTCTGGAAAATCTGAAAAATTTCAAATTAAATAAAGATTCTTCTTCTTAGTGTACCACTCCGTTCCGGAGGTTGGTCATCATTGCTCGTACGTGGTCTTTAGATTTTACTTTTCTAAGTAGCTCGATGGTAGGCATACCAAACCAATCTGCTAGATTCTCTAACCACGAAATTCGTTTACGACCTCTGCTTCTTCTGCCTGCTATTTTTCCCTGGAGTGCTAGTTGAAGGAGTCGGTATTTATTATTTCGCATAATATGTCCTAAATAGCTGAGCTTTCTTTTTTTTATGTTGAATAATAAATATTTTTCTGCTCTAATACGATTCATTACTTCTACATTGGTGACGTGCTCTCTCCATGATATTTTCAATATTCTCCTGTAGGTCCAAAGTTCGAATGCTTCAATTTTCTTCATTTCATTCTTACTTAATGTCCAAGCTTCCACGCTATACAGAAGAATTGGCCAAACATAACACTTAAGCATTCGTATTTTTAATGCTAAGCTTACCTCACTCTTACAGAATAAATTTGACATTTTCCTGAAAGTTGATCTCGCTTGTTCTATTCTAGAACTTACTTCTATTTTATTTGTAGCATTGGATTCTATAATTGTGCCTAGATATTTTATTTTTTGCACCCTTTCAACTACTACGTTCCTTAATGTTAATTTGTGTTGAATATTCGGACTTTTGCCAATCACCATGTATTTGGTTTTTTTTATATTCATCTTTAGGCCATACTTTTCACAACTCAAATTCAATTTCTCCAACATGTTACTTAAATCATCTGCATTTTCCGCTAATAAGACTGCATCATCAGCAAATTTAATCACATTTATAGGTTCACCATTAATTTTGATACCAAAATCTAGCTCATTGATGGATTCTTTAAAAATTTCTTCCGCATACGCATTAAACAAGAGTGGTGAAAGTATGCACCCCTGTCTAACTCCCTTTTTAATACTGATGCTATCAGTGATACCATCTTCAGTTTTAATTTCAGCTGATTGATTCCAATATAGATTAGCAATTATACGAATATCATTACTATCTAACCTCTAACCCTTTGTCAATAAGAATTTGCACCAGTTTGTCATGTTTGACTTTATCGAAGGCTTTTTCGAAGTCTATGAAACAAGCATGAACTTCGACGTTCATATCACGACATCTTTGAATTATTGAATTGAACGTAAATAGTGCGTCTCTCGTACCTAAAGCTCTCCTGAAACCAAATTGCGACTCACTTATATCGATTTCTAGCTTTCTATATATTCTTTCGTGAATTATTTTAAGAAAATTTTTTAGAGTGTGACTCATCAAACTAATGGTACGAAAGTCACCACATTCAGAAGCCTTATTTTTTTTTTGGAAGAAGAGTAAATGTCGATTTTAGCCAATCATCAGGAACTACCCCAGATTCATAAATTCTATTAAATATGTCGGTAAGTATCTTAATACCATCATCATCCAATAATTTTAAAATTTCATTAGGAATTTTGTCAGGACCAGTTGCTAAACGATTTTTTGATTTTGAAATGGCTGATTTGACTTCGTCCTCTAATATTCTTGGCCCATCATGACTCTCAAAGACCGGAACATCAGCTCTAATGTCATCGAATAGTTCTATTACATATTCTCTCCACCTATTTAGTTTATCTGAACCATTGACGATAATACGGCCATTTTTATCTTTTAGAGCTCCATTACTATTTCAGGACTGCTTATTTGTTGCCAATTTAATTTTTTTATGTAGTTTAAAATAATCATGTTTTTTTTCCAAATTTTCGATTTCTAGGCACTGCGTTTCCCAGAATTTATTCTTGGCTTCTCTAATTTTCTTCTTTATATTTAAAGATTAATAATGTTATATAAAGATTAATAATGTTATATTTATTAAGCGTGAACATAGTAAAAATTAAAGCAAAGGTGCGCTTTCGGTTCGCCGGCAGTTTTGCCAAATCAGACTACATTTTATTGCTTAAAGGGTTGCCGACAAAAACATATATGATTTATACTTTTCAAAGTTACTGTACCTTTAAAGGTGACTGACGTATGACGTTTTGAGTTTTCTTTCATCTTTCGACATTCGCGCCCGTTCAAATTTAATATATGGCGCGAAAGCTAATTAGAACAGAAAATTAATTTTCTGCGGTAAAAACCAAACATTAGAAGATGAAACCTTATTTACGTAGAATATTTGAGGTATAAAAAATATATTTAATTATAATTTAAAGTTCAAGTTAATTTAAAAATTTTACATTTATTTTAGGAAATAGATAAAGAAAGTACTGGTGAATATAATCAGTTGTACAAAGTTGAACTTAAAATATTAATGAATACCTTAAGTCCACAAGAAAAAGTATGTATATAATTTTTGGAATTTTAAAGTAATTGGCGATTAAAAAATATTTGCACATATATAGTTGCAAAATTTGTTGGAACCTCTTCATCTGTTTAAAATTAATCTAATTTCCTATAAAATAATTTCTATAGCTTTTTAAAATTTATTACTTTTTAAAGTTTATGTTTCCAATTAATTTACCGCTAATTTTATTTTTAATTTAATAAATTCTTAATAATTGTAAATTTATAGTTTATTGTTGCTAAACATTTTGTGAATATATCCTGGAATGTTGGCAGTTTATCAGTTTTATCAATGCTACAAGAATGCGGTATTTTAAGTGGTACAGAATATATTTTAAGGTTTGTATTTCAAAATAAATTAATAAATTGGATAAAATAAAATAATAATTGTACAGCCAGGAAAACAAAGAAAATGTTGAAGATTTAGATCATATTCAATTAGTCTTATCAGATTTTATTGAATCCAAATATGATTTATTGGGAAATTTCTTAACAAATTGTGGTATAAACTAAATTATTAATTAGAAATTCTTTAAATGGATTTAAAATAATTTTTAATTTTACAGAATTTTCAAATAATGCGAAATTAAAATCATTTTTAGAAGATTGTATCTCACGTTTATTAAAAGATTTAGAATCTAATCAAAATATTATTAAGAATAATTATTTAAAAGAAGTTAAACCGATTGTTGACGGTAAATTTCTGAATTTCCAAATTTATAATATAAAAAAAATTAAAATTTCAGATTCTGTTTATATAAATTTCAAAACATTACATTTAACTTGTCTGCTTGATTTGGATAAAATTAATACGAGAATTGCTTTTACTGAATTGGATAACTGGACGAAAAGTTTTATAACAGAAAATACAACATTTTTTGAAATTTTACAAAAGGTAATTTATTTTATTCATATAATAAAAATATTCTGATTAAAATATAATAATTGACGAAGTTAATTGTAAATGATTCTGAAGTTTTACAAAAACATTTACTAAACCCATCACAAGATACGGATTTTAAAAATTGGAAATATTTTGTTATTTTATTGTATATTGGTACGAAATTTTCCAATGAGGAATTTCATAAAACTATCAGAAGTAAATGGACACAAATACATGTATTTTAGTTGCTTGTAAAATATGTATATTATTTTTCTAGCTCATATGAAAAATTTATTCAAACAATTCATTTCAAAAATGACTAAACAATTATGTTTAACACTTTTGTTAACTGGTCGGGTATATTGTTCAGCTAGTGGTGAAGACGATGATAGTTGTATTCAAAATTATACACAATGGTATAAAAGTATTTTTAGTGATATGAAATATACAATAACAGCAAAAGAATTTAAAAATGTAATGGTAATTTTAACCGAATTGATAGAATACGAAAAAAGTCCAAAATTTTTACAGGTTTGTTATTCAAAATGATTGATTTGGTTATAAATTATTATGTTAATTTTTTTTTAGGTACACGCTAGTATATCAATCAGTCCTGCTGCTCTTTGTAATGAAATTGTTTTAAAATATAAAAGTAATTGTCGATTAAAAATTTTATCCTTTATGAAAGCATCAAAAGAAATTGACAAACATTTGGATTTGAACGAAAGTATTATAATTGAAGATGATGATTGAATTAAATAATAAAACTTTGATTTCATTATAATTTTATTAAAAAAATGTCTTATTAAGTTAAACATTTCGGAAGCTCCAAAACCAAAACAAGTTAAAGCTAAAGCGTATTTTGATCCCATTCCCCCTTAGATTGATATTGTATATGTTTGAAAAATTAATTTCCTGTTTTGTTCATGTTTCGGTCACCACCTGCTAATGGTTTATCTCTTTCATCCCACAATGTAACACCATCGCAAGCACAGATTTTCTTATAATTTTGTAGTATTCCTGCTGCTCGGGCAATAATGCCACAAGCAATTCTGCGGAAATGAAACGTTAACAAAAATTTTAAATGCTGTAATTTTAGATTAAGTATTTTGATTACCTTTCACCACAATTACCATCAATTAAACTTCTTTCACTATGACCTCGTCCACAATCATCTGGATTTGCTGACACCACGACAGATCGTCCAATAATATCCCAAACTTCTATTACCGGATCAATAAAACGAAATATTGCTCTACCATCATCATTTGCTCGAATATTTCCTAAATCACCAGCATGTCGTTTTGTTGGTGGATCATTTGGTGAACCATGCGGTGAGTCTCTAGGATTATAATGATTACCTAGTGATTTACAACCTTCTGATATATCACCACATTCGTGAACATGGATACCATGTAAACCAGGCTGTAATCCATCTATAACACCATCTACTACACAACCAGCATTTGTTTTATCAATAGCTGAAAATCGTACAACACCTTTAATATTATTGTCATTTTGTATCATGGCGACAGCAGATTGTCCACCAAATCCTGAAAGAACTGCTTTTCGGCCAGTTTTCTCGATTAAATCTTGTAATTCAGACCATGGAATCGTTGAATTAATAATAACTCTGCCTAATTTAACATCAATATCAATGTTATCAACTTTTTCTAAAGCTTTGCGAACCTTTTCAGCACATTTCTCCCCAGACATTTGGACAGCAAATTCAACCTAAATACGAGCAAATAATTAAACAGTTTTTGTTGGTAAGTTTGAAATTACTTTAATGTTGTCCATTTTTATTTTTACGGAATTAATAAAGTTTTGTTAGGATCAATTCCGACCGAGTTCACTTGTTTGTTATGATTATGATATGATGTTATTTATGATAATTTTATTTTTATTATTGTCAATCAATGGGGTGCGGGTGGGGATAATAATGATAGATAAACGTTTGAAAGGTCAGAGATGTTTTTTTTTATTATATTTTGATTGACAATTGTACATTGCCGGTAAAAAGTGAATGTTTTGTTTAGCTTCTTCTTTGATGATGACTAAAAGGAAATGTCAAAATCAGCTGATTATGTTTATGTACACGTGCGTTTAATTTTATGCATTCCAAAAGTTCAGTCAGGATTTTAATTCATACATAAAAATAAAACTAATAATTACAAATAGAACTGTACATACAATATTATTGAAAATATAAAATGACTTCTAATGAAATAGATAAAAATTCAGCTGAATTTTCATATATTCAACGAAATGAATTCACGTCGGAAATTTACAAAATCGAAGTCAGAAATTTGGGAATTTTTGGAATTGGTGTGAGTGTGAAAATATAATAATATATTATAATTATTTAATTTAACTTAACGAAATATAACATTTGTAGGAATTTAAGAAACTTCTAAGAAATCAATTTTCCTTAGATGCTAGTAAAATTAAATCACCAAAACGTCGAGATTATGCATTTGTTTGTTTTAGGACTCAAGTGGATCAAGAAAAAGCAATAACATTGTTAAATGGTTATCGATGGAAGGGCAAAGAATTACGAGTTACGGTAAGAAGCTTAAAAGAACAAAAGGACTGTAAATTTTGATATTTCCCAGTTTAATAATTTTTTTTTTTAATAAGACTGCAAAAGCAATGCCTGATCCACTAATAAAACGTCGGATGGAAGATAATAATGATAGTTCATCTCCTGCTAAACGTAAACGAACTGTAATAGAAGCAACTTGTCCATTAGCACATCTAACTTACGATGATCAACTGAAACAAAAAAAATTAGAAATGGAAAAAGTTCTTAAAGAATTTGGCAAACAATTGCAAAAAACTAATTCAATTTCCAAGAAAATATGTTTTCCTAATAACCGTGATTTACCATGTGATTTTCTTGGTATTAAAGCATCACCAAAAATTGAAGGATATCGTAATAAATCAGAATTTGCAATTGGTAAAAATAATGAAGGTAAAATTGTAGTTGGTTTTCGTCTTGGCAGCTATTCAGATGGATCAGTTGAAGTTGGTTCATTGGATGAATTAACACATATTTCAAATCATGTTAAAAAAGCTGCTCATACTTTTGAAGAATATATTGCACAATCTAAATTTGAAATTTTCAATCCAGAACATAATTCTGGACATTTTCGTCAATTAGGTGTCCGAACATCTGATATTACTGATGAAATTATGTTAATTGTTGGTATTTATTCAGATAATTTAAAAATTGATGGCGAAGCAGATGAACTAAAAGCGGAAGTGAAATTATTTTATGAAAATTGTACAGATTTTAAATGTACCAGTTTATATTATCAAGATTTGAAACGTCGTGATGCTGGACAAACGTTTAATCCAGTTGAACATTTATTAGGTACTACACATATTTCAGATATAATTTGTGGTTTGAAATTTCGTATTAGTCCATTGGCATTTTTCCAAATTAATACACAAGGTGCTGAAGTATTATACCAACAGGCAATAGAATTGGCTAAACCAACAATGAAAAGTACAGTTTTAGATATTTGTTGTGGTACTGGTACTATTGGTTTATGTTTTGCTAAACATTGTAAAAAAGTTTTAGGTGTTGAAATAATACCAGATGCAATAAAAGATGCTGAATTTAATGCTAATGAAAATACAATAGAAAATTGTAAATTTTATGCAGGAAATTCAGATGATTATATACAATCAATGGTTAAAGAAACAGTTTATGAATGCAATAAAGAAGATTTAGATATGGTGGCAATTGTTGATCCACCAAGAGCCGGTTTACGTAAGTTTTTTTTTTTTTTTTTTAAATGTTTAAATCCAAATTTAGTAAATATTTTATCTAAAAAATTTTTTTTTGTTAATTTTATAGATAATCGATCAATTTTAGCATTAAGAAATTCACCTGGTTTAGATCGATTAGTTTATATTTCATGTAATCCAAAAAGTGCTCAAAGAAATTGGATTGATTTAGCTAGAGCAGAATCTAAATCATATAAAGGTGAACCATTTTTACCGAAAACTGCAATTGCTGTTGATATGTTTCCACAAACAGCACATACTGAAATGGTTGTACTTTTCGAAAGAGTAAAAAAGAGTTCCGAAGAAATTAAAGAAAAATTGGAAATCCCGAATGAATTAGTTGCTGGTAGTGTTGAACTGGTAGAAAAAGTTAACAATGTTAGTGGTACTGCTGAAATTGTAGACAAAGTTGAATAAAGTAGAATGATTAATATTTTGTATATTTTAAATTTTTATTTTATCGGAAAAATAGTATTTTTACTGGTTTTAGTTCTAAGAACTGATTTGTGCCTTTTATAATTTTCATTGTAATTTTATCATAAATAATATAGAGATATAAATAGTCCAATTGCACAATCAATAGATAAAATATATATATGGTAAATATATGCTAAACATAATCTGTGTAATTAAAAATATTGCCACAATTTTTACACTACAACATCATTTATTTTTATTCTTTGATTTTACTTAATTTGTTTAAATAGTGCTTATTATTGAGATGCTATCATTTTGTTAAAATTCCATGTCATCACATAGGCGAAATCAAAATAACTATCACAAATGTAGGTACAATTGATGTATCTGGGGAGAAGGTACTTACTTTCTATGACGATTCTCGCATTTCAAAAAATGATTTTTGATAAAGTTATTTTTGCATAAGCGATTTTCGATTATATTATTTTTCGTGATTCGGACCACTTATTATTAACGAAAAAATTTCTGTGTGGTTTTTTTTTTAAAACCCACTTTTTTGAAAATTTATCCCATATCAGTTCAATTATGAAAACACAAATTGCAATTGTTATACCAACAGTAAAATATAATAATGGATAACGACTTTCACTTAAACCAATTGATACAAAACCAGCACCATTTGTTTCACATTGTGGTTTTTGTTGAAACCATTTACGAAATTCACGATTCATCAAACCATTTTCACGTTGCCATCGTAATCTTTTCAAGATAATAATAGGAAAGAAAAAAAAAAAAATACATAAATCTAATTTAAATTTTCATTATAATAATGATGTGATTTTTTGGTTGTTATTGAATTTATATTACCTTTGTCGGAAAAGTTCCTTGTACGGAAAATTCTTTTTAACTGGTATTGACATTACTGGTAATTTAAATGGTTCTAATTCTTTTAAACCACACTTTTCATGTTCATCAAATGTATCACTAATTATTTGATATGCTGCATGTGATTCAACTTGATAAGCAAATAAACTATTACGTACTTTTGCCATACCTAAATTTGGTCGTATAAATGCATTATCACCTTTTGGTTTAATTTTTTTATTAAATAAAGCTTCGGTAACTGGATCATTTATTTCCTAAAATTTATGTATTATTTGGCAATTTATAAATTTATATATTACAGTGTTCATTCGATATAATCACCTAAGCTGATTTGAAATTTGTAAAAAAGTTGCTTTTGTAAAATTGTTGCTTTTATCGAATTAAGTAGTATAAAATAATTAATTTCAAATAATTAGCGGAATTTTGATGGCAGAATGTTCCACCAGCCCCAGACTATGATATCAGTTAAACTTGCACTATTTTCAGGTAATATTCAGTTAAAAAGGGTTGCTATAGGTAAATAATCATCTTATTTATTTTTACGCCATTTTCAACATATTTTAAAATTACCAACTTCTGCTGTATTGTCAACTATTTTCTCTTAATTTTGTCCATTCAAACCAAGGTTACCAAAAATTTCTTATAACGAACATACTAATATTAAAAATGATGACTATATCAGGAGTTGCTTATATCGAAAGTTTCTTATATCAAATGTGATTATATCGGGCGAACACTGTATATAAATTTTAAATTGAAAATGTATGTATAACCTTAAAATAAATTTTATTATATTTAACATCTTGTGCTGCTAAATCTAATGGCGAATTAACTAAATCTTTTATAGTTTTAAGTGATTCACTTGGACTTTGAAGTAATGCAATAATATTAGCTGCAAATGATGTATATAAAAATAATGTTGTTATGAATGTTGTAAATATTAAAAAACGTCCAGAATGAGAGAAATTATCAATATGAAATCCTTGTTGACATACTGCACCCCAAACTAATATTGTACTATCTAACCAATGCATTGATATTAGTCAAGGTGAACTTAATAATATTATTATTATTATAATAATTGTCATTATAATAAAGATAAATATAGCGATCCAAACATTAGTAACAAATGGTAAAGTAAAAATATTGGATACAGCTGATAATGGTGGTTGTCGGAAAATTATACAAGCACGTATATTAAATGTTTCACCAACAAAATCAGTAACCATAATACGATCTTTACGCATAAATAATGCATTTACACCAAAATCAATTTCATTACGTTGAAAATAACCCATTAAACCATTATCAAATTTACCATTATGAATCCAACCCCAATTGTCGACTTGAAACATGTTGAAACTATATTAAATGAAAAAAAAAAAAATATTAAAAAAAATTTGTTTAATAATTCGAATTGGATTGCATAGTTTTGGGTGCAAATTGCATATTTCATTTATATGTACTAAATTTATATTTTTATGATTTTCAATTTCTGGTTTTAAATCTAAATTAATTAGTATATAGTATATTAGTATATTGCATATTTTTAGGTACTTATTTTTCCATATGCAGATTTTTAATTTCAAATTTTATTATATTGTACATTTTTGGGTGCAAATTTATATAAATAAAGATTGCATATTTTTAGGTTCAATTTTTTTTTGTAAAACATTCTAACGATACATTTACAAATTTCCAATTTACTTACGTAAAATTCAAATCATCTCGTAAATTTGATGTTATTGGATAATTAACTTTGGCAATTGTATTAATATGACGTGTTTGAACATCTTCAAAACTTATAAAAGCATCTGGTAATTCAATAACAACACCACATAATAATTCTATATTTTCAAAATTTTTACGTTTCACTGTAATTACACCATAATTATTTAAACTTCTTATCATATCGTTAGGTTTATAAATTTGATCTGATATAATATTAATTTTTAATGGTTTATAATTAGCAATTTTATAACAATCAATTAATGTAAATTGTTCTTTTGCAATAATAACATTTTCCATCAAATCTGAAGTTCTTTTAATTGGTGTATTAATTAAAATTTTCACATCTGAATCTGGTGTTATAAATATATCATTAAAAATATTATTAATTTGTTCGATATTAATTGCTCGTAAAAACCAAAAATTATTTATTGTAAAAAAATGTTTTTGATCAGCAATTTTAAATAATTGAATTGTATCATTTAAAGAACATTGTGATAAATCGTAAATAATTCCATTACGATAAATATTATTTAAATAAAAATTATTTAAATTCATTTTATTATTACGATTAATAAAAATTTTCATATAAAAATTCAAATTAATGAAATCCTTAACAAAATTGATATTTTCATAGTAGTCAGCATTATTTTCTATATTTGAATGAGAAAAATCAATATAATAATAATAATAAAAAAAAGGATTTGATTTTACCTTTAGATTTATTGAAAATCTTTTCTTCAGAATATCCGAATGATGATGATGATGATAATGATGTATCACATATAATATATACAATATTTTGAACACCTTTTAAATGAAAATAATCTATAGAGAAATTTCTTATCAATGACAACTGTTGATTCTGATTTTCTACAAAATTTAAATTTCCGGTTATAAAAAGGATAATAAATAAAAATATAAATTTTATCATTTTTTTGTTTGTTTAATGTCCTTTCTATCCTTTTGTTGTTATCCTGTGAGGGATAACTTAACAATGTAAATTATATATGTATATTTTTTTTTACTAGGATACACCGGAATGACAATTACGAATCTATGAATAAAAGATTTTTTTTTTTAGTTTTATTTTGATGAAAACCCAGGAAAAACTAACTTTAAAGATCATTTAGATTTAACATCCGTTTATATACTGAAATATAATTTTCTATTGCTTGGGATTGTTAGTTCGATATTTATACTTAGTTTTTCTTTTAAAAGAAAAAAATCAATTTAATTTTTATATTCATTATAAATGATGTTATTATATCCTTTTTCTTAAAATATACAGGAAAATTATTTTTTAGGACTTAAACATTCTTAATCATCTGTCTGTCCGTCACTTGTAAATTGTAATTTATAAATTGTAAAATGTCTATAACTAAATTATCGGTAGATAAGAGCGTTTTGAAAAGTATGTCCTTGTGTTTGAGGTGTCTAGTATTTCAAGAAGTAGTGTTTGAGGTGTTACCTGCCAGTACAGTATCTGGAGATATCCGTTTTCTTAACTAACTACCTAGAAACATAATTAAAACTAAGTCACATTGCATATTTTTATATTTTAAACTTCATGAAGTAATTGATCAGGAAAACTAATATTTATAGCCTAAAACCTGACCGTAGATGGCATTAAATGGATCTACAGAATTTAAAATTTTAGACCGACAATTGTGAAACATGTTCCGCAAATGCTTGTATAAAAACGCAAATTGGACACAAGTAAGCATGGCAAAATTAAAAAATGTCCATATGTCAACAGTTAAACGTGATTCTTTTAGGTTTAACTTTGGCCTTTTGTTATTGCTTATTCTTCGGATCGAAAGGGAATACGAAATACTTTAAATTAAAACTATTATAAAGTTTCCAAGATTGGTTTTTTGTTGAATAATTAAATATTTTCCATCTGATTTTGGAAAGATTTGTACGATGAGCTGAGATCACTGACAAATTCCCGACAGACTTTAGAAAAACAATGTGTTTCATATTTGGAAGACGTACAAAGGTGTCCGGGTTACCGTTAGGTACAAATTAAGGACCAAAAAATAACTTGTGACAATAACAATTTCAATATACAATAGATGTCTATAAAAACGTTCCACTTTTACAAAACGTTCTGGAGCAGTCCTCACCATAAAAAGTCCAAAATAATTTTGAAAACGAACAAGTCAACGGCCAGATTATACACGGAAATTGTCATGCGATTCTTAGGAATCATGTAATAAGATTAGAATTACTCTGTCATCGATTATGATCGAAGATGTATGAAGAAGTTGGAGAAGATGATGGAACATTAGTTATGCTATTGATCTTCATTTCTTTCTAGAAAACCTTTAATACACGGGTAAACTGAAACTGATTGAAGTGATAGGATTCAATAAAGAAGTGGGATAGGTCGACACGCTGTGATGATGATGCAAAGTTTGACTGTAGAGTAAACTAGGTTCACTAATATGTGGGTCTACGAGTATTGGAGTCATTTCCACTCCTTTAAAATCGATCAACCAAAGTGCCCGGATTAGAGATTGATTCGACAATTAGATTTTTTTCTTCTGTATCATCAGTTTTTCTATTTATAATAAGGGATTGTATTTTAAATTAGTATAATTTGGTATAAGGATATAATTTTTTTCTACGTTTTGTAACAAATATTATACGATATAAAATATATTTTATCAACTGGAAAATTAAAGATAATTTCATATTTTATATTAAAGAAAATTATAAAATAAAAAACAATTCTTCATTTCACCATTATTATTATAATAGTCAATTACACACAAATAATTTACTTTAATAATAATAGGATATTATTTATAATAAAGTAATTTATTTAATTGAAATTCAAGTATATATATAAAATTTTCTTATTATTTTCTTGTGGTTGTTTTACGGAAATTTTATCATAAAATATTCAATTTTTCTTTAAAATTTTTGTTGTCATTTGTTTGGAAATCAAAATAAATTGTTTGGAAATTTTGAAAAATTGCTTGTACTTAAGTATATAAAATATTTATGTATTAGGATAATGTTGATTTTCCTGGGTGGTGAATTATAGAGAACAGAATTGTTTTAGTGTAATTTATTAATAGGTCTATTTAGCTAAATTTGATTAAAAATTATTTTTTGCTGATAAAAATGGTAAATTATTGTTTCTTATTGAAGGAAATTATTTCATAATTTCAACAATAAATTTTTATGAAAAATGATAAATAAAGCCATAATTCTGCAAGCTGTATAAATAATCTATGAGAGAAGAATTTACTTACCCATTTCTTTATCGATATTGAAATTTAGAAAAATGGTTTACATCAAATGATAAAATGATTATGAATTGATGAAATGCGAAAATCGAGTTGAAAAATGGAAATTTCTCTAATTAATTTTTTTTTATGTTTCCGTGGGTATGGGAATTCCAAAAATATCAGTAAGCAGCCTTGTTCCTAACCTGCTGTATAGCAATATCTTATTGTAGTAGTTAGTTATTGTGGTAGGAGTTCAGGGTTTTCTAAATCAATCCTAAGTTTAATGGAGAGAAGAGATTTCTCAATCAGCAGCTGCGACATGTATTTGATAGGTACGATAGACCTAAGCCAAGTTTGAGTACATTCTTATATGTTGGTTCCCAGCCTATTTAGTTAATGTCTGTAATCCGTCAAGTTCAGTGAATCCCTTTATATAAATTATACCAAACATTTAATGGGTTGGTTGGTTGGTTAGAGTGGCGGACTACACGTCAACTGACATTGAGTCCCAATTAGCGCGTTAGCGCCGTTTTGAAACCATACACTCCCGTGGCCACAGGTAATTGTTGTTTAGTAATGGTGGGATGGTTTTAGATCCACTTCGTGGCGTGGCGTGGACTCATTCTTTTTTTTAACTTCATCTCATCATAGGTAATTATTTAATTCGTTCAGCAGTTTTTAGTTACCCTACAGTTAATTTGGTTATCTGGATCGTTAGTGTTCGACAAGTGATTTCAACTCAATTGTGAACGGAAGCAAATCAATCTTTAATTGTGAAGAAACGGAAGATATTTGAAACTCAGGATGATAGTAATTTTGATCAATTTTGTAAGGATGCATATGATATCTGTATAATATGATATGATACTGTCAAGTATAATAATAAGTCTCCTGCCCTGGAAGAGGCTTATTAAAAATGTATTATTAATTCGCCTACATAGAAATTACTAAAATTAATTTCCACATTTTCACTTGTAATTGATGTTTCATACTTGATAAGTTTACTGGAAATACTTTGATTAATGGAATTTTACTTTGCATTATCATTATTGCATATTTTAAATTTCCATTTTACGTTATCCATTACGTTTAGGATTAATTTTAATTATAGTTATATATTTTTACCATAATCAAAAACTGGTTAACAAAATTATGACGAATAACCACTCAGTAATGGAAATACGTATAAATTTTATAAAAGGATTTAGATTTGAATTTTTTTGAAAGAGTTTTAATAAGAGTTTATTGCAGAATGCAGATGAAAAATTTATGCATATTCCATTAAGAGATTTTCAAATTTTGTTTGTATTAAGAGTGATAGGTTTTTTAAGTGATATTTAATTTGAGTTATTAAAGTTTTGCACTCTTAGAAAAATAAATTTTTCTTTGAATCTAAAAGAAAATTATGCTAAATTTAACTAAAACTCATAGACTTATTAAGCAAATTTTAGGATATGTATGAGTATATGATAATTAGTAAAATGAGAAAATGGCATAACGACTGGGTCTCAATCTCACCACCAGAAACTTGCTAAGAGACTGAAGAAAGCTAAATAGATCAGTTTATAGAACAGTGGAAGAAATGTCAGAAATCATAACTATTCCGACTTTAACTAGAAGAAAGCTTTTCAGTACATTGAATCTAGGATGAAATGAATTAAATTTAGGAAACAAGCGTTTACGTATTGTGTAGTGGAATCAGATATTCCGAATCGCAGTAACTTATAACTTTCTATAACTAACAATAGTTAAAATATCTTATGAGTTTTGGCGTTTTCGTTCTTATTCTTATCGGAGCACTAATACCGCGATTACAATTGACGCTTTCTAGACGCATTGTAGAAGTAGCATTTGTGAACATAAAGTTGAAATGTATGGAGTTGTATGAAAGTAGTTACAATGCACGCAGTCTAAACGTAGCCTACGTAAAAGTTAGCCAACTTTTAATTTTTTCGCTTTCATCGCGTTTTGCAGTGACAAAATATAGAAAAATTTAAAAATTTAAAAAAAAAATTTCAATTCAATTCAAAATTTCAAAAGGTATTTTATTAATTTAAATTCAAGAATTTAAGAATTTACAAAATTAAATTTATAAATAATATTTTTCTGTCAAAAAAATCTAAAAAAAAACAGTTGTTATTTACCACATCTAGCATAAGGATTTCTTGGGAAACTACAAATTTGTCTTTATCTCTGTTTAACAGAGTTAAAACTAGACTGGGTTGTTAACGAAATTTTAAAAATCAGCTGATAGACAGCGCTTTTCGCTATTTTAAACGAAAAATATCAAATTTACACATTAAATTTTCACTATAATTGTTGCTGGATGAAGCTGGAATATAGAGATATTTAAACTCTTAATGCACAAAATGGCTTCGCCATACAGAGATCGGTTTATTTTGATATATACTATATTAAGTTAAATTCCATCGATGTCCAATCTTCTGTAGAAGTTGAGAACTTTCTGTCTTCGACTTTTTATCAAAGAGTTTAGAAAGGTTTAAAAATGTCTTGTGCCATGGTATATCAGTCTTTTCAGAGCATTAGATTCGTAATTGCAAAAAGCATAAGTTTAACGCTATCTACCGAAAAAGGTCTTGCAGTCTATTTAGAATTTAGACTATATCAAACCTAACAAAGGTAAAATGATACAATTGTTCGTGGCACTCCATGCACATCACATAATATTTTAATTCTACGATGCCTTTGTTATGAATATGTGTCAGATTAAATTTAATAACTATCAAAATCGAAGTCTACTAATCCTTCAAAATAACTAAATGTATAATATTTCAATAAATTCATTTGATTACATTATATTCACTCAGTTTAAATTCACCATTTTATATAATATACATCCTTATAAAATGGAATATAAATATAAAAAATATTAAATTAAATATAAAAAATAAATAGAATCTCGATTAAAGTATTCTTATTGATATACCCACAATATGACAGTTTCGACAAGAAATTTTAACACTCTGCGCAGATAATATAAAATAAGATGAATTATTTTTTTTCCTTAAATCATATTAGATCTTTATATATCCTTAATTCAGGGAAGAATAAATATAAGATGATGAAGCTACAATATATAGAATAGATAGAAATTATGTAAATTGAATATAAATTAAATCAGATATTTGAGTATAGAGGAGAAAAATAGACTTGTTAACGTGTGTATGATGTATTTTTAATATCAGAAAGTTCATCATTTGAAGAAGTGGGTAATTGATAACGACCTATCTTATTAGGGTTGACTGTTTTTTTTTTTTGTTATGAATATTTTGTTTGAATATACACTGTAATAAATCATGATTTTTTTTTGGAATATTCTTATATTAGTTAAAAAAAATATAATACCGGGAGTTAGGCAGTAGATAATGTAGTGGATTAGAACTAGATGCAGAATATTATAGTGTGTATTTATTTATTTATTTAAAATCAGATATTCCGATAGTGAAATATTTTTCACAAAATTGGAAGATTGGTAAAATAAACGGAGAAAAAATTAAGTTAAAGGTTTTGTAGATTTAAGTTCCAAACGTTTCAAGGCACAGTAACATAAGGTATCTAGTTTTAAGACTAAATGCAGATTAATCTGGTCAACTATTCTGATGCTACGGATGTAAATATTAAGTTACTTCATTTTAAGAGTTGGAATAGGAAATTCGCCTGTAACGCAAAGTCCCTACTTCAACCAGGAGAGTCTCCATAATTTTTGTTATTATTTTACTTTAGATATTATCATATGGTATAGGCTTTAATACGTAACACTCTAACTACTCTAAGGTTATAAACAGAAGTGCATTTTCAAAAACGCTAAAGCACCGCGTTCAGCAGTGATCATAGCTTCACACTGTACGTGCACTTAAGTCTATGTATAGATTGCCGCTATGAGAGGTGTTAACTCTGCTATGAATATAAAAATAAATAGTATATAAAAAAATTGTGTAACATAGAATAGTTTACATACAGATTAACGTTATGCACCGATTATAACGTTCACGTACAGATTAACGTTATGCACCGATTAGTTCACGTACAGATTAACGTTATAATCGGTGCATAACGTTAATCTGTACGTGAATTAACTGTGTAATATGTCATTTAATTTCTATAAAGCATTTTTGATAACCAGTTTTCATTGTAACTTTGAAGTAAATGAAAATTGACAACAAATTATGAATTAACCTTGCATTGTACAAATATAATTTAATATATTGCATAACTTCAGGCGTAAACAATTTACATTATTCTTTTTTTTTTAAATTAATGATTGGAAAGTTATAGAATTTATTAAAATATATTTTTTTACAGTGGTTTTTCATTAATTTATGTAAATTTTATATTTACATTATATTCGATTATGATTTTTTTTCCTTATCTGTAATATTATATATAACTAATAGACATGTTTGACATATAAAAAAACACTATATTTAGTAAAATTTGTAAGGAAATTCATGTCGATAGAAAATGAAAAACGGTTTTCACAATAAATGAATAATAAAATTCAGATTCGATTTGTATTTAGTTGGTGTCATTATCAAAATATTTATACGATGAATAATATAAATCAATTTTTATTTTAAATTTCTTAACAATATCGTCAATTTTCTATTTAATTTTCTATTTGTATGAATGATTTTATTTAAAATATTTATATAGAAAAAAATTTCTTACTATCTATATCAGTGGTCTTACACATTTGGCCGTCTTTGGAACCCATCAAACTAATAATATTTTTCAAGGAATTCTACATTTGGAAACTTTTGTTGAAGTGAAATAATGTTTTGTGGAAAATGGTTTTTTTTTTGTAATGTAATGGAAATACCCGTGAAATATAAATGCAATTTTTAAGGGTTTCCTGGTTGTAAATATTTTAAATGGGATTCGGATTGTCGAGAAGTATTCTAAATAAGAAATTGCAGTGTTTAAGTGCACTCTATATTCTTTGTTGTTGCATTTTCTCGTGGAATCATCAAAAATTCCGCGGAACACAGGTTGTTCAGCACTGATATATATATATTTTTTTTGTATAAATATACTTTGACAGCATAAGTTTATATAGTTTAATGTATAATTGAATTTTACAAAAATCTAAGAAAATTCTTATGAATAGAAAATTTAGTCTGTTTATTATAATATTAATGGAAAAATAGACTAATAATTTGCATCAGGAAAATTACTTAGGCACATATAGTTGCAAAATATATATATGAAAATTGTTCATTAAATAATTTTATTAATATTTTATTTGATAGGATCTTATGATTGATGAATGTCGAGTGTGGATAGAGAGTCAGTCATAGCGGATATTTTATTATCTATATCTAATAGACATAAGTTAAGTTAATCTGATGTTTAATAATTTATTACTAGGTAGTTATTATTACAAAACGATTCTCTAGTTTTCTCTAGTTTGTTGGGAATGATAAAATACGGATGAAAATACATTAGACAACATTAAATTACTATTTCCGTATTTACCGAATTAGCGAAGCACTGTCTAACCTCACCTCCTCATTTTTTGTAATCGCGTTTCCTGCAATTTAAATTTTCGGGTATATCGAAAAGTAATTTTCGCCCAATTAATCTTCGACCAAAAGTATTGGTGGACGATCCACACAAAGCTGTTCTGGAGTAACCCCAATTCTAAATAATCGAAAAGTATTCTAAAAATGACCAAACTCATGCTCAGACTGTATGTACAGAGGAATAGTTACGGTGCTTTTACTATTACATAAACATGCTACTAAAACTGACAACGGAAACCGCTTGTAGAGGCTGTGCTGATGATGACGAGACAATTGAACATCTTTTATGTCACTGTCCTTCTCTGTGTGATAAAAGATTAAAAATTTTCGGTTTTTATTTTGCAGGAGATTTGATAGAAGTAAGCAAGGAGAAGACTGCTAATCGTGAGATGGCACGATTCGTGGTGAAAATGGGCAACGTTTCGTAAGGGGGTACAATGGACAGTATGATCTAGGTACGAGATTTGGCTGCTTCCATGCAGGGGGAGGGGCAACTAACCAACTAACCAATAGTAGACGAAATGATGAAATTTATTAATTTTTCTTTGTATATAAATTTTGAATTTAGCTGTCAACTGTTTACTGTCAAAATTCTTACTTAATGCTATTAATAGTTCAAATACTTACACTCAAATCATATTACATAAAATGTTTTACTTAATATTTTTTATAACAATTATTTAATTTTACTTCTGTTAAAGTATAAAATTATTTTATTAATTAGCTTTTTTTCGAAATAGTTTAATTAGGTTTTTCATTAAACTAAAGATACTAAAGTAAAGTTTTCTTATAATATTTTTCAATTATGTAAAATTTTAATTAATTTTATCATAAAGTTTATTATTTTTGATAAATATTTACGTGCTATGTCACACAGTAAAAACATTTTACTTTGTATTAATATAAAATTCTATGAAAAACTAATATTTCCCTAACACCATAAATGATCCCATTAAATAAAATTTATGATGTAATATTGTATTAAATTTATGTTATTTTATAGAGTAAGAAGTCATAAATATAAATACATATGTTGATTTTATGCTGTAGATAGAATTATAGAAAAGATATTTTTACTTTTAGCTTTAATAAGAAGTCAAGAATTTATTATTTATTATAATTATGTTTAAATTTTTTATACTTAAGAAAAAGGTTAATGGTCATTTTCATAGTAATTAAATTCTCAATGTTGGTTTGACAATACTACGTAACGAAACTGTGTGTAATAGATTCAATAATGGTCAAGGACATAGATTAGTAATAGGTAAAATTTCTAAACGGCATTTTTAACAATTTACATTTTCAGAAGACCAACAGAAATAAATCGTCCACGAATGGGTTTAGAAATACTTAAAATAACTTTTTAAAGTTTGATTAAATTAAATTTTTAAAATGTTTTCGTATAATTTTACTTTATTTTTTTGAAACAATTCTTTTAAATCCTTGTCAAAGCAACAATTCCTTTGACAAGTTCTCTTTATTGGTTGGATCAATTTCATTTAAATTGTTTTTATATTTTTTTTCTAAATTTTAAGGATTTGATTTGATTTTTGTTAAATTCTTCCCACATCAATTTGTCTTTTGATTTTTTTATAAAGAAATCATTGATTTTCTAATTTAAGAATTTTAAGTTAATTAAATTTAAATAAATTAAGTTTTAAAATATTTTCTTTAAAGCTGAAATAAATTCAGTTGTATAAATAATTTTCAAATTTCCCAACAAAGTAAGGTATCAATATCAGTTATTACTACGTTTAAAAGAGATCTTAGTCAACAGCCGTTACATTTGTGAAAGTCTAATACTCTGGACTAAATGCTTGAATCGTTCTCGAATTCCTCTCCGAGTATTTAGATATATTTAAATATTGTCGGTGTAAAAGAAATATTCGCGTACGGACAATACTGGCTAACCTGGTTAAACTAGACACGGAAATGTATTCCCAGCAAAATCAAAAATTAATTCCCAGTAAAATCAAAATATTCCAAGGAAGAATAGATCTCAGATTAAAGATGAAATTCAAAATGAAAATATTTAAGTACATGTTAATTAATTCTTTGTTAAAAAATCGACATGACATTTTTGGTACCATGTTCCGAAGATATCCCAAGTAAAATACTTACTGGCAGTGAATTATAAAATTAATTTTACTGGGTATTAATATATCATCTACTATTGTTCTTCCTTTCAGTACGTTGTCATCATTGATTGATTGATTCTATGGTTGGAATTGCTATCATGCACTTATGCCAGAGTTAGGCCCAATGTACCCCTCACCCCCTTCATGTTACACGAACCGCTGAGCCAAAAACTCCCGAACAAACACAGAATTTGTTTTCAACACAAAAATCTTGCTTCATGCGGTTCGTTCATGTAGAATATAGGAACCAAAACAACTGCGTCGCAGGTGCATCAGAAAGGGATAAGAACACAAAAAGTATTCAAACGTTTCGCGTTCGTCATTTGTATTCTAAATATTTCGTTGATATTGAATTGTTTTAAGTTTAACCTTTTTGGAATGGTTTGGTTTATTGAACCACTAAATGACGTGAATAAATTTCTTTTGGGCTCGTACTTGCGGTACTGCTTAATAAATGTAAATTATAAAATTAATTGGTAACTAAGCTTAAATATTTTTTAAATATAATATTTACCTCGTGTCCATATAAATTTTTCTTTTTAAATATATATAAAATAATTACAATTTTATTAATTAAATTCTATTGAATTTCGTAAAATTGAATCAATCATTATTATTTATTTATATTTTATTTAATATATATAATATTAATTTATCAAATATCAATTAATTAATAATACATAATCATAGCCAATTAAATTATGTATTCAATATTTTCCTTTTAATATTAATTATAATACTAAATTTCATGAATATATAGAAATTCTATTTTAGTCTGTGATTAATTAAATATTTATGAATTCAATGTTTTTTTATTCATGTTCTTTAAATACGTAATATAGAAAAAGTCATTATGAATATGATATTTAATTAAAATATTATATTCATTTAGATTTAGAATATGATTGAATATAGAAAATGAATGTTATAATAATCAATCTAATTTGTAATAATTTGTATTTCGTATAATTATTTGAATAAAACGTATGGAATATCAGCATCAAAAATAATCCTATTTACAAATTTTTTTTTGATATTAAATTTATCCTTATACAATTTTTCAAATATAATTACATTGTATTTGTAAATATTTTTATCCTTATTTTGAAATTAAATTTCATTTTATGATCTTGTTAAAAAGATAATTTTGGAAAATCTTTAATAATTATCTTTTATGTTTTTATGTATGCCATTTTCATTATAACCAAAAAAGATAAGACAATAATTTAATTTTTAATAAAAGAAAAACTATAACAAATGTTGTAATGGAAAAATGGAATTTGCTTAAATAAATTGGTATGGACTTGATACACAAATTGCATTAACTTAACTCCAAACGTAATAAAAAATTCAGTAATTTATAATTGCTCTTGTGTATCATTAATTACTGTAACACATGTTGTTAACTTTTGACAGTTTCGAAATCCAAAGATTTTTAAACATTCCAGCTCCTGATTAATATATATTTCCTTATATAACTTATTTAATATGTCCAAATTGTCTGCTACTAAATTGTTGAGCTTTATTTAATCGGATTGTACTTTTAGGTGCCGTGTTTTTCGTATAAAGGTCAATCAGCATCAGAAAGAGTAAGGCTTTAAGAGCGTTGTTCTTAGCGTATCTGTAACGTCATTCGAAAATTATAAAAGTTTGTTGTGTATCATCTCAGCTTTTGATTCCTTTGTACCTATTATAAGAACCCCCATTTAATTAGTAATCCTAATCAATCTTAGATGCATGCACCATATTTCAGTAGCCTAGGGGCTTTAGAATGAAACTTATTATTTTTTTTTAATCAGAAAAAAACAAGCTTAAAAAGAGATATTAGCAGGTTCATTAGAACAAAAGAGATGAACTCAATTAAAAGTATATATAATATCTTAAAAATGAAAGTATATAAAATTTTTCACTTTCTGCGCATGCTGAGATACAATTTATTAACTACAGTGGATTAAGCTCTGATGTTTCCAGAAATTTTAATAGTACTTACCCACTCCAGCTTTCATTTTAGATTCGTCGGCATAGATATTTATTGAGTCTACTAAGCGGGTCTGTAATTTTGGATTCACAGTATTCTCTTGTTGGGATATTGATTGCGGGTTTCGTATTCAGTGCTAGTATCTTTGCAGTCCTTACCGTAGTAGGTGGATTGATTCTGGTATGTCAAAATTCTCTGCTATACTAAGCTATTGAGCTTTATTTTTAATGAGAAAGTACTTTTAGTCGCCGTGTTTTTCGCAAAGAGGGCCATTCACCAGTAGAAAGAGTAAGGCGTTTAAAACGTTGTAAGCTCACCTGTAATTACTACTTCAGCAAGTCGATGTGTACGTTCAAGCTTGGATTTAAGTTTCTTTTTATGAACGACAGGCCAGCTTAATACAAGCAATCAAATAAACATTATCCAGAAAAAAATAAAACATTAAAACTAGTATTAACAGGCTACCACTACTTGAGGGTTTCATAGTTCTGAAAATAATTTTTCTACTTTCATCCACTGTCACCTGTCAGTTTGATGAAACTTACAAAAAAGAGCTTAATAGTAGTAATATTGGCTCAAATCTGCTATGAAATTTCGCACTGTTTCATAATTTAGTTCTTGGCTGCAAAATTTAAGATCGGAAATACATCCTTGTCCTTGATACGTCCTTGTCCTAGAGATCTGACATTTTTGTTCACATTCCTAAAATTAATGATAAAATTTGTAAAAACAAAAATTTACAAATTTAGTTTTATCAAACTCCAAGTTTTGGACTATGACTATTTGGACTATTAGCTGATTTTTTTCCGAGACAATTAAAGATAAAAACTTTTGTAATTTTTAAATATCATTAACAAGATTGTAAATTTAGTAATTTTGTAAAATACTATAGGCAGACAACAATTGATATTCTTCAAAGATATAATTTTACTTTTAGAGAAGATGTCGTCTTTCTTTGCTATATCAATAATTAAAGTTTTAAATTGGATTAAGTTTTTTACTCTTCTTATATGTTTTATGTTCTGAATGAAAAATCTATGTCAGAAAAAATTTAAAATGGAAATAATGAACAAATTGTTTCAAAAGTTGTAAGTTGCACAATGTATTTGTATATAATTCGGTAATATTGTCAAAAAGTTTTTGTAAAAGTTAAAAAAAAAAGAAAAACTTTAGCAGCTTAAAAATAACATTTAAAATTTATTTTCTAAAATAAATATTTAATGAACTTTCCTTGAATTTTATGTAGGCAAAATAATTTTTTTTGGGTAATTCTTAAATGTTTCTTTTTATATTATTCAAATGTACAACATACTTTAAGGATTCAAAAACATAAATAATGTTTTTTTTAAAGATATTCGTTATAATTTATTTAAAACTTATTAAGTATTTGCTAGCCATTCTAACTTCTATAATTTTAATCTTAATTTTTTTAAAAAATGTTTAAAAAGTCGATAAATGTTAATATTTGGAAAATTGCATACCTTTAGGAGTTGAAAGAAATTTGATTGAAATATTTTTAATTCGTAAATAGCTTTTAAATTAAGTTTTATTAAGGACTGAAGGATATGTCGAAGACTTTGTGAAGATTAAGTTTAAAACGTGCTAATTAAATAAGTTACAATTAAATATATATTTATCATATATGTACAAGGTGATTCACAAGAGTGGGAGCTTTTAAAAATCTTTGTATTACGTAACTGTTAAAAGTGAACCGAATGTGTTACTCTCATTGTATATGATTTTGTTATTAATGACTGTGTGGTCATTAAATATGATACGCAGCAATAATTCCGAATTACTGGATTTTTTGTAAAGTGAGATTTACCTACAATTTTTGGTTCGCATTTGATACAACAGGTTCAGGCATAAACGTGAAACATTCAAAAAGATGTTCAGTTCGAAAACTGCCAGGCGCTGGGCATGTCCGTTTTTTGAATTTTGTATAGATATATTAAATTTCATCGGTACGAAATTCTTCAGATAGTCCATAAGTAATTTACAAACCTCGTGGCTTGCTTATATTTTGCTGAAATAAGAAAAGATTTTATCGATATAAACCAAGAAATGAGCTAAAAAGAAAAATTTCTGAAGGAATTTCTAAAATTCTGTCAAATGTCTCGTTATGGACTTCCAGAGTTTTTTTTATCTCATTAGTGAGAGTACAAAGAAATTGAGCTTATTAAATACTTTCAGAATTATGTATTTACCGGTCATATGGACCACCTTCTATGTATAGATGAAAATGGAATATCTGATTTTATTAATATATATCTAATTTTTCTTTGACATAGTTAATTAATTTTGATAACATAAAACCAAATTTAATTCATTTGAAAAATCATTAAGCTACGAGATAAATCATATTAAAATTAATTACTTTTTAATATTATTTAATTATCAATAATTCTTTTCAAATTATTTTTTAATTCATAAATTATATGATTAATGATATAGGCAAGTGAAAGCAGCGGCGACACTTCAGATAGTGCGTCATTTGAAAAAAAAATATTGAATTCACAATATTGTCAATTAAATACAAAGATAATGAAATTTAAATTGCAGTGTTATCAAATCCGTTTTATTCAGTGTTATTCAAAGGTGATAAAGTGTATTTTGCCAAAAGTGTATTATGAAGAGTAATCCAGGTTTACAAATATTTCGTTGAGCCAAACTTTCACCGTACACTGAAATTTAGAAACTCGTTATTGCTCGAAAAATTATGGAGCCAATTACAATCTTATGTGTTCCCTTTGAACTATAATTTGAGCGAGTTTAAGATGAATGTGAACCATTTCTAGTTAACCTTTGTCTCTTAATATAATTCCTTCACAATCCCAAAATCATAAAATCTCATCCCTCTCCCTTACCCATCTGTCTTCAAAGTTAAAAGAAAATTATCTCAGTATTTTGATAAATAATCTGGAGTTAAATTTTTACGAGACTTAAAAAACCTTCCCCAACACTAGATCCGCCACTGACTGAAATATTTCCATATTATCGAATTATTTAAAAAAAAATTAAATTTAGTACATACTTTTAAAATATTAAATTTAATTATATGTAATAATTATATTAGTCCTGTCTAAATATATTTAACCATCCACAGGAAATTTAACCTTACATCTCAGAAATCAAATCTTTAAATTTTTTTTATTTACTATTTCACTTTTCAATTTACAAATTAAACCTCTATTAATTAGGATACATTTTCCAGGACTTAGCTATACTCGTATATACAATTTTTAATTATCATTAAAAATCACAAAACAAAAAGGAATTTTCCAATTAGCAATTCCTTTTGTATCCTTTTAATTACATCGATAGAGAAAATCTTTCTTTGTTCATTTCCCCTAACACAACAATTTTCTTGGGAAATATTGAAAAACTTCAAATACAAATGATTTTTCTTCATTAATATTTTCCTGGAATTTCAGAAAATATTCAATAATATTGACATTTTTCCTATAATTATTCAAAATAAATATTTGTAATATATATTATTTTATATAAAAACAAAAGCCAGGGATGGAAACCATTTAATTATCATGTTAGTTTGGTTTTCGAACATCAAAACCCCGATTTTTTTGTTTGGTTTTGTCATATACTTGTTTTATTATAAATATTCAGTCCCTGCTCATCTAATGCTTAATGACTCACTCATGTTAGCTCGTAAGAATTTAACTTTGATACGAATTTTGAATACTTTAAAAGGTACTTTTCAACGCGTATAACGTAAATTACGTTTAGGTAACAGTCAACTCTTGATGTCGGCGACGTTGGCACTGTGATTCCAGCTTTAAAGAAAATTCGCATTGTGTTTAAAAACCATTGTGACTTTATTTTTTTGGAATTTTAGTTTGCGATTCAATATCGGTTTCCATCCTTGAAAAAAATAATAACAATAAAATTTCTCGAATAACAAAATTTATATATAAAATTAGAAACAGTTTCAAAAAATTTCCAAAGTTTTCAATAAAAATTTTATATAAAAATTCATTTTACAAAACTATACAAGACAAAAAACCTTCTTTAAAGTTTAAATTTTATTTATCAATAGAAAATTTAGAATTGAATTTAAAATGAAAATTTTTGTTGGGAAAATAGTTTTAAAAGGAAAACATAAATGATTTTTCATGTTTCTTTGAAAATGATAACCACATAAATTGGTTTTTCTCCTCAAGAAAATTAAAATTAAATTTTGAAAATGTTTTTATAATAAATTGTATCAACTATTTGAATGGGTTTGGATACGTTTGCTCGATCTATTTATTCTTCATCGGTTCTTAATTTATTGGTCCATATTAGGATAATATTAAATCCAAATTTCTTCTAAAGTTTATGTAAAAGGTTTTAGATTAGATTTAATAATTAAATTAGATTTAGTAATGCAGCCAAAAGACTTATTGCAGTGCTTTATAATTTCCTGGCAAATGCTAGTTTGTTGAAAGATTTGACATTTAAGATTTATCGATGAAATAATTAGACCATGATATCAAAAATTGATAAAACGTACAACGATGATGTCAGTAAAGAATACTGAATAAAGAAAACGGATGAAATTAAATTCAACCAATAAAAATAGATGGGGTTCATTAGAGAGTCTACTGATTTCCTTATTAATGTATTCCATTTACTTATTACTTCTTAATATATTTGGTTAAAATATTGTAAAATAGAAGGACATTTTTTTTTACAAAATAATTTAAAGTTTTAAGTAATTTAACCGCGTTTGACAGATCACAATTATTGATTTAGTAGCTATAAATAAAAAATTCATTAGTAGAGCTGCGAAATGTTTCTTTTTTTTTGATTAAAAATAGATTTCATTTATGGAGTTTTATATTATTAATAATATATATTTTCAAAAAAAAAATTACTCAAAATAATAATATTTACTAAAATACAGGGTGGTTAGAGGAAAAATTTGTAAATTTTTGTCAATAAACACAATTGATAATTTTATTAAAAAATATAGTATTGAATTTGAACAATTTATTAACATTTTCATTAATTTAATTTTGCATATCTTGAGGAGTATCAATAAAATTGTAAAGGATTCAGAGTCGGAGTCTATAAAATTTGTGGAATTTATGATACGTTTTTTTTCTTGCGTAAAAATGGATGCTTTACTTTATGTAATTTTATACATACTAATTATTTATAAAGCCAAAAATCTCTCTACACACTAGAAAGATGATCATCTCCTGATACATTTATCTGATTCCTTAGTACTTTATATATAAAATCCTAAATTTTTGTATTTTTACGAGTCGTTATTTTTTTTCTTTATGTTGTTGACAGTCCTGTAATCTTGATTTGAAATATGAAAAATTGTAGTATATTTTTGACAACCATTATTCCTGTCAAAAATACATTTTGTATTTTAGTAAATTTACGAAATATCAAAGTTTTTATACTTACGAAATTAAAATCAGCAATATAATTTTAAAATATCCTTTAATTATAACAATTATTTACTAAAAATATTGTAAATATTATTAATTGCATACTTTTAGGCACATATAATTAGAATTTGTATTAAAACTATTTCTTTCTTCATTCCAAATTTTGATATCATGGAAGGATAGGGCTTGAATGTATAGTGAAGAAACTTTTAAGCTAACAATTTTGAACCAGTTTTCTGACTACAAACGTCTCACTAATAAAAGTCATTAGATTAGTGAGACATTTGTTGTCAGAAAACAGATTCAATTGTTAGTTATTTTCACCAGTTTTAAAAGCACAATTACATATTGCAAGTTATTTTTACGGGTAATACTTATTTAAAGCTGAGTCAACTTAGAGTCACATTGATATCTTAGGCTGGAGTTGAATCCGGAATGTAATCTTGAATATAGCACAATCTACCACTGCTCTTATTAAAAATTATAAATATTTATAATAGCATACTTTCAGGATCTATTAAATTATTTTTATTATGTAATTATAAAAAATAACTAAATAAAGAAATTCACCGAATATTAATTGTTCGTTTTGTGAGTGAATATTATAAAACATTCGGTCTTAAATAATTTTTTTTTTAATATATATTATTTTCATCAATTTTCCTTCAATTCTAAAAATAGTTACAATATATTCAATCAACAAAACAATTTATAATTGAAAATAGAATTATATTTATAAGGATTCCTTTATGGAATTTTCCAATTATATTATATCCAAACAATATAATGATTTCTTTTTTTTTGTAAAAATTCTATGTGTATAAAAGGATATTGCATCCTTAGAAATATTTCATTATTAAAACTCATTCTGATCTTGATACCAATAAAATAAATATTTTATATTATATAAAATCGGTTCATCAATTTTTCTATTAAAAATATTTATATATAAATAAAAATCATATTTTTCATACCAATATAATAATAATAAAATTTTATAATGAAAAACATTTTCCAATTATCAATAACAACAACAATAAGTTTACTTTTCATATTGTTTGCATTAATTTTACGTGCTACATCAAATATGATAGATTTTCCCGGATTTTTAAATCATGAATTGCAAATTGAACAAAACAATAATTTGATTGAAAATAATGATTTAAAATCAGATAAAATTAATACAATTAATAATAATAATAATAATAAAAATAATCATTATAATAATAATAATAATAAGAAAATATTACCACAATTTCCAGCAATTTTAAGTGCATTATTTGCTGATGAAAATATACAAACAATTCATGATAATTTGTCTGAATCAATTGATGATACCATCATTGGTGATGATAATATACATCATCATCATAATGATGGCAGTAATGATATTCGTACAAGTGAACAAGAAAATTTTTGTACTGTTGAAATTGTGAAAAAAATACCAGGAAAATGTGAACAAATTGGTAAAATTGGAAAAGGTTGTATTGCTGGTGATTATATGGATTTATTTAGTTTTGAATGTCGTCAATAGACCAAATTGAATGTGAATTTGGTAAGGAAGAAGATGGGATCTTCATAAAAAAACTAAAAATATTATGTATTAAATATATGTTAAAAGTTATAATATAATTAAAAATGTAGTCTAATTTTTTGTTTTTAATATTTTAATAATTATTAATGTGAAAATTTGATAAAAAAAAATTATATATATTAATTGTAATTTATCCTAATAGTATGCAATTTATGATAATTATTATATAAATGCCGTAAAATAAGATGGAAATATATGAAAATATTTTATTATTTATCTGAAGTTTTGTAATACATAATATTTTATTCATAAAATCACGGTTTTAAAATAATGGGAAATCCGAGACAATCATTAACGTAGGTCACATATTAGTGAGCTCGTTGTATCCTCCAGTGGAATGGGGCATCATTATTACAGCGTGGTCAACCCATTCCAATTTTTTGATAAATGTAGTCTTTAAGATTCTCTAGAAAGATACATTAGTCGGCTTCAGTTTACCAGCGTCTTCAAGGTTCTCTAGAAAAAGACAACCAATTTTTTTTTAAAATTGGCCTGCGGAATAATGGCATAACAAATGTTTCATTATATTCCTCATTCTCTTCCATACACTCCCGACAAGTAGATGAAGTAAGTTATAATTTAAATTCATGCTTCCTAAGAATCGCATGTCACATGACAATTACCGTGTATAATTGGGCCGTTGCCTTGTTTATTTTCAAAATTAACTTGGACTTTTTATGATTAGGAATGCCCCAGAACATTTTTTTATAAATACAATCGTTTTACTCATTCTATTTCAAAGTGCTATATCTATTGGCCCAGTTTCTTATTGAGCCTTATACGCTTTGTACTAAGAGGTAGCATATATTGTAAACCTCTAAAGAGAGACCAGTAGCACTTTTTCGTCGAGTAACCCGTAAAAGTTTTGTTAAAAGTTTGCCAATAGATTTTGATTACTTTTATATAGATTTACCAATTTTTAGTATGTTGAAATTTTAGCGAATGACCTTCCTTTTCTTAAATGTATGAATGACCTTCCTTTTTCTTCTTTACCATAATCTATCGTAAACAAAAAATATCGTGGTAATTTTAATGGCTTAAATTTTGTATTATTTTATTAACTCGAGCAAGTTGCGACATATATGATACTAATAATGTATTAGTAGTATAGAGATTTAAAAGCTATTAGACCGTTTGTGATATTACTTAAATAGTATCATAAGTACCTCATCTTATCCTACCCATTATACTCGTATAATGATAGTCACAGTCCATTTTAACTCTTTTTAGAATTATAAAAATGACTACAGTCTTTTCCAGAAATTTTCAAAATTGTTTTAAAAAATAAAAGGCGGTGGTAAAAGGTGGGCAAAAAAATCGGTTTCCAGATTCAAATAGAAAAGGTTCGATTTGATATTAAATAAAACATATTTTTCGGTACTAAATATTTTCATTGTTAATATTATTTAAAATAAATGAATTTCAAAAACTTTTTTATAACAAAACAGATAAAGTTAAAAAAACTTTTTTTTTTTGCGCACAAACATTTAGCTCCCGAAAAAGGCGAAATCACATTAATCGTGGCTCCATCTTTCCAACTGGTATTAAACAAAAAATGTATTCTTAAAAATAAAGAGAAATGAAAAATTGATTCTGATTAATTTTCGAAAAAAAGCCTAGACATGACACAACACAAATACCATTAAATATTCAACAGGATAATTTACAAATAAGAATTTTCCATTTACGAGGATATATAAAAATATATTTTTTATTTTAATGAAAGAAAATTTTCCTTCATATATAAAGAAAAATTTTAGTTTTTCACTTGGGATATAAAAAGTTTTGTTATTTTTCCAAATCTTCTAAAAGTTTGCGAAACAATAAAAATTATATTTAATTTAAATATAAATTTATTATCACCTGGGCTGGTTTATAAATGTACCAAAACTCAATTAACTACACCAAAGAAAATCGGTGGATTTTTCTTTTTGTTGTATATATAAAATTAATTGGCTTAAATATGTGGGGAAAAATGTTTATTCATTTAATTGAATTTTTGCGAGTTTGGTTATTAGTTAAATAAATAATAAAATATTTTGTTGATGTAAAATTTTAATGTGGAGACCAGTGGGAGATTTTAATTAAATTATTCATTAAAATGGAAAAGATTTATTGCGGCCAATTAATAATATTGTTTAAATAAGTTGTCATTGTATGTACGTAGTTATATTGTGACGTTTTCCTGTCAGGAGTTTTTGTAATAAAAAATATATATATAAAATTAACAATAGGAAATTTTTATAGGTTTGGTTATATTTGATGCCCCATAAAGTATGCAATTTATATTAATTTTACCATATTGAGTGTCTTAAGACTTGTGGACGGGGATTGTATGGTTGTACGAATTATTAGATACCATATACAAATTACAATACAATTATTATTTGTTAGTATGTTAGGTTAGGTTATTATTCATTGCTGATGAGATCACTCTTTGTTTCGGAAGAAGCGAAAATGTAGCTTTCAATATCTGTTTAGATATCAACGCCTCACAGCCACATAGTATATTTCCGCCGATTCATCCGCATGTTTAAAGAACCTATACACTTGGTCACCTAATAAAGGTTTTTAAAGTCGCAGTGTCCTGTAATTAAGTCTATCATAGCTCTGTCTTTCTTACTGATCATTTGATGAAGTTCTGTTGCTCGCTTTTTTGATTTTCCAGGCATGAATAAAATCGAATGTCTCAGACCCTTCACGCATATTCCAGTGTACTTATTTAGTGTTAGTAAGAAATATACATAAATAATATAATATATTGGGTGCTAATTATTGAAATTTTAAATTATATTGTCAATTTTTAGATATGTAATCATGATTATTATTTACATGATCAATACTTATATCATTATTTTATTAATGCATTTCAGGTTATCTAGTTATGGACCAGTTTTACTTGACATCTGACATGGATTCGGATAAAGGATTCTTAAAGAATTCAATACGTAAGTAAATGTATTTAAAAGTTTGATGATTAATTAGTACAATAAAGCTAAATAATATTACTCTGAGGCACAATTGTCTTTCCAATATAGAACTATCACTGTAGCCTCGGCACAGTAACAATATTATATTCTTTGTTAAATTAAAACCAAAAAAAGACGTTTATAACTTCTAAAGTCACTTCTAAAGTGCAAATCATGAATAATTAAAATATTTCACTATCTCATTGCGAACGTTTTTGTGGGCGAAATAATTATTCATTAATACTATATGAACGGTTACGGTTCATAAATGCAATGAAGTTTTATTATGTGCACTTTCGGATATACCAAGTAGAACTTCCACTAGTAACCGCTAAGAAATTCTTGACTATGTGGGTGGAAAAGGAATACTTCGTTATTTGGACAAACTCTAATGGTTGTTATTGAACGAAAACCGGTTGGGGGATGGGGGGCGTAAGATCTCCAAAGTCTAGAAACTTAATACTGATAAACAAACCAACGGCCAAATTATATTATCGGGATGGCCACTGGTCATAATCTAGTCAAGAAGATTAAGTTTTACACAAATTTTAATTTGAAGAGAATGTGGGGAAGAAGAGGATACACTAGAAAACCAACTTTGTCACTGCCATGTGGTAATATATTAACTATTTAACACGTGGTCATATCTTGACCGACATAGATGAGGTGGGGGGGGACGTTAAAATCGCGTAGACTAATTGCATCTACAAAAAACGTGGATGTCGATTATTGTAGATGTTGATGATCGGAGTGTAAACGGACTCTTGTAGTCTAGGTGCGTGCAGAAGTTTTGTGTATGCTTATCTTCCTGCAAGCCAACCAAACAACAAATCGATTATCAGTAACTACAATAATCGACATCCACAGTAACTTGAACACTCATTGTCCATTAATGTCTAAGAAAAACTGTAGGTATTAATTAAGATAAAATCATTTTATACATTTATTTAATATTCTTTAAGTTATTTTTTTTTATAAATATTTTGTAGATCTACAAATTAAATTATTTCGTTATTAAATTCTTATGTTATTACGAAAACAACATCCTTAATAAAAACGATATACGTATATATAGTATATACTCTGTAATTTCTAATATCTTTGTTTTTTTTTCTGTTTTACTAAGAGTTCTTAAATAACAACAAGATTTCAGTTGTATTACATGAAAATTTTATGTCCTTGTACATTATTCCAAAATTGTATAAACGAAACTGATTAAAATTCTTACAACATCATAATGTATAATGTTTCCTAGACTCTCTAAACACCTTATTTAAAAATCTCAATTTTTCCCATTTACATTTTCCTTAAAATTTCAAATATTTTGGTTAAACTCATTGGTCCCTGAAATTTGAAATTCAATATTACTACTGAATATAATACTCATACATAGTTGATGCTTTACATATTTCTAATATGTTGTCTAAGTACAATATAAAAAAAAATATGCCATATCCTTTAGACCTAAAAATATTTTTTTTTTTTCAAATTATATACTTAGTCACTTATTCTGATTTTACTTGATATTAAAGGTATAATAAAATCTGACACCATCTGAAATTTAGAGTATTTATGTTTATGTTGAATTATATACTATCTTAAATGAAAAATAAATAAATAAAATAAAGCTGGAATCACAGTGCCACTGTCATCGTCGCCTTGACAGCTGTGTAAAATATACAGATTTATAACTAAGCAATTACAATGCTGAACGTTGATGGTTTAGTTTTTAGTAGAAAAATTTGTAATATCAGCGTAACACGCATTTGACACAAATACGGATTTGACGCGTAGTATAACACTTATTTTATATTAAGAAGTAGCATGAAGTAGCATTAACTAGCATCAATTTCAGAAAAAAAGTAAAGAAACTACAATTTTGAAACATTTCTTGCAACGCGTAGAATGTAATTTAAATTTAGCGTCACCGCCAGCGCTCATATTGATGGTGACGGTGGCAATATAATTCTGGGTTCCCGGTGCCACACCTAGCTTCTTATTATCAGCTGTGTAACATACACAGCTTTATACGTAAGCAAAAAAAATGCTGAACGTAATATTAGGGTAACACGCATTTGACATAACTACGGATTTGCCGCTTAGTATAAAACTTATTTTGTTCCATTATCTAAGCTTATTTTATATTAAGAAGTAACATTTTAGTAGCATCAATTTCATAAAAAGAAAGTAAAGAAATTGCAATTTTGAAAACATTTCTTGTAACGCGTTGAATGTAATTTAAATTTAAGGTCACTGTCAGCGCTCGTTGATAGTGACGGTGGCAGTATAATTCCGGGTTCCAGTGCCACAGCTAGGTGAAATACACAGCTTTATACGTAAGTAATTACAATGCCCAACGTTGGCGGTGACGCTGGCCCTATAATTCCAGCTTAAGATATTTTCTATCAAATGAAATTCTATCGTACGAATATATTCGAATAATGAAAACGGCTACAATGTAAAATATTATTATGTTAAAAAATATATAAAGTAGTAGCAATTTTGATGATGAAAAAAGATTCTTTTTTATGTTGTGTTTCAAGTAAAATAACATTATAAAAATGTTTGGCAACAACAAAATTTCCACATGAATACGTGATCTGTTTTTTTTTTTCTTATGTAGAACTTTTTTTGCCTGTAATTTACATGTGTACATAGTATAATTTAGTATGACTTTTTGTAAAATAATCCGAGAATTTGGTTTTTTTTTTAGAAATTGGGAAAATATTGAGTTTACAAAGAAGATTGAAATATTTTTATTTCACATTTGAAAGTCAAACTTTGTGTACGTACAAGTTAAATTTTTTTCATGGAGAAATTCCATAAAATTAAATTTATATGGTTAACCGAATAAAAATGTAGAGAATATTTTACAAATATTCCTAAAGTTATGCTTTGTTTTTTTGTTTTAAGAAATTGATTAAATTTACATACTTGCAGGTTGCAGGATTATTAATTTTGAAATCTTGTTTAGTTATCCGATATTCACAGGTCTATTTATCCACAGGTCTATTATCCACAGATATTAAAAAATTTCTGATTTATTGCATAATTTTGGGCGATTTTTTTTAAAAATTTCGTGTTTGTATTCGTGGAATTATTTTCTTTTGGATAATTTAATGTTATATTATTTTTTTTTCTTCTACAACTTTTGTATTTATATTTTTTTTAATTATTTTAGCAATACTCAAATGTAATTGAATTGCATACTTTTGGGTAAAATATATATAGAATTTTGTAGAGAATATAATTCACATATTTTATGTGACTTTCCAAGTATTATTAGAAGTAAATTTTCAGATTTGGAATCGGAATTCATATAAACAAAGTGGTTTAGGTAAGAGGGAATGTTTTTTCCCTATGGTATCAAGCAGTGGTCAGTGTTTGTATCATCTGAAGAATATGTAATTTCGTATTTTATTTATCAATTTTATTAATTAAAATTTATTAAACGCCGTGGAAAGTTTACTATTTTATCAAATCGTCATTTTGGTAAATGTGAATTTCGGCAGTTCATATTGTCAATCATTGGACAGCTACAAATTAAGTTACATAAAATTATCGTTTAATTTTAATGATTAATTGTGAACAAGGACGATCTGTAGCAGATAAACATTTGCATCCTTTAAAACTGACAGTATAGTTCGCTATTTGGTCTTTAGATGTCATTGTAATTTATACATTTTTGAAGATGAATATGGCACAACTTTTTCAGTGGATCAATCGAAAAATGACAGTTGTATTCATATCCAATAAATAATAATTGCTATTTACGGTAACTGTTACTAGATAATGTTATAATAACGTAAGTGGTAACCTTTTGGCACCATAATTGGATTCTTTGAGTATGTGGTTGGTACCAACAAGACGGTGCAACTGGACATGCAGCTAATGTTACAATGGTATTCCCAACACTCAATCAAATAAAACATTTTTTTATAATTTTCCATATAATATTCAAAAATTAAGTAGTAAACCTTCTCGACGAACACCCTGTAAAATATATCTTTAAATTCTAAATATAAACTGAAAAATCACGTTGTAAAGGAATCTCTAAATCTAAACCGTCATAACTTTTCACATTTAACGTTCTTAAAATCTGTGACCTGTTAACACAATATTAACCTATCCTCAACAACATTTCTTGATAATTTTCAAGATAAAAAAAACAACAACGAAATTCCCACATCGGATCTTATGAAAATATATTTCGAAAGTAATTTTCACAACATGTGACGCGTTAAGTCCTGTTCAAATTATACGACACAATAATTTTCAAATTTTTCCAAACCGCACGTTATAATTTTTACGTTTGTGGCACATTTCAGTTTCTATGGTGAATTAACAAAAAATTTCCGCAGACTTCAACCCATCACACATCAAAAATTTTCCTTTTAAATTCTCATAATAATTTGTATATATTACAATGATTTTCGTCCTTGTAATATTAAAACAAGAACGAAAATTGTAGAAAATGATTTAACATATGTCTTTTTCGTATGTGATATTCCAGGAACATAAAAAGGCACACAAAAATTATGTTTTTTGTTAGTAATTTTTATCCCTATAAAATTTAAATTAATCTCAGTTAATATCTTGGGAACATAAAAAAAAGGATATACGAAATTTATATAAAAATTTGTATTTAATAATAAATATAAATATTTTGTGTTCAGGTGATAATCTTCATGTATTTTATCCTTATGGTTTTAATTTGTATCTATATACATTTAAATTAAAAAAACATGAAATTTTTGGAAACAATGTTAACAAAAAAAAAGAAAATGTCATTATGAAAATTTGATTTTATATTAATAAAATGTTTTGGTTGCCATTTTTTTTTTTGGTAAGTATGTTGAAAAGTTTGATTGCTTTTTCTTAAATCCTCTTGAGATATTTGTATATATTTTATTAATGAAAACAACATAAATAAAAAATTCATAATTAAAATTCATGTACTTATGAGATTTAGTTTTTAACAGCATAAATATCCTTGATTTTAATTAATTTTAATATGTGTGATTAAAGAAGTTCATTTTTTTTTTGTTGATTATAATTAAAAAAAAAAAATATTTTTATGAGTCTTTAAATTTTGATATGTTTAGATTCATTTTTTTTTTATAAATATTTTCTTGTTATAATTGAAATTATATGAAAATTAAATTCAGATTTGTTTTGAGAATAAATAATTTTTTAAGATCCTATGGTTATGCAATTTTTTATTCTAAATTCATAACTTTTAGATATCGTAGAATGCAATTAAAATTATTGCTATTTGATAATTATTTATATAAATAATTACTAAATAATTCTTTCGCTCCTTGAAGAACATAGTGAATAAAACTTTTTAATCTCGTTCAGTTTCTCGTTATTAATTTTATTTAACGTTAGGATTTGTCAGAATCACTAGGGCTTCTTTATCTTGTGCTTTGTTGAATGTGATATTTGGGCGATCTCTTAATATGCTTCCCTGTGGATTCCATATTTCTCATGATGGCTTACAAGTGGCATATGTTTTGCGATTGCTTACGGATTGTTTGTACTATCCTTTTCGATTTTCTCACTTTGATTTCAGTGATAAACTAGTTATTGGTCGTATTTGTTATACATTTTAAAATTGGAGATGGTATTCGAACCACCAGAACTTTAAAATTATGCGTAAGTATCGATTGATGAGACTTTGAATTTACTATTTTAGTAAATCCATTATGAGCTATATTTGATAGCCATATAACAAGACCGATTTGACGTTGGAATTGAAAATTCCAGTATAATAATTTGTTAATTTATATAAATAATTATATATTTTATAAAGTATTCCGTTCGGTTAAGCAAAATGACCTTCATATTCTATTGCCATCAATTACTTAGTTATTTTTCCACCAACTATTTTCTAATATGGTAATTCTCTACGTTATTTATTTTATTTCAGTGTTCTGAGAGATTGATAGTAACGTCTAAAAGAAGAAAAGAACTTTAGCCCAACTAATTTTGGATTTTAATTCATAATTAACCAACATCCTAAGTTAAGAATGACCTAACGTTAAAAATTCTAAAATATAGCCTAAGAAACTTCTTAGTTACAGAAACTTAAGGCTCAGATTTAAATACAATGAACACCATATAGTGGAGATAATCTCGCCGTTCGTGCCGTTCAGGGTTTGAAAAGTGAAAAAAAATATTGAAATACATGAAATTAGATAAACACGTCGCCTTCATGACGCTGTTAATGGTCGTACCGCAAGAATTTACAATCAATTTCAACTTTTTGCCGATTTCCATTTTCGCATTTTGATTTTTGACATAAGTTGATGATATTATATCATTTCAAATTATATATAATTTCATTAACTGGATAATAAAATGGATACAAATTTTGAAGAACAATTAATATAAGCTGTGACCTGTGAGTTACAAGTAGACGCTATAACTCAACTATCCAGAGGCACGAGCATTACCGGAATCATTTGACTTTTCAAAGCTTCAGCGGCTAGATAATCTCACATATTTGTTTCACAATGAATTAAAGTCCAATATTACAATCAGCTTTACTTCATAATTAAACCCAAATTTATAAATACATTTTTTTTAACTTTAGTAAATTTTTATTTTAGCCATTAGCTCTGAGAGCCATAAATCTTATCAAAATATTATTTTACGCCTGTAGATATGCAAGTAATTTATTATTTTATATATATTTTACAAATTAATGTCAAAAATACAAAATTTTTGGGTTTGTTATAAAACAGAAAGAAACCAATTAAAATTTCAGAAAATTTACACTGATAAGACATTAATAATTAAACTTTTAATAATAATTGTAAAATATTCGAGTGAATTTTATTGACTATCAATCAAAATCTGTAAAAGATTTATGAAATTTTCGTTAACATTTATACAGTAATTTATTAACTTCCTTGTTACATCATACATCAAAATCTATAACAAAAAATTTTTCCAAAGAATTAATTTTTATATATATAAATAAATAGAAGAAAAATATATTAAGAAATTATATAATTTTTATAAAAGTGAAGTTTATTACAAATCATTAATCATATTCTGAATATTTTTCATTATTTTGTAATTTTGATAGAGACGTTAATAAATGTTTTCAAAAAGAACAGAAAAAAAATAATAATTATTTATTATTAATTTGTTTTAAAATGACTTATTTATTGAACAAATAAATATATAATTTATTATAATTATCAAATTATTTTAGATTTTTTTTCATAAATCAGATTAAGGTTTTGTGAAAATAAATCGTTTACGTGATAACAAAATCGATTTTATAAAAAAAGATATAGCTAATAACTAATAATTGATAAAGCCGGGAATTCACTGTACACAATTCGCTATGGTGAAAATAAACTGTGACCAATTCACAATTGTTACAAATAGATAAATTTGCAAGCAATAATATTAACCAAGCAAGTAAATTAAATATCATATTTCTGGAGATACGGTCAAGCTGAAATAGAAAAAATATGAGTGTAGCTAAACTCGTCTCTCGGTGTGGCCACTTTGTTCTGTGGTATAGGGTATAGCATCAGCAGTGATAATCTCAAGCATAAGAATTGTTTTAAATTTTCCCCGATTTTTGTCTTCGTCCAAAAAAAAATTGCCTGTCACAGTTTCATTTTTCTTTCATACCGAATTTTAGTTCAGCTATTTACACACAGAGTAAGGTGAAGTTGTTATTTCTTGGCTAGGAAGAAAAATGGCGTAATTCTTTTCTTAATTAAGACTTGTTGCTGTTTCTATTGTAAAAACAATTTGGAATTATGACCTTTTTGTGTAGGTCATAATTCTGCAATTGATATATTTTTAACTGTGTAATTATGTTCCATTAAAATGTGTTAATATCTTCGCGGTCTTATGAGTTGGAAGTTCCGAACAGTTTATAACTTTTAAAATAAGTTTATGTATATTGAAGACAACATCAGCAGCCAAATAATTATTTCCGACTCATATCCTAATTTTTCTTCACGTAATTTTGTATAATTAAGAATTCCGCCGATGCAGCCTGAAATACAATGTTGTCAATATTTGATACTAAAAGGGATATTTTAAATTATTTTAATTTATAAACAATTGAGTTCTTATCTCTTCATTTACATTACCAGCCAGCCACCTTGAATGAAATATACAGGAATACAGCCCATTTTCGCCGACTGTGATAACTGCAAAGACAGCATTAGTATTCTAAATTTTAATCCGACATATTGAGCTCCTTTTGCTGGAAATATAAATTATTGACCGACTGAGTACGAAAACTACACATGGCTGAATTCTTGACCGCATCTTATGCCTTCGCATATTGTCATTTAGATCTTGAATTAAGAAGTAAAAAGAATTGTGTTAAATAACAAAAGCTATGCTGCAATTGATGTAATCAAATAAAGAGATATTACGACATGGAAATTTTGAATCCAATAAACCAATTGCATCACAATGCACACAATGTACGGCATTTTCTTCAACCTTGTTGAATTCATATTATTCTCGAAATTCATATTATCCTTTAAGTGAAACGTCTCCATGAATTTAAAAAAGACTTTTATAAGTTGAAAACTATGCGCTGCTATTTTGAAGTATAGTACTCCAAAATAATGTTGGGTAATGCCTAGTTGTTAAATTTGAATACTCTTTATTTGACAAGTAAAGCATTGCTCTTCAAATAGTTCAGTTCTTCTTCATTCTGCATAAATATTTAATAAAATTTATCAAATACATATTGAAACTATTTAACCAAAATTAAATCCAAAGTTCAATTACAGAAATTGATCTGACATCAATCAATTTAGGTAGGATCTTTAAAAGAATTTTGAAAAAAAAAAAAATATATAATACAATTAACCCTCATCATCGAATTGTTGAAAAATTAGTACCAAAAAAATAAAAATATTGGTTTATTTTCTGTACCTTTCTGTACAATTGAGTAACCCTTTTCAAAGTCATATTCAAATTAGTTTTTATAATTTGAATGACAAAAAGTTTTTATCATCACAATTTTCTTTTTCCTTTGCCATATTTTTTTTGGTAAACAAAATTTTGTTCCTGAGCAATACAAATCTTGAATGAAATTGTATCCTTTTATCCTTTAATGGTTCATTTAACCCGAAGAAGAAAAAAAAGCAACTATTATGGAATCAAATAAATGTGAAAATACTTTAAAGGTTGAATTCGGTTTAACTTTTACTTTATTTCCAGTTTATATTTTTTTTTTTTTTGCTTAGAAAATATTCTTTTATACGTGTTCAAAGTCGAAGTTTAATATCCTTTAGAGAGGAACAAACACAAAGGTTAAATGGGTAATGATACATTTTATTACTTTAACTAACAATTTTATTTGAAGGATAAATTTTTTTTTATATTTTTTTGGTTTATATTCAACATTGAAGTAGTATATACAATTAAAATGAAAAGTGGTTCATTGTAGTGGAAGTATATAATAACGGAAAAAGATCAAAAGCGAGTAATTGACTATACCTAAAATTCACTGTACACAATTCGCTGTACACAATTCGCTATAGTGACAATAAACTGTGGACAATTACAATTCAGTCTGGTGACAATTGCCACAATTGACAGTGGTGCTAATACAAAAAATTCAGACGCAATAGTGTTAATCGAATACATGAATTTAATATTATAAGTGTTGCTGCTGGTACCATTCTTTCTATCTAAATTAAAAACATTTCTAAACCACAATAAATTGAATCACAATTACTTGTCCGCAATTAATTTTTACCAAATTGATGAGTTATTGAATACAAATTAATCTTGCAGTGAATTATTACTACAGTCAATTGAATGTAATTGAAACGTGAATCGTTCTTAGGGATAATCATCATCAATTCAACGTGAATTGTTACTACATACATTGTATTATTACCATACACTGAATTATTTTCATAGTCAATTGTCAATACAGTGACTTATCCCTTTAGAGTCAGTTGTTATTGATCACAAATTATTATTACAGTGAGTTGTCATCACATTGAATTGTCACCACAATGAATTTTGTATTGAAAACGTAAGATCATATTGAAAACGTAAATCGTTCTTACAGTGAATTGTAGGTAAGATCATATTGAAAACGTGAATCGTTCCTACAGTGAATTATCATCACCGTGAAGTGCATTGTAATAATAATGAATTGCCAGTACTGCAATGAATTGTAGTTAATATTGTTTTGAAGAAATGAATCCTTTTTACAGTGAATTGTTACCGCATAGAATTCTGCATTGTCACAACACTGAATTATTCACAGTGAATTAGTCTAGACCCCAAAATGATACTTTATTATATATTTAACTAGTAAATTTCATATTTCAAAATATTCTTTTTAAATATGTAATTTTTCTATTCTTTTAATTGAAATCTATAAAGATTTAATTTATAAATTTTCATGTAGCCACAAACTCTTTAAGATAAATTTAAGAAATTGAACTTTTTATATACGATATCATTATTTCTATCAAATATCCTTAATGATTCCTGAATAAAAAAGTATCTCAAATATAATTACATTTAATGATATCTCAAGAGAATTACTTTAACAAAACAAGGAAAAAAATTCAAAATGAATTGCCTAAAAATCTAAATTACTGCAGTAAATATTTTTTATACGTTTCTGTCATACTTTTTTTGCGGTGGATGTAATAAAACTCATCAAAATGATAAATCAATTTTTTTTGTTGTTGTTTGCTTTGTAAAACATTAAAAAACGATTTATATATAAATCATAAAAATCATTTATGAGTTTTCTAAATTAAGTATAATCAATAATTTAACAGAGAATTACAGAAAATAAATGATTCAAACGAACTTCAAACTAAGAGGAACAGTTCAGTTTTTCTAATTGGGAAATTGTTTTATAATTTTTTTTAAAGTTAAATACTAACGATTATCTATATTAGAAAAATTAACCATAATGAACTTAATGAAACTTAAGAAAATTTGTCAAATGAACGAAAAGCTGTTATCCAAACGCAAACAAAATTTAGGAAACTTGTATTATTTTGTAAAAAAGTGTAATTTTCAAAATCATTAATTTAAAATTTTCATTTCGTCAGCCCAGTTGATAGTGTTCAATCTCTTCATACCTATAAATGTTAAAAATTTGAATTTTAAATTTTAGAATTTTATTTAGGTGGCTGGTCTAATTCGAATTCAAAATATGTCACATTACTTTGATTCTAATTTTCGATGACGTTTAATTCTGCGATCTTAATTCATACAGTTTTAATATTAAAAAACGATTCTCTAACTCAAACTGATTAATCATCCACTCTTGTGAAAGTCTGAATTAAAAAATGAAATATGTATTGGCAATAGCTAAATTTTATTTTATTTGACGTTCTTAAATTGTTTACTTATTTATATGGCCTTAGGGTTGTTAAGAAGGGTTCGTGGTGGTCCACGAATCACGTCTCGATAGATTCATTTTCGTCTCTATATAGGACGAAAAAAAAAACTAAGCTTTAATCGTACTTAACCTTATGAAGAGAACAATTCTACATAAAGTTAGTTTTCAAAGGACCGATTAGCCATATAGTAAGTACATCACGACTCAAGTATTGGTATCTGACGTGAGCAAGTCCGACGCAGTATCATAAAGATGTTTCAGTGTGAATTCTATAGTTTCATCCCCACTGGATTTATCGGTATAGCTACTTCTTTCCAGTTCGAAATATTCAATCTTCTGATGTCTTGGATGACTGTATGTGTTTCTCGTGGGTCTACTATAAGGAATAAACTCAAAAATCTTGTTTTCCGGAGCAGTTTCATCCTATCTAGGCAATGTAATGTGATTGAGTTATGGTATAGAAAGATGTTTACTATCATAGCCACTTCTCTTTTAATCTAGTTGAAGCTTGTTAGAACGATTAGTAACGATATACGTTTAATGAACTTTTGTATAATTACGTAATTCTTCTTTTTTGTATAATTATGTAATTACAGAAACAAAAAAATATATTAGTCAATGGTTTATCAAAAATTGATTGAGTTTTAAGTTAACGTCCCACCTTCAAACAAATGTACATTCTATAAAACAATGATTGATTACAAAACTCATCTACGAGTAATAATGATTTAAAATCCAATTAAAATGAATTTTTATAATTATTTTAACATCAATCAATTTCGAACATTTTTATATATTTTTCTTACAAAATTAAAATTTCAAGGTTATTTGATTTTCACAGATGATATTATTCTATAATTCAAAATTTAATTTCCTTTTGAAAATGTTCATATAAAAAATCATAATAGAAAAATTGTTACAGATTTTTCTTTTGATATTGTTAAAAACATAATATTTTATTTTTCGTAACATAAAATTTATCATATTACATTTTTTTTTTTTATGCAGTTGATTCGATTTTATGATACATAAAGTACTTTTGCATCAATTCTGAATTGTCGATATTGTCGACATATGTACTCCGAAAAAAAAAAAAATTATTTATATAATTCCAATTTGAAAAAAGTATTTTAGATAACAAAATTTCCACAATTTCCTTGAGTAAAGTATAATATGTAAAAATTAATGTTTCTGTATATACAAATAAAGCTATAAACTATATAAAAGTAATTTTTCTTTTTAATGTGACGTATTTCCATATTTGATATTTTATGGAAATTGAGTTTTAAGTTTAAAGATCTAATTACAGAAATTATGTCACGTTATAACAACAACTATGTCTGATAACATAAATTATGTGATGTTAAAATATTAATATTTAAAAACATTTTTTAAATTTCTATGTCACATACGCAATTCACTAATTTATGGAATATAAGTAGAGTTGTTAAAAAAGAAATGTAGTTTCATTACCGTGTTCATTACTGCAATACATCCCAAAAAGTAATTATTTACTTAAATTTTTAATTATTTATTACTACATATATGTAATTAAAACATTTAAGCAGTATTACAAGTAATACAGTATAGGAATTAAACATTTTACTGATATTTTTGAAGATACGATTGAACTTTTCGCACGAATGTTGTACCTCTAATTCTGGTGAAGCTTGTAAAAGAAGGATTTATGTAAAATTTCAGTTATATAATAGAAATAATTATACTCAAATACTTAAGTGGTGTTCTTGAACGTGAATATTTCGAAAGACAGATAATGTCGGTTACACGAATCACTATTAGACAGATTAAATCATATAGAAAAATTTACTTAATATCTTATAAATTAATTAATTTTTAGTCGTATGTAATAATATGAGTTAATTCGTGGCCCGCTTATGTTATTTTTTTAACCTCCTTATCATATAAACAAAACTGAACAACGAGTCTACTTAGATTGGGTGTGCAGCAAACGAGAATTCATCCAACAATATGAGAGAGAACCGAGTCCGAGTCTGACAGACCATTCTATATTAAATGTTCTGTTTTCTAGAGTCCTTCATAAAGATATAGTTCCGCAAATACCAATAAATTTTCTCTACACAATTATTTGCACCTGGATCACGAGAGACTGTCACATTTACCCTTCAGATGCTCCCTTATTTGGTGAGCCCTTATTTAATCTTGTATGTCATAGCTATATTGTTACGTCATGTGGACTACGGAGTAAACATCAGTAATAGATAAGGAAACCGTGTCTACAGATCATCTAATGACAGGATAAACTCTGAACTTTTCTTACACTACCAGTGACCAGTATTTTTTTTTAGTTTCACAACATTGTCGGTAGGGTAATACTTGTATATCTTTCGGAATTATTTCAAACTAGATGTAGGAAAATAAAAGTATTTTCAATTATAAAATTGAATTTCTTCAGATATGATTTTGTTATATGACAAGTAAAGAATTCGATTCTGTTTCCATCTTTAATAAAATATCCTTTTAAACTTCCTTAAAGGGAATTTCTTATTTTTAAATAAATATGTTATAATGCAAAATACGTAAGAATAAAATAGAAAAAAAATATTGATGAGAAATGATAGTTGAATAAGAAAAAATATTTCATTATTTTATTTTATACAAAAATTCTTTATTTCTTTTTTATGGTACTATGACATTTTCTATCTTTATAAACATTTCTTTCATAATTTTTCTTTTTAAAAAATATTAATGGCTTCCTTATAAAAATATTTACATTTCCCTATGTGCACAAAAAAAAAAAGAAAAAATATTATAGAAAACCAATATTTAGCATATCCTTTCCATTCATAAATTTATGCAAAGGATTATTTTATTAAATACCATCAACAAATAATAATAGTAGGAAAATGAATTTCCATCTTGAATATTTTTCATATAAAGATTAAGATTATCAATGAATATATAACAGATGACATAGAAGGACATGATGTATAAATAAATTTAAGAATATTAGGAAGAAAAAAAATCTATATTGGTATTAGAAATATTCTTTTTACAAAGTAGTATTCATATAAGATTAAAGGATAATTCAATTTAAAAGTGTTTTGTTATATGAGAACTATTAGAATATGGTTTTATATACCAGGGTAGTTGGTTTTTAGATATAGATATTTTATGGCTTATTCTGTGGTCGATGTTGAGCAAATTGTATTGGAGAGGAGGTCTATCTTAAACACACAGTGAGCTAAAGTCCTTTCGGCGTTGTAGGCACAAATAAATATTAAATAATAATTTCTAAAATATTCAATTTGGCGGAACTGGCGGTACGACTTAGTTAAAACGTTGGTTCGCTGAATTTTTGAGGAAACATAGTAGGGTCTAATATAATGTATAAGAAAAAAAAAATTATAGGCAAAAGGGGCGCAAAATGTCAATTTCATTGAATATCTCAAATATCTTGTTACCATAGTGAAGTGTCACCACTTTGAAGAAGATTATTTCCAACCTGAACACTCTGGTGTACATAAGGTTAATTTTCTAATATAACGTTATTTAATTACCTGCCAAATGAGCCTACAAGATCCTTACATTTGAATATTTTAGAAGTAATAATTTTATATCTATTTTTACTTACGAGGTGAAGGACTTTATGAAAAGTACACTTTTCCAATACAAAATATCGGTATCCAAAACTCGACCACCCTGTATAGTGTATAGTATCAGTATCGTTGTTGAAAATTTTATTTCAATTCTTTAGATACATTATTTGCATCCTTTAGAGATATAATCTGGTAACTGTATTTTAGTTGGGAAAATCAAAAATGTAATTTTGAATAGTTTTTAATTTCAGATTTGCGAATAAATGAAAAGCGTTTTGTAGATGGAATGATCTAAAAATTGTCTTATTTTTGTAAATTTACAAGAATATGATATTAGTTATTATAATTAAGTCAGTAAACATATTTTCATTATTAATTTTAATTATTTTAGACCGTGAAACCTTGCATAAGTCCATAGCGTTACTAGTTACTACTTAGATTTCTTAAATAAGTGTTTTGACCTATAATATAATATAGAATAGTGAGAGTTAAGGAACTTTTTCACCACGTTAAAATAATTGTGACATTCACAACTTATCTACTTTTAAGCTAATTAAAGGCAAGTTTAGCTTTTGAATCTCTCCGCGTTCTTTCAATTGATTTGAGAAAAAATAAAGACTCTGATTTGAATACCTTTCATAAAATTGTACTTGGTGTCTGTAGCTTGGTACCCGATGACTCTATTTTATGTTTTTACCAGTAATTCTTTTGCATATGTAGAATAAGCACAATTTACATCTTTCACAATTTACTCGATTACATTAACTGAAGAATTTGGCTTATAAAAGTATTTTGTAATAAGTTAGTTCAAAGTACAAGTTAGACAGTGGATAATTGTTGGAAGGTATTCCATAATTATGTATCTATTTTCTAATAAATGGGACTAGCTCCGTTTTTAGAAATTTTACTCTGAGAGTTTCGTATTTCGGAATTTACTTATTTTCATATCACTCCATTGTCAGTGTGCCACCATAACCTCATAATTTTTCGCTTAACTCTGGTTAAACTCGAGATGCATTCATGATAATTTAATGATCATTTGCCTAAATAAGATTAGGATTTGATGCGCAGTATAACAATGCCCTGACTGTACTACCCTGATATTTAATTCATGTGACTTTCATGTTGTTAAGACCACAATTCAATAATATTCTGTCAGTTATCAGATATTTTAAAAATAATTTTTGTTTTATGGGGTTTTGCTCCATCTGTCGGCAAAATTTGTAAAATCAATCTGCCATTGTATAAAAATCTGTCTCAACTTACAAGAAAAAAAAAACAACAACAATATTAGTTTTATTTTTATTTTCCATTAATTTTAATTCCCTTTGCCATAGTATACAATTTGCAACATTCAATCTTTTGGACATTTCAAATAATCTAAATTTATAAGGAAGGAAAATTATATAATCCATCCATGTAGAACAACTAACAAAAAAAAAAGAAAACAAACCATTTTCTAAAAGGTATACGGCGTATAAAGGATAAATGAAATTCCCTTGTAATCCTTATTAATTCAGGCTCATAAATATTCACTATATAACCACCCACAAAATGTAAAAGGCGGAGATTTAATGATGGGGCCAACAATACCGAATATACTCCACATAGTAAACCAGCAAATACAACGAATGACAGATTATCGTTGAAAAGGATGAGAGTTTATTTCGTATCATGATGGAATAAAAATTACCTTATGCATAATAAAATATATATTTATATAAACATTTTTGTTTTTACTTCAAATTTTAACAGACTCTGATTAATTTCATCAAAATTTTTAGGTATTTTTGTAATAAATTATATAAGAATATGCTTTAAAAGTTTAATTAGCCTGTCTGTCTGTCACGTTATCGCTTACTCTTGTCATCTTTTTTTATATCTGATCCATAGAATGGTTATAAACTTCAAACCAATGTCATTCGTAAGCCAAAAGTTTGTAGATAGTTGCTTCAGATAAGCTATAGGAACTAATAATACTTGGTACTCTTCATTGAATACTCTTATACAAAAAGTTTTTCAAAGAAGTACAGAAGTGCCCAGATAAGAAATTGACCTGTCAATCGTATCTTAGCATTTTTATTCTATCGTGAAAATTTTGTGGTATTATTCCTATCAATATTGGGGAGGATATATAATTTAACTTCGAGAATTTTAAAGGTATGAAAAGGTCATTATCAGATATTTATATTGGTAAATTTATTATACAAGATAAATGATGTAGAAGATATTTTTGTAAAAAAAAATTATCTTATAGCTTAAATGTTTATATACATTAAAATCAATTTGTGTTAGATGAATATACTGCGAAATTTATTAAGGTCAACATTAAGCCAGGTCAAAAATGAAATAAATTAGAAAAATATTTTAATGATATTTTTTTTTTGAATATCCTTTTTTTTTTTGTTGTTGAGAATATTCACAATATTTTTGTCTGTAAATGATATGATAAATAATATACAGAGGAGAATAATACATAAACGTAATGAATATTCTAATGAATATTCTAGCCTTGGTAAAATAATTTAATTTCGATTTTGTTTGGATTGTTTTTGTGAAACGTTTTATGAATTTATGCATAATTAAATTAGAATTTCATTAAATTTTCCTAGTTTTTTTGAAATGCGGACGGAACGGTCGTTGTCCTAGTACAGAAATAAAATTATTTATACAAAATAATATTTAAGGATTTCTTTATCATTTACCAATTATATTAAATCAGTTATGCGGTTTTATTCTTTATATAAATTAGATTGCTACCAATTTATGATTTAGTTTATAAGATACTTTAATTTCGACCAGGAAATATAATTTTTTTAAACGTTTTCAGGTGTCTTTAAGTCTGTCAATGTGATTCCTTGTCTCCCTATTTATCTGTTCTAGAGAAAATAGTTGATTTTGACCTTTTTACCAGTTCGCTTAGTTAGCTTTAAGCTTGACAATCAGAAATTTTACTTATTTGTCCGATTCTTCACGTTTGTCTGTTCTGGAAGTTAAAACTAATGTTTTCGGTAGCTGTTTTAAGGTAATTAACAGAAAATCCTGCTTGTCTATTCGTGCCTACTTCCATTTCTGCAACCTGCAGCTACGACAACAATTGAAACCAATTACATAGTTATATCAAATTTTATGAATTTGCTTTACACATGGACCAGATATACTGAAAATTTGCCTTTTCGTGAAATATATTCCTCATTATTAGCCCTAAATCGTATGAGTTTTGAAATTTAGATCCTATATTAATAGTCCTTTATATCAGCCTCGATTCGGTTCTAAGTATTAGGAAGATTGATTTTCAAAGTGGCTGTTTCGTAACAATAATGAATTGCAAATGGTCTTTGGTTCGATGTTTGAAAGAAAAATTAATGTTACTAACTTTATATAGATTCCCGAACCATACAACCATACAGTTCAGAAACCAATAAATTTGTATACACGAAGTCGAAAAGTGTAATAAAAGACATATCTGAAAACCTCTGTAATTAAAAAGAATATTCAGATTTGAGGTGTAACATAACCTAAATAAAGGTTTAACAAATGTTTATATCTAACCTAAAAAGATGTGTTCAATGGTATAAATTACTTGATGATATTTGAGTGTTCAATGTTATAGGATTCGTATTAAATCCCTCAACCTTTAAGCTTATATTTTTCATACCAACATCTATTATTACATATTAAAGAAAAGTAGCTTCACAATTCATTTCTATTAATATTATATAAAATTTATTAAGGTTATTACAAAAAAACTATTTATTATTATTTAAGGCAAAAGTCAAATTTAATGAGTTTCAGAACCTGTCCAGTACCAGTTCATCTAAATATAAATAGTCCATTAAATTATCATTTTAATAGGAATTCTTCTAATAATAATATATAAAAAAGGAATTTTTTTATTGTTTCCTTATGAAAATACAGATTTTCTTTTTTTGTGTGTGCTTTTTAATGAAAATGCCTCAACATTTATATGTAATTTGCAAATATAACATTTAATATTATAACCTTTATTTAGTTAAACGTCTGGATCACTTATGCCTATTTGTATAAATGTACCTAACGCCCTACAAGCCAATATTTGAATAGTGAATTATAAGAAAAACGATTTTCATCATTACATTTAAGATAATATGTAAATAAAAGATGCCAATTTCTGTGGAATCCTAAAATATCAACCAGTTTTATAAAAGTATTTCTAAAATATTATATGGGATTGCCGATATATTTTGGTTTAGACAGAATTAGAAATTTTCAGTTTAAGTTTGATATAAAAAAGCAGTCATATCTTCCTAAAACAGAGGGACATTTGAAATATGTAGTGATTTCTAAAAACCTCAACCTGTTATGTCATAGTTACAAAATCCTGTTTAAAATATTCTTTGAATATTTGATTTTCTTCAACTTGTATTATAAAAGTTTCATTGACCTAGAGTAAGGTGTGAAGGGAAAATTTAAGATTATTCCGAAGGACCTGAACCTATATCTTATCTAACTAATCTACGTATAAATTACAAGTTTCTACTTGTAATATTTTCGGTTCTATGAGCGTTTTGAATCTAACTGTCTTCCCATAAGAATGTGATCGCATCCCAAAAACCTAAAATTTTGTCTTTTTCATTCAATTGCATCTGAAATTGCATTAATATCGGACTTTATCTGGGATTTGCTATTTTCAACGTCATTGCAAAGATGTACCGGGTAAAATAATGGAAAATGTTTCTTAGTACTCGATTTGCACTCTAAATTTGCAAGAAAAGAGTTAGTGGATGTATATGACGCCATAAATTGTACTGATGATGTGCTATGCTACCAAGCAGAACACAGCATCTATACCGCTCATATGACTACATGAAAACATGAGCCTCTACGCTCATCCAATATCATAATTGGTTTTTTTGTGGATTTGGATTCTCTGATGTTTGAAACGGATATAATACAAACGGTTGGAAAATTACTTTTTCTAAGAAAAATATACAATTTAAATAAATTCTTCTATACGAAAAGTGTTTACTCCTTTTTAATAAATTATAAGAAAATTACTTTTATGTTATTATGTGAAATCCTTTAAGCAGAAACACATACGACATTCGACATACCTTCAATAATATTTTCACGCACGTTCTTCCCCAAATGAATTCCAAGTAAACAAATTTTTTGTACGTGTTATGTTAAATTTTTATTTTTTATTGGTTTAGTTGAGAAAGGAAATCACAATCTTAATTTATCTTTTAAGATTTTCGATAATAGATTTGATATATTCCAACTGATATTGATTTAATATTTGTACACCTGAATCTGATCGAAAAAATTACATTTCAATTTGGAATCGTATTGTGGAATCAAAATATTTACTTGATTTATTATGCGTTTTGTTATTTGAATGATTCCTCAAAGATTTTATCAATATGTATTTAAGATTTAAGGCAATAAATATAAAGGATTTAATGTTAATAAAATTTCAAGATTCAGGCAATTGAATAAAAACACTACTTCATCTTCAATTGAAGTTTGTGCTATCGAAAGATTGTAGGTGCATTTTGAAAGTTGGCACACAGTTTTTCTTTTCTTTCCTTTAGGAATCCAGTTTGTTATTTGTTGATTCCACAATATCGTATAATTCAAATCAGTTAACATTCTTTTGTTGCCCACTTCTGAAAGTTAGCAATTACTTTTTAAAATTTTCAATGATAGATTCCCATTTACATCTTGTGGAACGTACTAATTCTTCTATATCTATAGTCTTATAAGACCTGTTAAATATGAATATTTCGCTGTTATATTTATACTCGTATTTGTGGCTAACTAACTCTTGCATTAAGTTTCAGTAACATTTCTTTATTACTTCAATACTGCGATCGGGATTGTATTGTGAAGTTTTGCTAGGCATATTCTGAGTACCAATTTCATCTTTTAAGTGGCCTATATAAAAATGCATTTTGTAGTCCTCATGTTAATCGATATATTATTGAGACTCAGAAAATTCGTCTTGAATTGTTGTAAGATATTTGTTTTCAGATGGCCGATAACAATCAAAACTTACAGAATTCTTTATTTTTTTCAGATGTTCAGATGAAGCTTATTTTAATTTAAATGATAACGTAAACAACAAAAATATCGGTTATGGATGGACTCATGGACTTAACGTGGATATAGATGTACTCATAAGAACTTCAGACTTAAGGTGGATTGAGATGGACTCACAACCATCAGATAATACATGAAACCAGCTTCATATGTAAGTTAATTTCTATCCGTCATGAATAATTAATTTTGTGTTCAAAATCTACCTTATAAGTAAATTGATTTACTACGCAAAGAAGAAATTGATTAAATTTGGCAGTTTCATGGACTAAACATATATCATTCTGACCAATTATTAGCAATGTAGAACGCTAAGCAAATGAACGCTCAGAGCTGTTTATATCCCTTAATTTTATGAATTGAAATGTATAAATATTAAATAACTTAAAATTATCTTTAAATATAATCAATCATGTTGGCATTAGTTAAATCTATACTAAAAAATATAATCTTAAAATTCTTCTGAAACTGCAATCTCATTACATTCAATAAATTTCCAACCCCAGTTAACATTTCATAATCTTTAAATCATTTTTCCTATTAAACTCTGATTCCTAAAGTAGTCTATTCTCATACCTTCGAAAACTGATTCTCATCCTTTTCTATAACATCTTTAACTTACATCTTCAATACGGTTACTACTATACTTCAATACTGCAATTTCACTTACTAGATAAACTTCTATAAACAATTCTCTTTTTATATTTATTGAATTGAATCCTTGTTGGGTTGATTATTATCCTTGAATCTTTTTTGTTTATTTTATATTCTTCTTTATACTTTGTTCATTGTGAGTGCATTTATATTTTATTTATGTCCTTTATTTATTTTCGTATGTTATTCGTCCTTCTAGTTTATATAATATTTAATAATATATATAATGTTTTCTGGATAAAAATATTTTCACATAGTCATCATGGTTTATTAAAGAAAATTGTCATTGTCACCATACTCAAACTATATAAAAAAAAATCATTATTCTTCGTCCTTGCCAATGGTTACAATCATAAAAATCGCCTCAACTGAAGATTATTAGGATTTTGAAAACATATTGGAAAAAATAAAAATCTTATTTATAAATAAACTTTCAGATTCATTGATCCTTACAATATATTTTTTATTTTTATGGTCTAGGGATGGGTAACAACTGTGATTATATGTAATATTGTATACCTTTTTAAAATCCTCTTGGAGATTTTTTTGTAAATATGTACTTATAATAATTTACAATCTGTTGATCAAAAATACTATAAAAAAAAGTTATTGCTTATGACAATGCATGTTAAAAGGATATTCTGTAGAAGGAGTTACATTTTGTTATATATTTGGATTTTTTGAAAATTTCTTCTGCGCTAATATTAGGCTTAATGCATTACAATTAATTCAATCACACCTCAAGATTAATTCCTATTATTTAAAAGTTTGCGTTTAACGACAATTCTGAAAAAAATCAATTTGTTTTCTTAAACTATGAAAATAAGTGCTTAATTTATTTATGATTATTTATGACTTTTAGATGCTATTGTATAAATTGATTATTGATTAGTGCAGATTTAAGTACTTTACGTAATCAATAAAAAGTTGTTGACATTATAGTTTAAAATTACATGAACGTTTAAAATTCTTTTAAAGTATATTCAGAATTTCAAATAATATAAAATAAAAAACGCTATGCTGGATAAAACCTCATCGGAGATTCCAAAATGAGATCTATCTATAAGATTATGTGAAATGGTCAGTGCTCAGTGCATAGAAAACAGACAAGTTGAAAAATTTCATGTGTTGAAAGATTTCAGCAAATTAAACATAATCAATCTAAAGAAATAAATTACGAACAATCGATCCCACTGGAAATAAATTAATGGAGTACTATACTATTATGGTTGGATAGTTGGCTTTCAAGGATATGGGAATATTTCCCTCCATGCACTCAACTCTTATTAAACATCCTTTGTACCCACCAATTGACCACCTTTATCATCATTGAATTGAAACTTACCTAACTGAATTTATTATCGCCTGCTTCCTCCAATTTATCCAGGAAATAGTTTCCTAAAATCCTGAATTTTATACAAACTTACCGAGAGTTATTTAATGATCCTCTTCCTCCTTAAATCCTCTGCATTTTGAGGTAGTGGCTGATTCTAAACTTGTCGTAACCTCTCTAAGAATTACGTGTCTCGTAAGGACTATTGCGGATAGTCTGGATGTGGCTTTGTTCAATTTTTAAGAAATTCGTTATCTTTCTATCATTCAGGATCTCTCAGAACAGTTGTGTGTATTGGCAATGCGGTTTTTAATACCCATATTAGAAGGTTACATCGTTTAAACCAAAAACACATTGATTCTTGCTCTTAGATTCAATTGATTCTTGCTCTTAGAATCAATTGATTTTTGATCTTAGATCTATGTATGCTGCAGCGCTAAAGAATAATTGATTTGTCATATTATTATAATTAAATTTTAAACCTATTCCAACAAATTCAATTACTTATATTAAATTATTAATGAATAACTAAATATTGCAATAAATCCATTTATAAAATGAAACTATTTGATATGAAAATCAGTGCCATTTTTATTTCTATTTTGTGCTAACAATTTATCATTCTTGATAATAATAAAAGTTTCATAAATTTATCCATAGATAATATTCCATTTATGTGTGATAAATAAAACTTTCATCATTACATCTTTTTTGGGTTATATAAAAGAAAAAAAAACTTAAATATTTTCCTCATAAAATAACCAATTTTTGGCTATTAAGTTTTCCTGATTTTTTCCTACATATTTATGGATTTTTATATTATATACTTACTATATGTGCCAATGCCAAGAAAACCATATGATCCAAAGCTATTTCATTTGTGATAAAGGCAAAAAAAAAAAAGAAAGAAAGGATAATAATATTCTGTAAATTGTATGTAATACGAGTAGAAATAATGATCATTTATAGTCACTCATAAAGAATAGCCATAACTTAACCTTTGAGTTGCTAAATTATATTAAGAAAATATACCATTTTTTTTATAGTATAGTCGAAATATCTAAGATGTTATAAATTATTCTGAAAATTTTGGTCACGTGCCCAATTGAACGTGTAACATGAATTAATGAGAGAATATAATTCTGTAGGGAATTGTTATTAAAAGGATATATATAGGGTAAAAAATATTGACAGAGATAGGAGAAATTATTAAATTTTATTTGTTGATTTATTTATATTAATAAGAATAATGGAACACCCTAAAAATTTGTGTTTCTGGTATTTAATTATGTAGTAATTTAAATATTAGAATTAAAGAAAAACACATCTACACAGCCTTGGACTATCGGAAAACCCAGTGTACAGTGATCTGAAGATAATAGAAGGCAGTCCACATATTAATATTATGTGAATTCGAAGCGCTAGTAGGAAACCGGATACGCCACCTCTGTAGTTTCATAATTGCTTCGTAAGTGATCTGTAGTCACTTAATCCAGCGGTACTGTTTTATCGACAAAACAAGTCTGGGCAGTGAGGTATAATTAAGAAAAGGAAATCAAATAAGTCGTATATAGGTGCTGTGATTAAGAATAGTTGTGGTTTGCTCTGTAAAATCGAATCTAATCTATTAAGTTACTAAAGGTCCTTAATAGATTCAAATCTTATCTCACAGTCTTTCATTACTTTTTCAAATTTAAATATTGTTTCAGTAAAAAGATTCGGTTAGATTTTAAGGTTATGTCAGTTTTATTGAAAATAAAAAATAAGTTTATATTTAAATTAATTGTAATATCATGAATAAGTTGTCATTAATTAAGTCTGAACTATTTATAAACACGATGTATTGTTGACATTTTCTATTATTTCGAAGAAGCTACCACAATAGAAGCTTTTAGTCGTTTGGTCTTTAGAGTATCAACAAATTTGATTCACCATTCCTTCGTCATATTCACATAATCTATTCAACCGATCAGTATGTTTTCTATGACAGCAGTGCCTTATAAGGAATTAAACCTATTTACGTCTATTTTTTCGCTACTGAGTTCTAATAATTATTATTTATAATTTCTTTATGGATTAGCATAAAATCTGATGTAAAAAGATTCGAGTGTCTCAAAACTATTCACACCGGTTCAATATTAATTCTTTAGACTGAGTGATCTTGATGCTTTAAAACATATTTTTATATAATATTTTAGCGCATCGAAATATGGCTCACTACATACAAATTCGGGTAGAAATTCTAGATGAAGTTATCCTGGTTCAGTTCTCAACCGTATTTACTCCATACAAACTGTCTCATAATAGTTTTGTTTTAAAATGCAGATAGTGTATTAGGGAGGGTAACCATTTACTCTTCTTTTTGCACATATTAATATCTCATGAGGAAAACAATTAGGTTATGTTAACAATAAGAATTGTGCGGAAAACCCAAATGTTGCACCTCCATAACACGGGAGAAATCAATGTATCTAATGGTTTTTCGCTTTTATACTCTGTTTTTTTTATACTCCGCGTCCGAACTCGAAACAATTAATCTTTCTCATAGATTCTGCTTTCTTTAATGAAGAATCTATAATCCTCTATAAATGTAGTTCTTCAAATAAATCTTCAATTACTATACACCAAATATTGGAATCTAACTTATTTGGTATCATCGCCACAGTGATATACTATATCATACATTGAAATACAATTATCATCTTTTTCATCCTTGATTCATTAAAATTATTCTTTAACCTTTAATTATAGATTATATGGAAAAGTTTATTAAAAGCTTTGATAATAAGACCTTTTAATTTTCTAATAATTACCAGTATAATTTTCTAAGAATTATTTCATATCTCAATTTCGTAAAGAACGCCACAAACTTTTAATTTCCAAATCCCAACAGAATACCAAAAAAATAACTTTTAATATATATATATAGAAAAAAATATCCTTTTATCCTGTTAATAAATGGTTATAAAAGTATATAAAAGGCGAAATTCTATCCATAAAACGAGACGATACTAAAAAAAAAAAAAAAAACAATATTACTTTAATGAAACTATTATTGATAATATTTAATATTTTTATCTTATACATTTTATCCTTATCCTTAAAACGATGTTTCTGCTTTAGACAAAATTATATCCTTTCGTATTATATAAATTCATATCACGAAATATAGAAATTCCCAAAAGATAATAAACGAGTATAAATAATATAAATAAAATGATATTCAATGTGTATAATTTTTATATTTTTATTCATAAAATATAAACTAATATATATACAATATAATCCTGATTAAAATTGTGAAGGATTGATTGTAAAGGATCATACAAACAAAAAAAAGGATATTTTATTTATGTTGTGAAAATTATATGGTGATTGTAGTATGGGTATGGCAGAGAGGAGAATATCACAAAGTAGAAATTGTATCACTTATTAGAAAGATTTGTTTTAAGTTAATACGTCTTACCTTCTATCCTTAACTGATGCTTGGTGGAGGGAACTTACACCTTACAGATTTGGCCGCTGAACGCAAAAAATAAAACAGAAAACATTCTAAAAATTAGTGCGTAGGGATACAACTATCTAGCTACATAGATTCCAACGATAAGACGTTGTTCTATCTGTAACTACAAATTTAACGAATTAAACGACCTAGCGAGTAAAAAACTTAAATTTTCCATATATTTTCTTTACGGTACGAGATGAATCTAAAAAAGAACTCATCCATGTTAGGATTCAGAATAATGAGTGGTAGCAAAACGGTGTTAAAGTGCAACTTAAAGCTCTGGAGCTCGCGCTTCAAAATAACTATAGAAATTATTTGATCTTATGCCGGATTAAGAAAATGCTACCTGACGTAAACTTTTACATAACTTTTAATTTTTTTCTTTTTAACTTCGATATGAAATGTGCATTTTGAATTGAATGCAAATTTAATATTTTCTGAATTGATTTGCGTTGCGTTGAAGTATATAGCATTACGAATTCGGAAACAATTTTTTTTTCTATGATTCAAATTAGCACAATTCCTTAAAAGTTTCTGTAGAAGAAAATTATGAATTATTAAAAATGTCTCAATTTTATCTCGACATCTGTTGTATAAAGTTTTTGAAATGATTCTTGAAAATAATAAAATCTGCTGCAATAATTTGATATTAAATGATGCTGACATAAATTCATCTATGGAATTTGTTGCTCTTTGTACAAGAATTAATAAAAATCTGTAATTTTGTAGTACACTTTCGCATCAGAAATAATCAAGTGTAAATTAAGCATGTTCTATAATTTTAAATTTTACAACTTAGGCTGTATCGGAGTTGCGGTACTGTTTGAAACATTTAATTTAAATTATTTGACAGCAATTGTTGCTATAGATCCCGAATAGGAAAGCTGGTAATTGAATTTCAATTTATATTTGAACTTAAATATACAGAGGAGCAATTTGCGGCTAATGGTTGGCAAAATGGCCATTTACTACGTCGGGAATTCTATCTATAGAGGAAGTGAGGAAGTTGTCACTAATATATTCTGTAATTGTCCGAGGTTAAGTCCTAGTTACATTATAATCATTAGAAACTATCGATTCAATGAATTTTAGGAATTGATATAGCTATCCCAATCTTGGATCTGCTATGGTTTGTAAAGAGGACTAGGTGGCTTGAGTTACGAAAGGGGATAATATTGCTGAGTATATAAGAAGATAATTATAAAATCACATTATATTGAAGAGCATTTAAATTGTTATTTAATATTATATCTCAAAGAAAAGTTGGAAAAAGTAGGACATTTTGTTCCTTAAATGTATATTATTTTATACAGTCATTCAGGGTTTTTATTTCTGCATAATTTCTTTTAATAAATTTGAATTTACTATAATTAATATTATATTACCAAAACATAATCAGTTATGTAACAAAAAATATAATTATTGTTTTATTATTTCAACCTCAATCCGGTAACAAATTTCAAATAAATTTATTAAAACAAGACTTTCATCAAGTCTTTAAAACTAGTTTTAAGACATAGTTACCCAATTCATCGGTTTTAATAAATTCAAACAAAAAATATTGCAAATATTTGTTATCTTATTCATATATAGATGCAATATTGAAGTTGACTATGATGTACCATAGATTTTATGTGGAATAATTCTAGTAGGTCCGTGAAATAGTACCATTTTAAAAGTTATTTAACTTTATGGATCTCTGTTATCTATACATTTTTGAGAATATTAAAATTAGCATAATTTTTAAAACAAATTGGTCGGTTATTTGAATGATGGTATTTTCTGGCTTTTTTATTTCTGTAACACAGTATTTAACGATTCATATTTTACAAATTCCCCAATGTCAAGAAACAAATAAAATATAACCTTTAATCGACTCCAAGATTCGTTTTCAGTTTGTTCTTTCACTGTCATTCCTTTTTCAGTTTTGGGTGTTTAGTTTCTCTATATTCTATATCGTTATTAACTCCATCTTTGGCAGACGCACGGTTTTCTTTTTGATTTGCGTTGGATTTCAACACTTTTCTAACTGGAATGTTAATTTTCCTAACAATGTATCCAAATTATCGCTATCTTTGGATTCTAATGTGTTACAAAATATCAATACCTTCATAAAGATCATATAGCTCATCGTTGCAGCATTGTCTCTAATGTCCATTTATGTAAATACGTATGAGTTTAAGTTCCATTAAGTTAGTCAGACAATTCGGCAGTGACTTATGTACCAGAATTTCTTTTGGCCGATAATTGGTTACTAATTTTTGATATAAGTTTTAATAAAATTTCCGAAAATTTAAGTTTCTTGAAATGAAAAATTTTAACAATATTTTTAAAATACAAATAATTTTTATTTTTAATAATTTCCTTTCTGGATTTAAATTTCTTTTATTAATATTTTTATTAGTAAATAAATAAATTCTTTAAAGGACGTTTTTTCCCCGAAAAGAAAATATTCAAAGAATTTGTGAAAAACTTAATTTGTTTTTCATTTTATTTATTGAAAAAATATATTTTCTTTATATAAGAATTGTTTGTCTTGCAAAAATAGTTTTAATAATTTTATTTTATTATATATTTACTTAAGTTTTTATAATATTTACATTAGTTTGGAAAATAAGTTTTTGAAAATTTTTGCCTTTTCAGATTTTATTTAAAGTACTTCAACTTTTACAATATTTAAGTTTATATTGATAATTCCTTTAAAGTTGATTTCCAATAGAGTCTTTTATTAGCCGGCAGCTATGACTTCTATATTTCTTTCTATGTAGCCGATATGATTACAGAAGAGGCTTATTATTCGGGCTAGTTTTCGAATATTGTAAATAAATTAAATGTGTATAATTGAAATTATACGCATTTTGACATACAGATAATTTTGACATATGGCTGTATTTTATGAAATATTTTCATTGATACATAAATATAAGAAATTAAATAGTTTTTAATTTTATTGTACCACAAAACAATTAAATTATTATGACAATTCAAACTTATAAACAAGTCAAATTGTGGCTGAAATAGCCCCATATTAACCTAATTGCACCCTATTATAGTAGCATCATTTTATTTTCTGAATTTTGATTAATTAAAAATGAATAATAGCCCAAGCCAAGCTAATTAGGATTTGATTAAAAACGTACCTTAAAGAAAATTGTCAATGATGTTTAACTGCGCTTACTGATTAATAAAAAAAAACGTAAAAATCACAGTCGCGACTGACAAGGTTTTGAAGCCACTGCCGGTACATTTATGAATTAGATTAGATGGAACTGACAGCTATTGAAATGAAATGTCACATAAAACTGTGATTTATCAATAACGATTATTTTGTTAGTTTTAGTGATTTATCATTTAATTATACCGAAATTTAAAATTGAATTCGATATAAAGCTTCCGAAGTCTATTATAAAGCATTTATCGATAATAATTAAGTTGGGTTTGAAGCCACCGCAGGTACATTTATGAAAATGATGACGATGTTGGTTGGTTGGTTTAATTGCTACGTCCCATTCCCATGCAACATGACGGCAACCCTGATTAGCGCATTATCACCGTTTTGACACCATTTACGTGACGACATGGCTTGGATAGGATCGCTAATGTCATTGGAGTTTAAAATACTTAAAATCAGAATTGAACTATAAATACATTCTATATTTAATACAATTTTATGAAAACATACGAGGTTCTGCTTCAAGAATTTTAAAAGTTCCATGGTACAATATCTACAAATTTTATTTACGAGGTATACTCAAAACAATTGTTTTATTATTAAAACTAAAGTTACGAGTTACAATTTTTTTTTATTGAAATTTGAAATAATTATGGCCTAATCCGAATAAATCAGATGATTCGGCTTTTAATTTTAAAAGTTATTTGCATTAAATTTTTTGCAGTTACGAGGTTATGAGTTGTTGTCATCGATATGTTTACTCGAAATTAAAGGTAAATACTTTTAAAATCTACTGTCAATTAAGTGATGCATTTTTAATGTTGTTTAATTGACAGTAAATTATCTACATTTCAACCAATATCTCCAAATACTGAACGTACGAATATATCTACCATTTATTAATGGTAGAATATATCTACCATTTATAGTAATGATAAATCTTAGTATTTTCTACATTTGTATCTTGACATAAATCCAAATAATTTAAACTTTTGATTTTCAAATATATATAAATATTAAATATAAATGATTGACGTATAAGTCAATCATTTTTTATTTACATGTAAATGATACCAAGAACATCGATTAAGTGTAAATCCAATTTTCACCATGAATAACAATTTCGAACCGCAAAATAAAAAATAAAATAAAAAAGAAAATCAGAAAATTCTATAACTACAAATACAATTTATATGAAGGAATCAATAATTTTCATAGTACAAAAATTTTCATTTTCATTTTCATTTTATTTTTGTTATGGTTAACCCAGAATCGAAATTTATACACAATTTTTTTTTTATAAAATTTATTGTCTCTACTATCAGAGATAGTCAATTTTATTGTTGTTGTTGTGGAAATTTTTTCGGAAAAATCAAAAGAAAAAGAAAATTTGTCAAAATGTCAAAACATTCTTTTTAAGTACATATTGAATATTTTTGTGTAAATTAAATTGTGAAGGATGGAAATTTTATTTTTTTATGTTTTTCATTTCTGTTTTTATATATTTTTTTTTTTGGGTTGTTTTACAAATTGATTTTTTATTTTAATTTAATAAAATATTGAAAATTTAATAGAAATGAATTGTATGAATAATTATTATAATTATGTTGAGTGTTTAACATTTTGTATAATGGTTTTGCTTACAATAAAATAGAAAAATTAAGGTTTTTACACAAATTTGCTTCTAACATCCTAAAAGTATGCAATTTGCTATAATATTTTCTATTATAAAATACTAAATTTTCTTTTATCACCTAAAAATATGTAAAATCTAATTATTTTATAACTTTCTTAAAGTATGCATTCCTGTTTGATTCCTCTGTAATACAATTTATTTATTTTCTTCCATATCTACGTCCAGACTCTGAGATTTAGTTATTAAGAATACTTTTTAAGTTTTTTGGGCATTCCACTTCCAATACTTTCCAAAGTTCTTCCTAAAGTGTATGAATAACCCACTATCAACAAAGTTGTCGCAATTTTTATTATTGTCGATATGGTTTCGCAATTAGCACTTTGTTACTTCAAACATGCATCCGTAATTTAACGGATAGAACGTAATTTAATCTGGGAAATTTAAAAGTAACCGGACCATTAAAAGAGAAATAGACTACCATAAAAGAGGAGCCAAGACTTTTATTTTTCACTTTTAGAGTTTTAAAAAAATTAGATCTCACATATTTTGTAGTAGTTAGTTTATAATTGGTCGAATTGACAGATAATTGACAGGCGAATGACTACAGTGGACCGATTATAAATAATAATTATTTATAATTGGTCTATTAATATAAATTTGTGAACTGAAGGATTCTTCACGCCTGTAATTGTGTAGCACCATATATTCTTCATATTTTATTTAAAAAAAATATTATTTATAATCGGTCCACTGTAGTCACAAAATTATCTGTCAATTCGCCTGTGTTTTCATTTATAGTTTTTCATTTATAGTTTTTTAAAAACTTTATTAATCATGTAAAAACCCAAAAGTATGCAATATTTTTCTATAAAATTTCTATAACCAAAAAATTATTGACATCATCAAATTGAAAATTTCCTCAAACTTTAATATTTTTTCCTGCCACCAGTTTTTCCACTAATTATTTATCATTTCCTTTATTATCTATCAAAATTAAATTTAAATATTTATTTTAATAATTGAAAGCTGATAATAAAAACAAAAAAGTTTATTAAATTTCCCCATAAAAAGTTTTAATTAAAAATTATGAAATTTTCGCACAGAAATGAATCCTGTATTTTTATTTCCACACCAAATTCAATTAAAAATAGTCCTTTTAAATATAATTCTATTCGAAGGCCAACAAAATTAATAAATAAAAAAATTTACATAAATATATTTTTGACTAAATAGAAAAAGGATACGCACAAAAATTTTGGATCCCTAAGAACCAAAAAAAAAAAAGTTGATATTTATGCTTATCGATAAGGAATTTAATTAAATTTTTAATGAATCCTTAATAAGAATTGATTTAGAAATTAATACAACAAAAAAAAAAAGGATTATTTTCGGGAATAGGATAAATAGAATAAATATTTTGAAAATTATCAGTTCATATTTTACGGATAATCTAAATTTACATAATATTTTACCTTTTTTTGCTATAGAAAATTTCCAATATGGTGGAAATTTATGTAATAAAAGAATTTTTCAACTTTATTTATAAATTTAATCAAATTTAATTTTTTGATGGATTTCTTATCTATTATTTTTTTGGAAGGTTAACTTTTCAAATTATTAAATTGACATTGACAAATAAAAATTATTGAAATATTTTTGATATTATTAGCGGGTGAATTATAATTTCAATTGTGATGGAAGTAAAGTTTTTTTTTTTAGAAAAACACTTTAGGATTAGTCAATATTTACGACCACCTAAAAGTATGCAATTTTGTTAGTTTTGAAATTTCGCTTGACAGAGAACATTATAAGTGAATGTCTATAAATTACAGTAGGTAAAGACATAGAGCACATATCCAAGTCTTAACAGAAGCAGGCTAATGATCCTTATGAATACGACAGTTTGGATGAAGTGGTAAAAAATCCTCAAAGTGGATGTATTCAGATACGTGAGGGTAACGACATGTACGAGCGTAATAGACAATAATTGTTTATAATAATATTAGGGTAAACAATTAGCCAAATAGTGTCATTGTTGGTTGGTTGGTGTTACGGGATAGAGGGCTGCTTCCTCACACAGTGAAGCTTTATTAAATTGCCCGTTGTATTTTCCAATCTGACGAACTTTAAACGCCTATATCCCGATTGATTTCCTTCAAGTTATCCAAAAAGAAATTTACCAAAGTCTTGAATCTGTTTTGTTGGACTGAGCTATAATACACTGATTCAAATGGTATTAGTAATAAAGAATATATTTTATAGTTAACAAATTGGTAAACTACTAAGACATATCATTATATATAATTCACCTAAAAATATGCAACAATTTGTTTATACAATAAAACTACAATATTGAGGGTAGCTCAGAATGTTTAATAAATATTAAATAATAAATTCTTTAAAGTGATTTTATGGTGGAATCAGTAACCACATTCAGAAAACTTAAATTTTTGAAATAAAAAGATTCCTTTAATTAATTACTCAAACCTAATCGCGTTTAACCTAATAATTCTTCTGTAACCACATTTTAACCAATATCACTATTCAAAGGCAAACCACCAGTTTGTTAAATTAATTCATAAAATGTAAAGATTTATTAACGCAAACCAATTAAAATTAAATATTTTTTTTTGTTATGTCTTTATTAAGTCGTCCTTTTTCCACATAAATGAAAGGATTTTCGTAACTAATTTCCGACTTGGTTACAGTATGAAATAAAATTTAACAAGTAAATTGTTATTAATTCTTATTTTTATTTTCAAAAATTTATTTCTTTGAAACCAGGACGGAAAATTCCTTTTATGTAGATGAGTACAAATTTACCAGGAAGCTGTTATTATTATAGGGAAAATTAAGGTAAAAAATAGACCATTTTAATTTAAAATTGTTAAATGTAATTTTCTCAAAATTCAAAAAGATAATATTAATTATACTTAGTTGGTTAGTTAAGGATATTTTGGGATAAGGATATCATTTTTTTTATTTATATATTTTAAAAAAAAAACATTTAGTCAAAATATTCTTCTAGGTAATTGGGATTTTCGTATTTTGCAAAGCTAACTCTTCTATTGATATTATTTTACATGATACTTATTATAATATTGTCCATTTCCATTATGTATTATCTACAATAGCAGTACTGGCTGTTATAGGACACAACGTTAATTAATAATAATTTTGTATAATAAAAAAAGAAAAAAGCTGTTATCTTAGAGGCTGATCCCAAGACCGAGAAATTGTTAAAACACTCCTGAATTTTTGCTGCGGATCCACTGAACTTATCCAGCCATAATTTTATCGGCATCAACTGCATCACGAAATAAACTGTTTACTCCTTCACAACACTTCATAGTTATAGCTAACTCCCGGTGAAAAGACAGTGTCCTGACAAGACATCGATCATAATCCTTATATTAATTTATGTTGACATTGACAGCAACCTCGTATTTATCCTATTTATCTTTGGACATAGAATCCTCGCTATTGGACAAGTTGCTGGTTTTGTTACCTAATCGAATTTGTTGATTTTTACGCTTCCTAAGCGGAATGAGATTTTAGGCTGATTTTTTTTAGGAACCTTCCTTAGCCAAACCTACTTTGTCGCGAGTCGCAATGACATAGAACAACCTATTTTTGCTCTGTCTACAAATTACGTGAAGCACTTTAATTATTTAGTATCATTTTTTATTAGTACAAATTAATTGCATGGTTTTTTATATCAGTTGTCAGTTGGTAATCAAATAGTAATATTTCATTGCATAGCTTTAGGCTTTTTCGGTACAATTTTAAAATTTGTTTAATTTCAGGTCAACTGGAAAAACATTGAATTAATATAACTTTTAACATTGTTAGGATCGATTCTATGTAATATCACGAAAAATAAGAGCCACAATTTAAAATTCAAAAATTTATATTACACTTATAAAACTAACAATTCTGTAAATTTACTAATTTTCAAAGTTTCTGAATACGGAAATAAATTACAAACTCAAGAATTACGTTTTAATAATGAATTTCAAAAACTAATCTATGACATCGTCAATCATTATAAAAATAGATAATTTACTTTGAAAATGTTTGTGGTAAATATAATTTCCTCTACCAATAAAGCTATAAATAAATACAACAAATTTGTTACCTTTTTATTTCTTTTATATTTCTATATGTCTTAATTTCCGGTGACTTAACTGAGGAAATTGCGGACGATTTAATTATGCAAATAAGTTTTATGGAAATTTTTGTACGACCTAATTTTCTTTATAGAGTATTTATTGTCTGTCAGTGAAATAAATATTTTTAATTATAATATTTATTGGAATTTGATAGGAGTTGAAATTAAGAAAAGAAGAATTCCTATACAGTCTTTGACAAAACACAAAGGCCGTTTTAATTAAAGTCTTCCTCGATCTAATCTATATAAAATTTAACGAGTGGCGTCACACCACAGTATGATTTGCTGTGATGAATTTGGTCCCGGAGTAATTTGACTCAGATTTAAAATGAGTACCAGTAATAACAATTTACAATATGTCATGTAATTTTAAGACTGCAGGAAAACTCATAAAGATTGAGACCATTTACTCGCAAGTGTCTCACAATTAAAAAAATCAATTAGCTTGTTGCATTTAAAAGTTTCGTCACTATAAAACAACTTATGGAAACTTATATACATATACAATTGGAACCTCTATGATTGCTGCCCAATAGCATGTGGCTCCCAAAACGTATGAAGAAGGAAAACTAAAGACAATGAATTAGTAAGAAAACTGTTACCTTATACAAAAATTTACATAACTATTAGCCGTTAAAATGCTTGTGATAGGTTTGTGTTACAAAGATACGACTCCGTCTTAAAAGAGGCATCTTATTAAAACAAAAATGAAAGCCTAGTTGTGACATACTAATATTATTTCTTCTTATATTTGTTTTCGTTGACCCAAACAAATAATAACAATATTCTCAGATTCTCACTTTCTTGAGAATGGGAGTATAGACCTTGTGTCCGAGATTGATGAGGATTAGGTACTCAATTAATAATTAAGCTGTTTATATTAGAAAACTGCAACAACACATATTATTCAGTGGTATTGGCATGTCATATAATTTTAAGGAATCTTAATGTTGTAATGATGGAACTGATCTAGGTCTTTTAGTATAATGAGAATAGGAAGAATTCTCAGACCACCTTACGAAATAGAGGATTACGGAACTTAGAAAACTATTGAGAGATCAAGCCGGCCAATCTGATGACATTAGTAAAGAAGATGGAATGAATCCAAGTATTCTAAGGACCTGGGAATGCGTAAATGCAAACTTTCTGAACTTGACAAAATTACATTCACCATTAAAAAGAAGTAATTTATATGTCGAAATTTTTTTTTATATTGAGGTCACATTACTACATTCTGTTTAAATGAAATTTTGTAGTTGATTAATACGAAAAAAATCAATAATTTTAAAAACTTCTCAAAAACACATGAAATTTCTTTGGATTTTGCTATTCCATGTATTGGAAGAGTTTTTTATGATAGCTCAATAATCCAAAAAATATTTTATAGAAAATCTTTTTCTATAAAATGACTTGTAATCCGTTTTGATATTTTTTTTTTAGTTTTCTTTAAAATTACAAACTTTTCATTTAAAATAGAAAATGCCAATTTTATATCTGAATGAAAAGTAATTTTCAGAGACTTAAATTTATTTACAAATTCGAAATAAAATTCTTTGTGATTAACTTTCTATTTAATGTTCCAGGATATCTTAATTTATAAAGTCACCAATTTTTTCTTTGATATTTTGTTATACAGATTTTATTTTTTTAACATTTTCCTTTCACGTCTTCACGAATACGTTTTGAACATAAAAAGAGTAGCTATTGAATAAAATATCGTGTTTCTTTCAAATAAAAATTAGTATAGTTTTTATCATCATGTTTTATTGCTTTTGAAGTATTTATAGTAATGTCAGCAATTTACTCTTGAACTATTGAATGATAATTAAGACATATTGGTTCAAGGTTTATACAAGTTACAATAATATTTTTTTTTGTGTTTTCAATAGAATTAGTTATTGGCATAAAGTTGAACAATTTTTTTTGCTTTTCTATCTTAATTTGTCAAACTTTCAAGTTTCGTGTTAAAACCTTCTTTTCCGTTGAGATTGCAGGTTAAATAAAATTAAGATATTTCTGTTAAGCCGAATTGTTGAACTCACTCTTTTCGACGAGATAAACTTTGAGTGTTCTAATAATTTATCGTTGGTGAATATGTTGACACTGGTAGAAGCTTAGAATTTTTCTGATTGCTATACAGTTTATACCTAAATATTTCCATCATGGATTCATCTAGTATGTAACTGCAAGAGACATGCTCCCGCCAAGTACTAATACTTGAGTCGTGACGTACTGCATAGTTGGTCGACTCTTTCAACACTCCATCTTTGTGGAGAATTGTTCTCTTCATAATTGCACACACCCTTCTTAAAATAACCTAAACTAAATGTGTCTCAGTATTTTCCAGCCAACATGTTGCAAAAATCACAAAATATGTTCCACTGTTTCGACTTCAGAAGAATAATTATTAAGGCCTTTTTTGATTTTTTCCAATTGATATCTCGAATTGCAGGTTATATTAAATTGACAATTATTAACTATCTGGCAAGAACTTGTAAGAACTTTGGGTAATTATGTATAAAGTATAGTAAAATTCTGCCTTCAGTAGAAGCTTAGGAACTTTCAGATTGCTATATAGTTTAAACCTAAATATACCCCAGTATTTTACAGGTAATAGGTTCGCGTTAGCAAATAATATGATTTACTGTCGTGACTTCAATATTCAACATTTTATGATTGTTCGTTTTTAATGATATCGCAATTGGTTAGTGGTCAGCTATCCATTATTATACGAGTACTTCTTTAGCGCCTTTTTCTTGAAAATTCTTCTTCACATGTCGTAATTCGGAACAATTATCTTAATTCCCAATTTACGAGGTTTTCGTCTAATTTTCTAAAACAAAAAAATTACTTGTGATAGTACACGGTTCTAGTTAATTGGTGTATTTATTACCTGAAAATCTTTTATGAAAATTGGGGCAGTTAATGGTCCATTTACATCAAATTTAGCAATTGATTGTTATTAAAAATCTCTTAAATTATTAAAGTTATTGATTGGATTTTCTTTATTTTCAGGGTTTTCTGGCACTATGGCAATAAACAACTTTTACTCCTTTCATTATATTTGAAATTTAAATCATAATTTATAAGAATATCTTCCAGCCAAGTTAAATATAAAAAAATCTAGTTTAATTTAAATTAAAATTGAATTTTCGAAGTATACGAAAGGGAATACTTTTTTTCTTTTCATTAAATAGAAATTTGAAAAAAATTGCCATTTTCAATTAAAAGAATGTCCTTTGGGATATTTGATCTCTATAAAGTACAATTAAAAGTCACATTTGTTTCTCCTTTTAACTATATGCATTTTTGTTACTCAGTATTGAAATTTTTAAATTAAAGCATATGTGGATTTGAAAATTATTAAGGGAACAGGAAACATGGAACCATGTGAAATTGTTCATAAAAATAATATTCTAAAGGATATTTAAAAAATATAATTCAATTGCAAAAATTTGTTTAACTTAGTTTGACTTTAAGTTGAAATTATTATCAAAATTGTTCCGAAAACTTTATTGAAACAAACTTTTAATAATAAAACTAAATTATGCTGGGGAGTTGGTAGTTCACTTCTGATATATTTTTTTGGTGTAATGTTTTACAAAATTTAATTGAATACATTTTATATATAGGATTTTTTTCTGACACATTTTTTAACTATGAAAATAAATTGAATTTAAATTCCCTTAGAGCTACTTCAAAAAGTAATTAAAATGAAAATATTCCATAACTGATTTTTAACACTAAAATTTTAATTTATCTTTTTTAGTGATCCTTAAAAAAATTCTAGAATTAAAAAAAAAATTCTGACAATAAATGGTAAAAGTCAACCAATATTTTGATACCACTAGGGTTAAAACCATATTTTCATTTCGATTATTTGAGGATTATGAAGGTTTCTATTTTGTGATACACCGCAAAGTTTTTTATATATCCATTTTTGGGTAGTGGCTTTTTTATTATAAAGGAAACACCTGTTTTGATATTAAATATGGATAAAATGGAATTATTATAAGGTTTGTCTTGGTGTAATGGTTTACAAAAAATTGTATAGTTTAGTAAAAAATCTGTAAAAGAATTTTTATGTTTTATTAAAGCAAATTTAATAGTCAAGAAGGATTTATAATTTTTGTATTTTACACTAAAAGAAAATTATTTGTTGAATATTGAATTTTGACATTTAATATTGCCATTTCGTGTAGCTATGAAAGAAGCAGTTAAAGAAGTGGATCTGGAAATAAGAGAACCATAAACAATTTCTGATATCAAATATTTAAAATTGGAGACTAAAGATTTCATCACAGCATGAAGAATTATCATCATTAGCAGACTTCACTTGTCATCCGGTTTTGATCAGTATGATATGATAATACAGGCTACATTAAGCTAATGTCAGATATTCGAGTGGTAGAAGAAATTATATTGAGTAAGCCAAATGAGAATTCAGGGACGGATTTATTTCTTGTTAATACTAGAGGCATGGCTCAATAATTATTGGGCGACTGCGGAGAACTTCCAATGTGCCGGAAACATATTGATGAAACTAATGCTTGATTTGAGAGGTAAAAGAGCAGATGAAGATTTGAAATACTGTTTAACTGATTTGAGTACTCAAAACCTAAGTTTGTATAAGGGTCAACCATTTTGAAGAGTAATTGATACTTGCTCAACAGTTTAACTTTGAAAGAGTTAAACCTTTTATATCATTTTCAAGTGAAAGACTGGCTTAACGTATTTATAAATTAGTATACACTAAACCCAATGTAAATCGTATAATTTAAGAGTTAATATTCGAGAAAGTGTACCTTTTTTTACATTAAACTCTTACGGAATAACTTGTCTTGGAAAAATGCTACTTCAGTTTACAAAAGCTCAATTTCCTCATACATATAATTAGATGGCTATTAACTTTACATAATGAACTGTGGTAAAAATTCATTGTGGACAATGAAATTCACAACGACATAAATTTGCATCCATTAATGGTCCCATGACATCTTTGATCTTTGTGTATCGTTAATTAAACTTCATTGGTGTATAAAACTTTATTTTTGGTTGGTTTGTGTGACGAGCCCCAGGCAGACTATCCAGGACACCAATTAGCGCTTCAGGACCGTTTTATTGTCATACATTCTCTTGAAACTTACCATGGATGAAGTTATTTTAAATCCATCTCGTGTCGTTAAGGAAATGTTTACGGTTCCTCTTTATTGCCCAATCTATTTTTCTCTGTGTAACGTATAATAAATACCAAACAGTTTTTGTTCTTGTTTATCCATTTTGTAATCTGCTTTTATAGATTAATTTTGGTTTCTATGTAAAAGTCTGTAAAACACAGTTCACCATCATACAAAGCAGCTTTCAAATGTCATTGTAAGCTTTATAGAGATGACAAATTATATAAGATTTTGGTTATCCAATATTATATTTTGTATACTTTGTATACGGATTAAGGATTGTCATCACAAAAATTTACCAAGAATTCTATATATATTTTTTTTATGGTTCAGTAATTTCAATGATTTTTTTATTATTTTCATTTGGTAAATTATAAAATTTAAATGATATAGAATTTAATTAAATAAAATAAAATTTTCTGAAGAGTCATGAAACCTCTATCATTTAGGCTGTATGGCTCCCAAGTGGAGTGAACAAGGAAAAATAATTTAATATAGTTATATGTAATTTTTGTGAATCTTCTTATTCTAAATAATATAAAATAATTTATAAATTTTATTAAAAGCAATATCTAAACTTAGTAAAATTGTATTAATAGAAATTTAAACAAACTTTAAAAGAGTTTTTAAGTTCAAGGTGAATCAGGATTTTCTAGATTGATTATAAAAGTATATAGTAAAAACGTTAATTTAATTAAACTGTAATTCATGAAGCGATCAGATTCTATCTATTAGAATACAAATACGAAAAACAACATAAATTTAATTCAATGCATATAAAGTGATTTGAATCAATGAACTGGAAATTGAACTGTATCAATAACAAATATAAATATTTATAGAAAATAATCATTAAACATTAAACAATGTTGTAGTTAGTTAATGTATTCAGGAAAATATATATAACAAATTTGCATATTCGGTAATTAAAATTAGAATTTTGTAATGTTATTCTGCAATCTATAGTATGGTCAGTTCTATAGTTTTGCTGAATAGTGTATTTTATTTACATATTCAATTCAGTTCAATACGAATTTTTCATATACTTATCTGGTTTTGTAATTACAGACTCTAATCAGATAGCGGAGGCAAATTAGAAAAATACGAGGTTACTGTTTTAACAGTAATAACAAAATCATCATAATCGTTGTCTTCACGGGGCACCGACTTTAGGGAAAGATAGCCAAGAAAATGGGTCTCACAACGATGGATCTCTTGAAGATGTCAGAACAAGTTATATGCTATACGATTGTCCAAGTATAAACATATTTAGATTATGATAGCTTAGGCCTTAGGAATTATAAAATTGATAGCTTGGATGAAATGTTAAGAATTGGATATTCTTAGATTTCTGATGGGAACTAAATGGTTGAATAAAGTAGTTTTTAGTGGTTCTGTATATCTATATGAGTCTATTAGAGGGTAGTGTTAGCTTGTAACCTAAAGATGAAAACTCCTTTCTATTTAACTACTTTTGTAGCATTTATTTTGGTTACTTCAATTAAGTTATAATTACTGCTTCGCACAGTTGCATCACATGCTTTCAGCTGTTCAACAAATAAGTTTGTTTTTATCATTATACTTTTTATCCGGCCACTAATTATATAATAACATAAAATATTCCTTTTGGTAAATTAACAAAGTGTAAAGTTATAAAAATGATCCCAAATTAGCTCCCATTTACAATAATTGAGTGTCTGACAAAAATAAACTGATTTGACAACAATACAGATACAGTTTTAGTTGTTTGCCGTTGTTACCGAAACAGAAAATGAGTCAGAATATATGCCGAAAGTTCAAAGGCCTGTTCTGCAATGTTTAGTCAGATGGTAACTATACAAAATATTTAAATGCTATTAAATTATTTTTAAGAATTTTATTACTAGTATAAAATATCTTAAAGTTTCATTTTATCCATTTGTCTCTATACCCTCCGAATGTTATCATTTTAGATCTCCGTATCTAAAAGGGATAGAAACTTTAAACTAATATCAATCGAAAGCTAGAACTCTCTAGTACTAGTTGATTCTCCGAATCCTTGGTACATTAAAAGTTACTTCAGCTATGCACCATCTGCACCGTAAAACTACACGCTACTCATGTAATTTGAATTGCAACAATATAAGTGCATAATATGTCAGAAGCATATGGCAACATTGTAATCATTAATTATCGATAGAACAATAAACTGCAATTTATTTAAAATCGTTTTTTTTTTAAGTGGGGTCATAAATTGTATGCCTCTATCATAATAAAAATGCATTAAATTAATGTTGTAAACAATAAAAAATTATATTCATTTAAGGTTAAAGGAAGATCCTTTAACATCCTTTTTAACCAATTATATACAAACTGATTAATAAAAATGTTAAATAAAATTTAAAATGTTAAAATTTACAATTTAAATTGGAAACTTTTGTTGTCCTTTTTAGTTTTGGTCCTTTCTATATTCCTTTTATATTTAGATATTTATAAAATAATAATTAATTTTTTGGAAATAACTATATTATAATTAACAAGAGAGATAACTATTTCCATTTTAAAAATTCTAAACAAAATTTTTATTATTAAGGTAAAGTTTAACTTTTTGGGGTCTAACAAAGTTTTATATTTAATTTACTTAATATTATCATTTAATATAAATTTGTCCACATAATTTTATCATTTAATCTTTATTAATTCAATGAATTTTATATATTTTACTGGACAAAATTTAATTATTTATAATGTTGATGAATAATAGTTTAATTAAATCACATATCATTTTGGATTGATGATAATTATTATTCATTGAGGTGGAAATTAATTTAGTAAATGAAAAAGATTTTGTTGAACTAATCAGAAAAAAAAAGTTAATTAATTAATTAATACTAAGTAAATGTTGAAGAACAAAAGTGTTGATTGATATTTAGAAGATAAAATATATAATTTATTATTGGACAGAGTATATATAGCGTAGAATGGTATGATGATAAATATTGATTTTGGGATTGAATCAAATTACAGAAATAATGGACATAAGTTGCTTCCTGATGCTTGAAACTTATTTAAGCAAGTTTTGATTAAATTGATGGAAATTAATTATTACACAAATAAAACTTAAACAATAATAATTAAAAGATATAAATATTGACCCTTTGAGAGGTAGTTTGGTATTTATCTACCCTCCTTTAGTTGTAGCCGGATTTAAAATTAATGAAGAAAAGATCAATGAATAATCGGTTACGAGAAGATAAGTTGAACAACTCACATTCCTTGTATACACTCGCCATTGGTATATAAGATCTCAACGATCGAGGTTATTTTAATTTGGATCTACTATCAATTTTTTATTGATCCCGTTTTTTATAATGAAGAAACCATTTTTTATCATTACATATTGTAAATTTTTATTAATGGTATACTCATTTAAAGCATATAGGGATGTTTGGACGACATCAATGCTTTGGTCAGTAATTGGCTTTACGGCTTAAAATTTATCAAATCGTTTGAATTCTTAATTGAATAATGGAATGGTGGGTCCATTTCCATTGCTAGGAATTTCTTATGTCTAGTCGTATAGGATATGGGTGGGTCCAGATATTTCTCTTTTGACGAAATCAATAATATTGTCTGTAAATAATATTTAGTACGTTTTCTGAACACTATTAAGTTGATATAGGAAGCCCCATTTAACTCCGCAATAAAACCAAAGGGTTACAAGAATGTATGGTATAAAAATTATGCTTAGCGGTGCTAATCAGATTCTCCGGGATATAGGTGGAGTCCGCGACTCTTAACAAGACAGCATAACGATCTTTCGATCTATTGTACGTTTATAGTTCATTTCTCTACAACAACTTAATAAACTTAAACAAACCTAAGATGTTTGAGGGGGTCAGAGATGGTGATGAAACCTTACCTCAGAAAACGTATTATTCTTGGGATTGCCTTGCACTGCCTCGAGACGACAGATATCTAGATCTATTTTTATAAAGGCGGTAGTTCAAAGAAAAGTGTCCAGTCATCAGACATCAGACCTCCACTTTTCTTTTTGTGATTTTATTAGATATTTTGACATTGAGACACCTGGTACTCTGTTTTAGTAGATCTTGTGCTCTATGTTCAAAACCATATAAATGTTGTTTATATTCACTTTAATTACCAGCTCTTTCTCCAAACGAAACGTTATTATGATAAATTCTTACAGTATTACAAGTAAATTTGTATGGAACCAATTTAATCCATAATTTCCTTGTAAATTATTATAAATTTTTGAATAATTTAAAATTAAATTCATTTCTTATTAAATTTTTCTATTTTAAATATAAAAATTCTTCATTTCATGATTTAATATTATTTAAAATTTCATTAAATCCAATTCAAATTCCTTATTTATTATATACAAATTTCCTTTAACCTTTATTAGTACCTTTATTTAATTATTATTATGATAAACAAAACTACATAAAGATAAATCTTTGAAAATTTATTTTAAGGATTACATTGTAAAAATTCTTTCTTAAACACTTTTAGCTTTCTCGATGCATAAAAACTTTACGTTTTAGTATATAATTTGTTAAAGGTAAACCGTAAAATCTTTCTAAATACTTTGAAGTTTGAAGTGTTATATAGTACAAAAGAAAAAGTTTGAACTGAAAAACTTTTGAATTTGATTATAATTTATAGATAAAAATGTAAATAGTTTATCAATAAATAGATATAATTTGTATGTAAAGATTTAAGAGCGTTTACAAATTTTAATAGCAATTAAATTCTATACAATATTTTTTAATTTAATTCTTTATTTAATATAAAGTTTGAGATGTTTTCAAGTGCGTTTCTTAATTAGAATTGAATATTGAATGAAATTGGAAATTAAATTGATTTTTCTTTTCAGTAATTGAATTCAGAATGTTCGGTGATTCCATGAGTTTTGATTGAGGAAGCATAAGTGATTTTTAGCTGTATTGACTTTTGGTAATAACGCAATTTTAAAATTTTCAATTAATTTAATATTTTATTTTTTGTAGGGTTTGTTAATTTCGTTACTTAAACGTGTGATACTAGTGTCATAGAAGAAATAAAATTGAAATTAAATAGTTTGTGACCTGTTTTAACAACCGAAATTACAACATTTCAAGTCATATCAAAGCCTTTGCGGTGACCTATATCAAAAAATCAGTGAACGTATGTTATTTGCCGCTACAAAAGAACAAAACCTGTGTACAAACAGGCATATAGAGCTTTGATGGGTGCCGGGTAAAGAAGCGGATTACTTTGCCAGAACATGATACAGAAACTACGCCAACCCAGTGCAATGTGAAAACATAGAATACCTTCTATGAAAATGTCTGGTACTCATAGAGGTATTCTACTTTTCATAGATAGAGGTCTCAATCTATGAAAAGTGTACTACCTGGAAATGCGAAACATCTCGAATTGCAGTACTATAAAATTTCTCAAGTTTGCTGAATCTACGAAATCCTTCGAATGACTTGATCTCAACTGCATCGTAATATTTACTCAGATTTATAGTTATCCATAAAATTGGTACAGATATGGAACCATTGTGGTATATGTAAGGCTCTGCCTCTATTATAACCTAAACTAAGTCATCACTAATTTGGATAGGAACTATAGTTTTTTATTCACAATTTAAGAGTAGTCACAAGACGAGTAGCAGCCAAACTTTGGTAGAAGATTGAAATTGATGACAATATTCATATACTGCTGTAAGTTGTTCGCTAAGTAATATGTTGCTGTTCCAAAGGCATATTTCATGATTCCGAATGATGAGTAATCGATTTTCTGTCAGCTTTAATCATCAGTGTAGGGATTTATTTTAGTTCACATTGTTCTGTGGCAGTATTTCAAACTGCTGGTAAGGTCCTGAAGATTTCTATTTTGTTAGTTAGCTTAAGTTGTAATAAATTTATTCTTAAAATTTAGTTTCTTCTTAAAATACTAAAAATTTGCAAAATGAACTTCCAATAATTATTTGTATTACTTCTTATATGAACTTTAATAATGAATTATGGTTCAATGACTATTGATCTACTATGATTTGATTGTAATTATATTGTTAGTAGAGAAATCTAAAGACTGAGTGTGTTTCACAGTTTTTAGTTAAAATTCTGCACTGATTCAGAGCAGAAATATTGGTTCTTAATACGTTAATAAAATGAAATTAAATTATTTTAAAAAACTATACATTTAAAATGCTTTAATTTAATGTGAACCAATGTTTGCGTTTGTGCTAATTACGAGTATTTGATAAACTACTTCATTAAACAGCGTCCTTGATTAATCAGGCATTAATTAGTATATAAAATTTATCGGAAAATTTTGTTTTCTAAACAATTTTAATTAAATAAAATTTAATCTTTGTAATTTTAAAATTATCTTTCTGTTCACGCTGTTTAGAAGTTAAATATATAAGGATCGGAAATATCTAATTAGAAATTTAAAATTATATTTAAAATAAAATTCTTAAATTTTCCTTGTAGTTATATATTAAAAAGGATATCCTAATCACACAATAATTAATTTATTAAAATTATGTCATAAACAGTTTTTAGGTTATTAAAATTTATGAAGATTATTATATTACAGCAATGAATTTTAATGTCAAACCCAAATAAAATTAAAGAAATTTCATGAAAATCTTTAAAATATTATATCCAAAAAATGTCATTATAAATTTATTAAGATATTCTCTAAAGGAATCCTTTTTTTCAGTTACAAATTGTAACTGTTATTTTCTAAATTTACAAAATTTCATCGGTTGAGTTCTTAAAAGATCCATTCGACAAGCAACTCGAATAAAAATGAAAAATGATTTCAAATTAAAATTGTATTAAAAAAAAGTATATGCTCTTAGTTTTCTATTACTTACTTACTTGCTTTCCTCACTTAACAGGCCGCTGGGAACCTTAGCCGAGTTTAAAACGGTTCTCACCGGTCGAGATCAAGTGCCTAATTACAAAAATTTAATTACAAGTACATACTCAATGACAAACACTGTATAATTCATATATTAGCTACAATTTTGACTGGGGCAATCAATTACTAAATGTTTTATACAGACTTTTTTGAATCAGATTGACCCATACACGTGGGTCAAATTTGTGAGTCATATTTCCATGTATATGGACCACTTTAAAACTTGAATATTACGAATGTTTTTGACTGGGTCTTCAAACGACGTGCTATGCGAATGGTTGAAATAGATCATTTCAGAACTAGCAATATTTAATACTAAATAGTATTAACAATCTAATTAAAATTTTCGGTATTTATGAGAAATATTATTAGGACAACAAATTAACATAAAAATAAATTTACAGAAAATTAATTTTTCTTCATTTCTGGTTTTCATTTAACAAATTATATAGTAAAAGTTTAAGGATATTTTATTTAATTCATTATTAGCTTACAAATTTCTAATAAAGAACAAATATAGAAAATAAAGGAGAAAATTAGGGGTAAACCAAAAACATGTTTTGTTGTTGTTGTCTAGAACAGTTTTTATGATAGTCGTAGACCGGAAAATTTAAAGGATAACAAATTGTTTGCTTAACGTAAATAAACTCTTAACAAAATTTCTTATGACACTAACAATTTAAAATTATTGTTTTTTTAAGGATTATAAATTTATTTAAGGATACTATACGAAATACAATTTTTGAAATTGTTTTGATCATTAAATAAGGATTCCTCAAATAACATTGAAACTTTATTATATTTGCTAACCAAGTATATTGCGGTTATAAATTTTATTATTGAAATTAATCAAGGATGAAAAATCAATCAATTGTAAAGATCCTTTAAAGTATATTTAGTAAAATATAATATTAGAGATATAAAGATTGTGTTTATCTGGGGATCTGGATATAAAATTTCTACTGTAATGTCTATTTTAGGATATTTAAGACGTTTTTATTAAGTATGGATTTGTGGGAAAAGAAAATTTTTCCTTGGCTGGACTGAGACCAAGTAGGTTCTTTAGGCTAAAAATAATATTTTCGGAAGAAAATATCATTTTATTGTGTATGACATTAAAATTGGATATCTTCGTTAAGGTAATGGAAAGTTATTACGTTTCAATAGAAAAGTCGTTCCTGTATCTATAATTTATTTAGTTTTTATTGAAGATTTCTGGGAATAATTTGAGCATTTAAAACGAAATATTTTTATTATACGCAGTTGTTTCAAAGTCATATGGGTCAATTCAGGATATAAAGTTAATATCAAAATTTTATATTTGGATATATGTAAAATGAATTTTATGATATTAGTTCAATTAAAGTTGAATAACATTTTTTCAAATGGATTCACTATCAGTGTACAATACTTCTTCTAAATATCTGATATAACTAGTAGCTGATGAAAGATAACGCTGTAAAGACAAAGTTAACTCAATTTTAAAATAAATGAAGAAGAAAAAATTGAGATTTTTTTTTTATTTTTTTGAATTATTTTTGAAAAATAAAACCTCTGCCTCCGCAAATTTCATCTTCCAGATTGATCTCTATTTATACTGCCATTCATATCTATCAGTTAATCAATAGCTGGGCATCTCCCCGCCTGTAATTTATCTTTCTCACTGATTGCTTTCTTCACGTTTTTTTGGGATTCTTTGCTTTACTCATTCTTATTATGTGTGGGGGTCATCGAAGACTTTATAAAGGATAACAGCATCACTTGTTGAATATACATTCTCGTATATGGTGGAAATCACTGACCTAAATAAGTCTTATCTTGATCATTGGCTCATGTCTATTGAATTATTGAATAAATATAAATAAATTAATCATGTATTTCATAAATTAATTGTTGTAGCGCAACCTCTACCTTCCATTTTCTTATTTGATCCTTAACACAGTCTCTCTTTCAAATTTTTTTAATTACGTTTTTCGTTAGCTCATAATTTTGATCTGTATATGAAGAGGACTGATTTAATTCTTGTTGAATTTATCCTTTTGAAGACCACATTCATTTCATAATTAAAATTTGGAATTGTTATTCCAAAAGTAAACGAATTTTCTATTTAAGGTAATTAAAATTGAATAATGGTTGAAAATTAAATGCAATTTTCGGAATTATATCAACCTAAATTTGAAAATTTTGTTAAATTTATACCATTTAGATATGAAAATAAAGCAAATTTTCCACAATTGAATATTTGATGAAAACTTGAAAAACAAATACAAAATTTCTAATCCATTTAAAAATCATGTCGATACATAGTAAAATTTATATACATAATTGAATAATAGTTTGAATAAATTATAGACTTTTCTAATGCAATTTTCTAATTAGACCTCTGGCTCTGCGTATATCCTTATATATAGTTTAATACCTTTTACAAATTTTTTTCCTGCAAATGCTATCCATCCATGGTACTAACAAAACACTATAGAATTTTTGTTTATACATTTTATTTACACTCATATATACCGCACTTGTTATTCATTAAGGATTTACAAAAAACAAGAAAAATATCCTTAATACAATTTTACTGTTTAGTGAATTGAAATAAAATTCGATACACTATATAACAATTTTATTAATTAAATTCTTAAAGTATACATAATTTATATTTATGTGTACATTACATAAATTGTTGTAGCGCACTAGTGCAGAGTCCTCTTTCCATGATTATATTAAGTTAAACTGTATTTAATCCTTTTTTTAATATATTATACTTCATGTCGTTGAGAGGATGGTTAAAATGATAATATGTCATTATGATAAATGTATGTTTATATAATTTTAACTGACTGGCAAAATAAAGATGTACATAAATTTATCAAAACTGTTTGATCCTGGTTGATTTTTGTATTAAAATATATTATATTTTAAGGACGTTACCATATTGTTTAACTGGGAGCTATAAATTAACCTTATAAACTCATGTACACAACTATATAATTTTAATATTAATTGTCATTAGATGTATATATAGTTGTTTTGACAGATGTCAAGGAAATATTAATATAGATTATGGAGAATATTTCAAGGATATTTGTAATTTATTTGAAAATAATTAATTTTCTATAAAATTTAGTTTTATTATTGGTAAAATATATGAATATAAAGTCTGTAAAGTTTCAGAATCCATTATAAATTAATAGAGTTAAACTATTAGTTGTGAAACCTCGTAAGTAACAATTATCCCAAAAATGATTCTAATTTTTCTATAAATAAAAAGAGACAGAGTTGACTATTGCTTTTGTCATATTAAAAAACCCGTTTAAAAAAACCCTTTATTAAATCGCCCGTTATTTAAAGCCCGTATCTCAAGTCGACCACATATATTTTGTTTTGCATCGTGCTGAATCATATTATTTATTTAAAGAAATTCATCATCTTAGCCGGACTTATCTCGCTTCCTTTCTCAAAGTTATCCAAATAAAAATATCTCAAAATCCTGCACCTTCTTTGGTTGACCGAGGGACAGTGGCTCAGTAGGTGCTCCTCTGTAACGTTCGCCCTCTCATATTCACTGGATGTTGAGGTAGTCGTTAATAAGTTAAAAATCAATATTATATTTTCTCGAATTACGTTGTTCAAATAACACGTAGCGCAATATGTTACCAAATGTAATGGTTCTTATGATACGTATTTTCTAATTTTGAATTTATGTAGATTACTTTATACTTTAGGTTCTTTAATAATATAACAAATCACTGCATTCGATAGTAGTTTTCCTCAATCGTTAGTACTATTATAAATATTTGGTCCTTGATTGCTATATCATTTGAACTTGTGCCTCTTTCTTTGGGTCTCGTAACAATATTTATTTTATAGACGGAGTTGTTAACATCAAGAGTGAAGCTGGAGGGCCGACGTGGATCTGGTCAGTTTCAGTGCAGTTGACTCGTGCCCAGTGGTCAATCGTCATAAAAGTCTTCGGGGAAACAGGAAAATGATTTTGATCCTCATGTATACCATCTTCGATATAATGCAGCCCTAAGACTCTCTATCAACCATTGATCACATATAACTCTTTAAAATCATATTAAAATTACGTAAGCTATAAGTAAACTTGGATTTATATTTCGGCCATTCCCCAGTATTTGTATGAGTTCATGACTTCCACCTTAAAATATAGTAGTATAGTACCTAATAAATAGTATATTCAAATGACCTAATAAAAATGTATCTGTTAAAAATTCAATTCAATTTAGTCAATTTTCAAATTTAAATTGTAAAATTAACTTTTATTTACCTTCGGGCATCCATACAAGGATACAAGCTAACATTTTAACAAATTAAACCAATCAATTAATTTATAAACATCAATTTTCATGTGGTCGTCAATTATATTTTTATTTGAAATTTAAATTCAGTTTTTTATTTATTTTTCATTTTTTTTATATTCATTATTGATTATTTCGAGGAGTTGTTAGAATAACTATAAGTGTTGAGTTGGATTTGATGATAACAAAATTAATGTGACTGAAACTTTTATTCTTGGCCTTTTAGAGGTCGCGGAGTATCATTCAACATTGCTCCTACAGCGAACTTCATTGATAGGAGCACTTGTTACCAACATCGTTTTTGAATCCGAATTAAATATTAGTTGTTGAAGTTTTTGATTAATATTATGTTTTTCTTAAAAACGTTGGTCACCACCAGAATGAACTCCAAACACTTAATTTTCTAGATGTAATCGAAGTTTTTCAAATGTGGATTATTTTTATCTCAAATACGGAAATTTTGTTTATTAACTAGAAATGTGCTTCATCCGAACCGAATACATGATTTTTTTGATTACAAAAGGATCAAGTTCAAGCTGTTCTAATGCCTCATCAGATAAACGACAGGCATCAAATGGTCATTTGGCTGCACTTATTGTATCAACTGGATATTATATGGGTTTAACCTAAATCTTTTCGTAAAATACGCCATAACAAAGTGTCAAAAATGTTTAATTCTTGAGATTGAAGTGAAATTAATAAAATTGGATCTTGAACAACACTAGCACTTAAAGCATTGATATTGGCTTCACTACGAATATTTTGTTGACGTACTGGTATTGTGATATTGTGTAGAATAATATTTGTTTCAAATCTATCCACAATTCGACACAGCTTGTGTAGTTGCTCGATTAATTGAACCATAAAATAGACAAACTGCTCTTTGCGTTTCAACAATTGAACGCTAAAAATAATGTAACGATTTGCCAACGTTGTTCTGTTGTACAGCAATTCATGTAGATTGTATGTCTGTAATGAATAAAAAAAAACACAAATTAACATATCACGGATATTCCTATCGGATTCAATCCCTATTGATATTGATAAATGTATAATACTTATTGAAAAATCATTTACAAGTTATCTGCTCCCCACTGTTAACACCTTTATTTTATGCTAGTATATTGAATTTTGCAAATATTTATTTAGAAATATTTTCATTTCAAATGTTTATTCAGTAATTATAGTTGTGGGTTAAAGATGGATATAAATTGTGGTTTGTATATACATAATTAAAAAAAGTTAAAGATGAATTAACAATTTAGACATTAAATTTAATATTATTGTTTTAATTCAATGGAAACCTAAATCAATTAATTTGAAAATTGGTTTTTTATTGGATTAATTTCATACTTCATAGATAATAGTTTGATTATTAGAGCAGAAAATTTATCATTTTCCGGAAACGAATAACTAAATAAGAGTTTCTAAAATCAATGTGAAAGATTTGTGTTAATGGAAAACCTTTATTACAGGTTAGGTTAAGTTAAGAAGGGTGTAGGACCAGAAAACAAGATATTGTGGATCCCTCATAGCCGCTTCGGATGCTGATTCGTAATAATTATTCTTTCTTTAATGTAGAGTCTTCCGAAAGTGTCGATAAATCTTCACTATACGTTACCTAAGTAAGGATGGGCCACAACACGAGAGATCTCAATGGATCTATCGTTGTCCCCTCGTCAAGTTGTATTCCATGTCCTGATTCCTAACAATGATTCTTTTTCAAAGATTTTACTTTCTTTAATAAAGAATATATAGTTCATAAAGTATCGATAAATCGATAAGTACTACGCTACCCAAGTATTTGTAGTGTTAGATCGTGTGACACACAAAAAGTTCGATTGTGGCTTCTTTGGTGTAGTTGTCAATAAGCGACATATATCGCTTATTGAAAATTCAAGGTAAGCACCTTGTCTACAGATCATACAGTGGCCCGATAGGTGACCTATGACTTTATTCTAATTTATTGATATTTTAATTATTGAACTATTGATACTCACTAAATTTATTTTTAAGCGGACCGTTTCAAAATCAATACGACCGTGTAACTCTCACATCATTATTTTTAATTGAAGGTATTTTGGAGTACAAAGGTCATTGATTTGGCAACATTTTGATTGATAATTAAAATAAAATAAATTTCGTAAGTTAAGTAATTTTTTTAAATCAATTTCTGGCATTTTTTCACGATTTTCAATCAAAAATATTTTGAATAATCAAATATTTCAGTTTTCGTAAATAAATATATCAATTTTTCAATAATAGAATTCCAAATTTTGTTTGTTTTTTGTCTTAAGAATCGAAATGGATAAATCTAAAGATATTTCAAGTATTGACACTTAATTTGTTCGTGCGCGAAATCAATATTTTCTTCTTTGTTTTCCATTTATAAATTCAAAAGAAATTTTCCACAAGAAATTTTCCACTCTGTCTGCTATATACTCTCCAAATGTAATTTCATACTGCACAAAAAGTTTCTATTGATTTTTTGTGTTTTACAAATTTCACGTAGAGTTATAAAGTATAATAATGAAGTGTTTGTGATGGAAAGTAAGGTTTGAAAGATAAATATTACTAAAATCAGTTATTTTTTAGTGAAGATGAAGAGTGGAGATTTAAAAAATACGAAAATTTGAGGCTTTATTTTAAATTTCCGAGTGATTACAATCTTGAATATGAAGACTGTCGTTGTGTCAGAAGCATGAACATTGGTAATTGGTATCAATGTAGACTTTGTAAGCAACTGAGAACAGAAAATGGGAAATCGTACTTAAGATTAAGGTATGGCCTTGTAAAGCATTGTAAATTAATTTAAGCAAAAAAAATAACTATGTTTTAAAAAACTCCGAGTTTTGGAGTACCCCTAGGTTAATAAGTTTATTTTTTTGCAAAATTTTTAAAATTTCCGACACGTAAAATTTGTTAAAAAAAAATAACTATGTTTTAAAAAACTCCGAGTTTTGGAGTACCCCTAGGTTAATAAGTTTATTTTTTTGCAAAATTTTTAAAATTTCCGACACGTAAAATTTGTTGTCGTAATTGTATATACGTAAACGTATATATATTTTGTCGTGGCCATGGCATTTATACTAAGCACGTAAATTCAAATGTTTTTGTTTGGTTTAATATTACGAATATTTAGATATAAAGGATACTTTAAGGTTTGTATTTGATCCTGAAATTTTTATGTACATAAATGGGAATAATAGTTTTTATTTCTGCATTTTTTTGTTTTTGGAATTTTCATTTTAAATTATAATATTTTGCGATATATTTTTCCAAAAAAAACCCAGCAGGATATAAAAACGTATCTAACGTATGTGTATATGATATTTTTATATATAAAACATTTAGATTTTTTCCGCTTAGTTTACCTAATTTAAATCTAAAGATTAAATTATTGTATATGGAATCGTATTTATATATTTTTTTTTAAAAGGACATGTGAGAGCACAGCATGTAATCCTTAATAAATGGGAATTTTGTGATATGTATTTCAAAAATATATATTTTTATGAGAGTATTATTTATTTTTTTGCGACGGATTTTTTATTTAAAAGTTTAAAAGTTCAAAAATTTAGTATTATTTAGAGAATTGCAGAAACTTTAATTAGTTTTTAAATTTTCGTGATGAAGGTTAATTTTGTATTGTGGAATTTGTAACATTTAAATTACAATTTGGAACAACATTTTCGTAAGTAATGAATTTTGTGGATAATTTACAGAAAACTTTAATAATTAATTATTTATAAATATCCTTAATTTTGTAATAAGTCATAAGGATACTTACTGTAGAAAATATGCTTCACTTAGAAACTATACTTTGATTAATCGCAGGCCAATTAATTAAATTTAATCACCCAGAATATCTTAGGGAAGTTGTTCCCGCTTCAAAACTTTGTCGTGATTTATTGAAACCACAGTATTTATATAGGCTTATCTTATAAATGGTAGAAAGTTTAGGGGGTGAATTAAGCAAGATTTTTATATTGAGAAGCAATTTAGTTGCAAGATATTACAGTATGTCTAATCAACTTTGATATCTTAATGAGTACATTCTTCCCAGTACAGCTACAATACTGGAGTAAAAGCTAATTACTTATTTGAATTTTATTTCCAACACGAAGTTGGGGTCTTATATTCTGAGTTTAATACATTATACCTTAAAGTTTATTGAATGATTATAACTTTTTTTGGGAAAAAAAGTAAGATGAAATTAAGAACGGTATTGATTGATATTGATATCATTATTTAGAAAACTGACTGGTTGTAGGATTATTCGAATCATGGACTACCACAGCTAACATTGCAGCGGTTTGAGAACGATAAAAAACCAGCATAAATTTGATGAGCGTTGAATAACAGATCTAAATAAGATAGTCTTAGCGATAAACTAGAATAAACAGTCTTTGTTGATATGGCTTTGATCCGCTGACACAAATGATCCAAATGATATCTAACTTTGGTAATAAATTAACTTAGGGATGTGAATTTAATATTTCATTTAATTTACTTTTAGTATGAATTATTTACGTCTCTTTGTATCAAAACCTAACTCTGAAACCTAACATTTTTACTAACACTATGCGAAATAACCTTCTCATAGAAATGTTTCTCACTTTCAAGTGGAAAAAAATTATACAAAATTCATTCTGATTTATTTGGATCCGCACGGCTAGTATTGCGATCTTCTCCTCGGTATGCTTGTGCCATTTCACATGGACTGCACTTTACGTGTCTGTTAATATATTGTTATATTTTATCATGCATATTTGGAATAAATACCCATGTGGAGTTTTCTCACCCCTGCACTTATGTATTTTAAGTAATATTAAATGTACCATCAAAATTTATTAAAAGTATATCAGCAAAACGGTTGGAGTTTCTTACACCATCCACCACCATGATTAAAATTCAATCATAACTTTTATTATAATCTTTTCAAATCTTTATTTACACTTTAAAATGAAAACTTTTAAGAAAATTTTCTTTTCGAAATGACCTTAAGAAAACTTGTCAGATACTTAAAATCATAAATTGTGTTTTTTTATCAAAAATCCTTTTAATTATTATTTTCGTAACTGAAATTTTAAAAGCTTTAACCAACCACCATTCGACTATCCAATGTGGTCTTTTAAGAAAAATCTGATAATTTTTCATTTTCTATTTTTCTTTAATATTGAATGAAAAATTTGTTGAATTTTTTGTATTGTAACCAAACACTTTTTTAAGAAACTTCCATAAGTAAAAATATTTTCTTTAGTTACATTGTTTTTTATATATTTTTTTTCTGTGGAAGGGAAAATCTTTAAAAATGAAAATGAAGATAAAAGAAATTGTACTTAAAACAATTTAAGAAATTTTATAAAAAAAGAAAATTCTATTCATTTTTATAATTTTCTTTGTAACAATTTTCATTTAATGTTTGTAATTATTTCTATTTTTGGTAAATTCTGGTATAATTAAAGAAAAATATTTTTTAATTTTCTTAAGAATCAAAAGTTGCCAATAACGAACGGAAATTATATTTATAAATAGCTTCTTCTTCTTTACTTCATTTGTGATAATTTTCCAGTGCTTAACACATAATTTTTCGATCTTATAAAGTATATAAAAATTAATTGGAATATTAGTGGAAAAGTTTTTCGTAATGATTTCGTAATTGGTTACAAAATTGTAGATTTAATGATATTTTCTAAAAATCAATAAAATAAATAAATAATTTTAGAGATTCAAGTTCTTCACAACGATTTTTACATTATAAGAATTTAGCTTCCCCTGCTTAATATTTATCTAAGAATTTGAAAAAGCTCAGAACTGAAAACCTCCCGGACGAATTTATCCAGAAACGTTTATTTAATAGAAATAATCATTTTAATGAATTTGACTTATGAGAAAATGCACCATCAACTTTCATGGAAATTATGTAATTAATTAAAACTTCAATTTTATGTAGCATATTTATAGGATTATAATAGCTATTAAATTAAGAAATACGCAATTTTGTTTTGAAATAACTTTTGAATAAAACTCCTAAGAATTTTTAAATTATGTCAGTTACTTAACTTCTATATTAATGTAATGGCCACACTTTAAATAACGAGCTTATATTTTTTTATCACATTTGAGCACGATTGTTAAATTCACACGAATTTTAGCCTTAAGCTGTTGAATTGTTGTCAGCTTCTTAGTGTAGACTCTTTCTTTTAAAGTTCGGAAAATAATCTTATTTTCGTTTATCTTTCATGGCTTCACTAAAAACATTACAAAAAAAAATTACATAATTTTCTTTGAATAGTAATCTTTTTAACGATACGTTTCGATAGAATATCCCCAGGACTAATTTGTGGATATTACTGATGGATTTTGAAAGAAAAGCAACTCCAATCTCAATATCCGCCCATAAATAAGCGGCGCTAAATTTGCAACTTGTCAGATAGTCTTCTCGTTGTTGTATTCGGGTTTTCTTTGACAGTCTTTAGAAGTTCAAGAATTTTAGCCGAAATTTTAGTTTGTGGTTTGCTCGCACGTCTCCAATCTATAACAGTTCTAAATTGATCAAGATTATACACCAGCAATCAAATGGTTGGTAAGATTTGTTGGAGCTCTCTTTATGGCACCATAAAATCTCCTATATTGAGGATGCGTATTAATTATTTATTGATCGATGATTTTTTTTTCCGAAAATATAGAAAAACGATTTAAGCTCCTTGGGCAATTGTGTAGGATTCCATTTTTAAAATATCTTAAGCGGTACAATTTTTTAAAATACCATAGTTCTTTTTGATCCACCCTTAAAATTTTTATATAAAGATTCTGTATGGATAATCTACCAGAGTATTTGAGTTTCCCGCCGACGATATTTATTTATACAAGCGCACTTATTTATAGTTTTTACTAATTAAGACATTTTACCTCGAATCTTATTAAGTGACCTATTTAATGTCTTCTTTTGATCTAACACAATTTAAATTTTATGTAATTTTTAAACATTTTTGTAATATCTCAAGGACAAGAAGAAACTTTAAATTTATTTTGAATAATTCCAAAAATTATAACTTTTTTGATGGATTTATTTTATTTATTTTAAATAGTTTATGAATTTTGGACTGTAAAAGTTTTTATTACAAAATAATCCTTACAAGGATATTTACAAACAAATATGAATAGAATCATTAAAAATTATTTTGTAAAGAATTGAACTATAGAAGAGAATCGTTAAAGTTTTTCGGCTGCACAAATTTATCTCGAGGCAAAATATTCTAGCAAATTTTATTTCAAAATTTCGTATTCAGATGTAAAATCTATAGTCAAAATAATAATAATAAAATATATTTTAAATTAAATTATTGGAATTGAAAACTTAAATTTGAATATTTATTTCTAATGAAAATAATAAATAAATTCATTTTGAAATTTTGTTGAAGATATCGTAAATATACAAATTACATTATTTTTAATTGATTTTAAAATAAAATAGTTTCTATTAAATTTTAAGAAATAATTGATTTCAGATTACATTATAATAATTGATATAATGAATTACGAAAAATAATTCAATTCAATTTAAATTAATTTCTGTCAATAATGCAATTAAATATTTGTGATTGAATATAATAAATAAATATTATGTAATTAAGAAGATTAACAGAATCTTTTTGCTAAGCATAGTCTGAAATGTCAAAAGTAAGTTGATATTATGAAAATAGATATAATTTGGCAAAGATGCCGCTTTCATACCCCATTAAAACTTGTTTCTATTTCAACTTTTTGCCGCGTAGTTACGCCTATTTGACACTTGTAAATGTAAAATATAATTATTTTTCACTACTTACGTGCTTAATAATTTTATAAGAAAACTGATTGATTTAAATAAGAATTAATGAAAATTTGCTTGAATTTACCTACTGGCAACAGCATTATTTGAAAATTTAATTTTAAAGCAACGTCTGAACGTTATTCAGACATAAGATATATAATTTTCTAGAAGTTAAGAAATTTTTAAGCTCTTAGAACCTTTTAACCGGCAAAATTTAAGAGTGTCAATAACAAGTTGCAGTCTTGGATTTTTATACGGCTACCACGTAATATTTCCACTTACCCGAGTTGCTGAAATTGGTGCCCATCTATATATGATAACAATTTCTTAGGACTTACGACTGTTTTACTTCTTCAGATGTTCTTTGATTTAATCAAGACCTTTCTCCCCCTTAAGGATTCCATAATAGCACTATTCTTTATTCCCTTATGGATTCCATCACCCTAGTTTTGTTTGGTTCAATATGGTTGTATAATTTGTTAAATTGCAGAAGTATGTGAATTTTTTTTACAAAAAGTTGTTAATTTCAGAGGCATATGTTACAACGAGTATGTCTGTTGTAATTTGCACCCAAAAATTCCGCATATTATTCGAAGATACTTAGTTCCTTTATATCCCTAACTTTAAGCTGTTTAAATTCTGAATTTTTCAAAGCTTATCGAATCCGAATTCCGAATGCAGAATTACTACATAATGAATTTATACAACTTGCTAAAAAACCACCTAAATTTATGCAATTCAAATATTTTATATATATTCTTCTGGTATATAAACTTTTAAATATCATATTAATTTAATTATACACAAATTTATATAATAATTAATATTAAATTTAATTTGATGCATAAATTTAGGTGTATTTTATATAATGTATATTTTTAGGAGTGCATTGTAGAGATTTATCTGCATAATTAAGTTTAGTAAATAATAAAATTTGTTTAATTATTTAAAATTTATATTATTTTTCTATGCAATTAATTATGATATGATCTGTAATTATAAACAAATATGCTATAAAGATCAAAACAATTTTTGTATAGATACTAAACCCATTAAAATCATGAGTATTTAATGAATTTTTCTTTTTAGTTGAACTTATCGTACAATGATATTTGAAAATGTTAAGAAAACTAAACGTTTTTGCTCTACAACGAAAAAAAATGAAAAAGAAAAGAATGAAAAACTATACAAAAAGAAAGTTTTCTTGATATCCTTTTAATGCGATTAGTTATACATAATCGCACCTTCGATGTTTTATTTGTACGAAGAGAAACTTTTTTTTAAATCTACATTAAATGGATGAAATGCGGTACTAATAGACAGGATGATTCATTGCTCACACTTTTTTTGTGTTTAATTATATGGAAATTAATTGATATCTTCAATTTTATTTGCACCTGAATCTTTTTGAGCTAAACCATGTACCAAAAAATTATTCGACTTATGAACCAACAAATCTCTCTAATGTTTACACGTTTGACAACATTTTACTTAATAAAAATGGGCTAGTGTTTAAACAGATTTCCATCTATAGGGGCTGCGAAGCGGTTGACGAATTAGTTAGACGATCTACAGATCCACTGTCCTTTTGTGCGATGTAGAAAATTTAAACACTTGGATTGTTTTTTATAGAAAATCTGTGGAAAGTAAGTAAAATGAAGTCGGCCAGTCTGATAACGGACTGAAGCGAACTCAGCCAACCAACTTATAACTTAAATTATATATTAATATATTTATGTAGGTTCTCTTAATTTGTATATATCATTATTTCATAAATCAGGCTGTATTTTCCTTGAAGCTACATTGTATTATCTTTAACATATCGATTTGAACATATCGAAAATCGAGATATATATGCCATTACATTGATGTATATATATTTTTTACTTAACTTTCCTCATATATTACTTAGCCCATTTAGTTTTTTTTTATCAGAATCACACCTACAGCAGTCGGAAGTACATTTACGTATAATCAGGGTCGGATACTAGTATTTTATTCCCTAGAGCAATTAATAGTTATAGTAGTTCTATACAAGTTAATAAATCTCACCTTTGTGGTTATAATTTTTTATGTAATTTTTTTGTTATAGTTCAAAATAATTGAAAGATTCGACGATAGGGTTTACAATAATGTATACATCATTTCAATGATAAACCCTTTGATAATGAAGCTAACAAAATGAACTACAATAATTCAGTAAGTCTAATAGAAGTTCCATGAAAAAATCCCTGAAACATAATTTCATTAAACTACTAATCTTCCATTTTTTTTTTGTTGGAAATAGTCGTTTTCAGGGAACTGTCGAATTTGAAGAACTTCTGTATACGTCTCGGATAAATGGTTAGGGGTAATATTGTTTTGAAAAATCCTCTTTGTTATTTGTGATTTTCAGGAAATTATTAGGCAACCTTTAATAAGAATAATTAAGGGTACACAGAAACCTCAATATATAAATGGATGTTATAAAAAGTAGGAAACACTAGAAACACTTCCTCTGTCACTGTTGTCCTGCGGTAATGTATAACAAATTGGAATTTGGAACGTCATTTTTTGATCGCATTGGAATGAAAGAGGTTGAAAAGGTGAATTGGAATGATGTACTCTAGGTTAGAATCAGCCATTATTCGAAATGAACAACTTACCCTCGTTGTTTAAGTGTGTGGAGCTAGAAGGGTTTTGTTATCCTTCCATCTCTTCAAACCAACCAACCAAGTATAATTTATTCTATAATACATTCGTAAATGAATATAGATTTTCGGAATTACATTTATGGCATCTGGAGCAATCGTTCACTTATTACATCCCTAGATCCATCCATGGTAAAATTACAATTTCTTTTAATATGATTGTAATAATAAGAGAATGTATTAGTAAATATCCATAAAAAAAATGTTATATCGTTTGGAAGACATTAATTTGTCTAAGGGACTTGATTTATTCGATCATTATATTCGGTTGTAAAAATCTATTTTTATTATATTATTTACACATACATAAATATTTCGTTTACTTATACACTGATACTTTCTAAGACAATACACACAACATCTAATAAAATAATCCGTAAGGATTCAGGTGAATAACAAAGAAAACTGTGCAAGTTAACAAAAAAAAAAATCAATAAAATAAATGAATTTGAAAATGGAGAAAAAAAAAATTAAATTGTTTATAAATTTAATAAAGTTTTCAAGGTAAATAAAGATAATTTTTAAGATAATTGACGTTTCGAAGTGATACAGAGCAGATTTTTAATGGAAATTGTTTTTTTAAAATAAAAGAGAAATTGTTATCAAAATATTAACGATAATTTTAAATCAATTATTTTGACTTTGAAATTTAATATACAGCAAAAAATAATAATTTTTATATTACAAAATTGATTTAACTATAAATTTTACAATTTTTTATTAGATTTTCCTTATTTTTATAATTTTGTACAAAAATAATATTAATATAAATCAGATTATTTTGTACCGGAAGTGCCCTCTAGAGAAAGATCAGAAAATCTAGAAAATTATTTATAGTTGTCTATGAAACCGTATACAAGGGTAACTTTTTCGATAATATTTTTTTGGTTCTTTTGATTAAAAAAACGCTATTACTGCATCAAATATTCGATGTAAAATTCTTTCAGCTACACTTGAAATAATAGAGCAAGCACATGTAGGGCAATATTGTTTCATCTTGTCGCAAAAGGGTTAAGATTTTGTTAATATTATTGTTATATTAACTATTTTTGTTACAATATGAATTTTGAAATTATTCAAATTTAATGTTACACGCCTTCAAGTTTACATTTAGTTTTACTGGCCTCTGAAATAGGAGAATTGATATTGTCTTATTAAAAGTTAAATAACTCTTTGGCACATTACAAGATGGTAAACTATTTTCATTATTCTCTGTCTTACTTGACGGTGCTGAATTGAATCTGTTATTGTTCTATCATTGGTTTTATTAATGCTGTCAGAGTCTTGTGTCTGATTTAAACCCTCGTGGCAGAGAATGTGTTTTGTCATTCTTTGTTATTTGTCTTCAACGTAGTATTGTGCTTCGCGATAATCTGTTCTGTCGTTTCTTTGTCATTGAGACAATATGTCATGACATGAGATATACTTTTATTTTTTTCTGATTTTATTAGTTTTTTTTTAGATTAAGAGTCCTGTCAGTCTGTTCCGGAACATCTTGTATTCTTGTTCAATCCATCTGGCGTAAGTACAAAGTATAGAAACATTTTTCTAGTTAGTATTTTTCAGAATATCTGTTGATCTGATGATTTATAAATTTATTTCCTTTTGTAGTTCTACTAAGCATTTAATTTGTTTTCATCAACAAATGTGGTTGCTTTATGTTCATATAGTGAATATTAACTATAGTCTTCTATGAAAATATGTGTTTGTCATCTCTTAAAGATTAAGTCTTTCAAGTAACGTTCCTTCTTTTTCCAAGCATTTTTTTAAGCCTTTTAAAAGGTTTATTTGCATATTTTTAATATATTTAAATAATTGTTTAGTAATATTTTTGTTCAGTCAATGTAGCACTTATATAGTTATGACATTGAAAACCAACTTGACTTGGAAATGTAATTAACCAAGGATCCACTGATTCTATCGAAATTTATAGAATACTCTGGTTATAAGTTTGGGAAATAAATGGATTTGCTAGAAAATTCATTTATTTTTGAGGTGGGTGAAAACTTAATGTTGACAATTTTGCGGCAAATTATTTTGTGATGTAAGAAATGATCTAGTGCTACATTACTAAATCTGAAATATAGAATACTTACACACACAAGAATCTCTACTCAGCTCTGAAAGGGGTCTCAAGCTTACTACCTTCGACTTACTAGATCCTACCGATATGGACCCATTGTGGTATGCCGCCACTATAACCTAACCAAACCTACACACACACAATAACATACCTTTAGTATACACAGAAATACGTGGAATCAGTTGAAATGTCATAAAATCGAAATTGGTCCACAAAACATTTTTGCGATTCTAATTTGTATCATTTTCGATTCACGTAAACTGGAATTGTATAATATAAACATATTTTATATTTCTGTTAGTGAAACTTCACTTTATTTATCGTTATTAAATCAATTACTATACGCTTTTGCTGAACTTCGATTACATGAATTCGAGAATATAGAAATGATGTTTTGAAAAATCAATTGCGAAACTAATGGAATCTAAAATAAATTCCTGCTACAAAAAAATTGAATTAAATTTGTCGTTAGACACTTTAGTTTATACTCAAAATACTTTAATATAAAAATCCTTTTTATGTTTTCAAAGACACTATATCAAAAAAAAAATAGGCTCTATTTTTTTTAAAAGAAAAACTGTTTTAAATTTTCCTCTCTATCTCGTTTTCACATTTTATTTATAAGTAATAAAGAAAATTTCATTTATTTACCCCATCCTTAAAATAATTTCATTTTTTATTATTTTATTTGTTTATTTTTTTTATTTTTATTTTGATTTCCACAGTTTCTATCCATTTTCCTTTCAATTCTCGTAACAAAAATTTATATCCTAAAGGACCAAAAATTGATTGAATTGAATTTTTGTGGTCATATACTTACTTATATTATGTACATTTTTATACAAACATTTTAAGAATTTTTTAGTTTATATAATGTACAAATCGAAATGTTTTGATAATATCTTTTTTTTGAGAATATTATGGCCTTTCGTTACGACTCAGTTATTTATTTGTACAAAGTTATTTCCATTCAATTTAATATATATAGAAAAACCACATATATCCGAAATGAAAACTGAAATTTTTTTGAGGTTATAATATTATTTTAGGTTCGTTTTTTACGTACTACTACAAATAATACGAAAAAGATTATTTATTTAGAAGTATTTTTTATTTATACCATTTTATTATTTGGTGGTATATGAAAAGAAAATATCGAAATATGATTTTAACTTGAAGGATATAAAAGGTTTTTTTTTGCTGTTGTCATTGTTGTTTGTATTGATTTTAAGTAAAAAAGGATTTAAAAAGATATGAACAAAGTTTTTTTTTATTTGTAATAATATGTAATATGTTTTTTTTAGGTATCCATTTAATTGATCGAAAACAATGCACCAAATGTACAATTCATCGAATTTACAATTAACCGAATTTGAATGACGTAAAGCAAATTTCGTGAATTCACAAATGAGTTCATAATGAAAAATCGATTGAATTTTGAATTGGCAGAACAGGTAAATTGAACGAATGCACAATTTATACCAATTGGAAATTGAATTTTTGTGGTCATATAATTGACCCGAGTACAAAATTGACCAAAAATGTAAAAAAATATCAAAAAAAGATGATAAATTAGAAAAAGTGAGAATAAATTGACTATTGACTCATCTCCAATTTAGGTACTTTTGTGCGAGTGTTTTTTATGACAGCTTAGACAGCTTAGAACTTAGAAAGATTACGCCTTTCGAAACTTAAAAATCTCTAATTCAAATACTTTTCTACATGCGTTTATTATGAAATTACAAATCTTACAGAGAAGAGAACCACGAATTCGGAGTCCGAACATTATAAAGAACCAATTATTCTAGGATTAAAAATCTGGGTGGCATCAATTAGCGATTTTTTTACCTTTTGAATAGTTTTGGCTGAATATTCTAGCAATTCTAGATCTGTTGAATGAACGCTAACATACAAACAAAGCCTAGACAGACGAAAAAAGTGACACGTTGAAGCTTGTTAGTATACAAAATTGCATACATTTTTTAATGTATTGTTTGCTGAATACAAGCAACAACTAATGAATCCATAATTTAATCAGCAGAATTCAGTTTTAATATCAAGTATATTTCGTTTTAATTTCGTACTTTTGTATATTCGGTCAATTTTAAATTATGCTAAATTTGCTTTTGCTAAAATTAGTTTCAATTACGTATTCGGTCAATTGTGAATTCAGTCAATAGTGCATTCTGTTAATTGTTTTCTGTCAATTAGCCAAACAAATCGATTTTTTTAGGTGTAGACATTTTAGAAGGTTTATATTTTTATTTATTGACCCGAGTATTGAATTTATAAATATATAGATAAAAAATACTTTTTTAATTTGAATCAATTTTATTTTTTATTATAAAGTGTCATTAGTGAAAAGGTAATATTGGTAAGTAAAGAGTTGTTATAAAAAGTGATACTTGTCCTAATATTAACGTAAATTTTCAAATATATTCTAAAAAAACAAATATATTTTAAAAATATTTTGACAAATTGAAATAGATTTTTAGGTAGGATAAAGTGGCTTTTAAATATACTTGATTGAATGGTTTATAAGTTTTTGTAAATAAATTAGTCTTCGTACCGTATTTATGTATTAGAGTTAAGGTTTGTGTGACCGAAATATTTATTTGTCAGACATCGAGTTTAATTTGATAATTTTTACTCAGAAAGAATTGAATCTGAGTTTATGTTTTTCCGGCAAAAGATTTATGTTTAAGGTAATTCTTAGTTGATTACTTCAAGTAGCCGGCCCGAAACAGACTGTACATGATTCTAAGTAGAGTTTAACACTGTTTTGATACTTCATATCCATCTCGTAGGGTTAAAGAAATGTATAGTTTACATAGACTATTTGCAGGCTAGATAGTTTAACTCGTTAAAATGGTACCGCAAATTATAAAGAGCGAAGATATTTCTTTTTCATTGGTATCTATATTAGCTACGACTCGTTTGCTAATAAATTCTTAAGCGGATCAACTAATAACAAAGACAATATTTCCTAATTATGTTGAGTATCCTCTTAATTGACCCTAAGAAACAATTGGAGTATTTGGGTAATATACAAACGAATATTCATAGATGGAATGAATCACAAACATTTGTCTCATCTCAACACGGACCTGTTAGAGGCATTCGCGTGTTAAAAAATTAGAAGTCATACTATTTCTGATTAACGCAATATCCAGAGTTTACTTTGAAATTACTATACACCGTATAATTTTAAGAAAATATACCAGATTGTTGGGATTCAATACTCAAACTTGATGTGCAGCGCGTTTGGTGAGGAAGATTTTATGATTTTTTTTGAAGCATTTGAACCTGTGGCATTGCTCTACAATACAGCATTGCAACCAGAGGAAATATGGAAAAATAGAAATTCAAGGAAACAGAATAGTGAGTTAGCTCAGTTATGAGAAATGAATATTTCTCAAAATATTGCATATCGATAGGCGTTAAAGTATTTTTTTAAAGAAGAAAATTTCATCGCTTTAAGAATACTAAACAAATCCTTTATTTTATCAAGTTTTGAAATTTTCCAAAATAATTTATGTAAAATGAACAGAATTTGTAATTATATAATAAAATTATAGAAAACCATTTTTTTCCATTTTCCTCTTTTTTTTTTGTATATATTTTACGATTCCCTTGAATAAAATTATTTAATTTTTTCTATATAGAAGTTTATATAATGAAAAACGGAGAAAAATCTAAAATTCCATTCTCATATATGTTCATATAGTCTCTATTTAGCCAGTTAATTTTCACCGGTTTTTTTATTTTTTTAATACAATTTTTCAGATAAAGTTTTTTTTTTTTTAAAAGGAAAATTTGCATATTTTCCACATTCTATTACAATAGATTGCCATTTTTGTTCATTTTAATGAAAACAGCTTACATGGAAAACAATTTAATTTATTTAAAATATTTATATACAAAAAAAAAAAAGTTTTTCATTTTTCTATTAAGAATTATTGTAAAAATTTGCGAATATAAATTGCCTAATTAACCCAAATGAACTGAAAAAAAAATAACATTACTGCTGAGCTCCTCTACACGCTGAAAAAAGAAAAAATTGATCAACCAAGAAAATGGTAAATTCATATGCATAGAAAATTGACCTAATTTAATTTTACTGCAAATTGTTTTTGTTGTTACAGTTCCTGGTGTATAGTAGGAATAGAACACACCCAGGAGGACGAGGTTATAGGAGTTTATGGAAAGTAAAAGGAAATGCCTTTGCAATATGGGAAGAGTATTTATTAAAATTCTTTACTCTGTGATTAAATTTTATGGTTTTAGTTAGTGGAATCTAGAATGGCTAAAATAATGAATATTGTAACACAAAATATTCTTATTTAGTGTTTATTGCCATGATATAATTACAATTTCAGTGGAAAATGGAAAAAGTAATTAATATATTTAGTAGATGAGTTTTCCGGTTGTTAAATTTTATATATATGAATTTAATGAAATAATAAAATTTATTTATGATGGTCAATGAACTATGCTTCTAAATTGAAGGAACAAAATATTTAATATTAAGAGATTAAGTAAGGTTTGAGTTATGGCGAATCATCACAGTATAGTTAGGATTAATCTATTAGTGATACCATACATAAATCAATGCCAACGTGTCAATAAGGTGTCTTAGGATTTGAATTTCTTCATCTATTATGTTTTGAAATTGTTGAGTAACATAATTCTGTTTCGGTTGATATGAATTCTGCAGAAATTCCTAATGTGAATTACACTAGCATATGAATTCGGCTAATTCATATATTCACAATCGATGCTGAGTAGTTTGAGTTTCCTACAGCGTATTTCTAGATGCTTTTTCTGATCATAGAATGATTTCGGTCAGAGGCATAGTACTGAATTTAAAGAATAAACGGCGCGAATAATTTTTTTAATTATCTATGTAAACTACAGCGTGAATGACAGAATAGTTTCGTACACAATTCATTTTTAAAATAGGTACGAGCGAGCTTGTGTGTTATATCAAATCACAGATTTCGTTGAAGTTTGTCATGAATTTCATTACCTAATCTGAAATTTTGCTTCTGAAGAAAACAAACAATTCAACTAAAAGAATTGTGACCAAATTGTTGGGGTGGCAAATTGTATACACGACGAATTTAATGCACATTATTCAGTTTTAAGCTGGAATCACAGCGCCACCGTCACAGTCGCGTTGACAGCATTGTAAAATACACAACTTTGTACCTAAGACTTTTTGACACAATTATGTATTTGTCGTGTTGCTATAAATGTAAACAGAACACTTCTTTCAAATTAAGAAGTAGCATTAAGTAGCATCAATTTCATACAAAATAAAGTAAACAGCTAACTTTGAAAAGCTCCTAAAATGTAATTTAAAATGAATGTGATCATCAATGCTCGTTGACGGTGGCACTCTGACTCCAGCTTTATATAGAAATTGCTAGTTGATGGTGGCACTATGACTCCAGCTGGCTGGTTATAGAAATTTAAAAATCATCCGCTATATGGCGCTAGAATCGTTTTGAAGATTTGTTTGACAGTGGAAAATTGATTTTATATTCTGTCTTGTAAAATAAAAATAAGTTGTCAATTTAAAACTATATTTAATTTATTTATTATTCACATAAAGCAAATTTTTTCTTATAGACTTTTGTAAAGCAAGCTTAACAATTTAATTTAATTTAATATTAATTATTGCTAAACACAAGCACTTAAAATATAATTTTTATTTATTACAAGTTTGCATTTTCTTAATAAATTTTACTACAAAATATTTTTTTATTTAATTTTGTTATAACTTTTGACATTTTAATGTAGAATTTTTTTATATTTTCTGTATATTTACAAAATTATAATTTTAATTAATTATAAATTTAATTTTCTGTACAAAAAAACTAAAATTTTATTTTTTTAATTTATAAATAAATTTTTTTTTTGTATTTTTAAATTATTATTTACATTTTTTTAAATTTTAGTAATTTTTAATTATATTATATACAAAAATATAATTATTTACATTAAATGGTAATATTTTTTAATACTGTTTTTTTTTTTTTATTTGGAGGACATTTTTTTATTATAATTATCTTAATATTTTTGTAGCTTCTATTTTTGGTGGAAGTGGAAGAAAATATTGGTGGAAAACGCACGAGTCTTTAAATAATTAAATGAATTTTTATGGTTCATTTAAATGCAATTATATAAAATTTAGTTAAAAGTATATGAAAAATAAGAGAAGAAACATTAAAATATAATTTTGTCAAATAACTCAGTCTTTATTAAATTATTCCTCTTCCAATACCAATAAAAATATGGCAAACCTAATTGATGTAATGTCTAATTGAGATTTGTGACACCGGAATCCACCAGGACTTCGTTCTGCGTACGGCACTGATAGGAATAACTAAAATAGGGTGTCACGGTATAAATTCTATTAAAGATATTAAAGAACGAAATAGATTTTTCATAAATTTCTTAGTCTATTTTAAGAGTTCTTAAATTATAAAATGGAATAGCATTAAGAATGAAAATTTCATAAACAATTATAAATTAAAGATAAGATTAAATTTATGTAGGTTCCGGTTTCGCAAATTACTGTGGCCAATATGGGCCTGTTGTGATATCCATATACCTTTAAGTTAGAACCACATATTCCAACCAGTAATTTCAAAGAAGTACAATATAAGCTTTCTGAGTGATAGAATTCGTGCTCAAGGTGACCAAAGTCTGAATTCTGAATCAAACCAGTTCATCACATTCGCACAATATTTTGAATAAATTCTATTCAAAGTGTTTTCCTTTTTTCCAAATTCTGACAAATACTGAACTCAAACGTATTTCATTGAAAGCCGATGGTGTGAAATTAGAATCGCCTTGGAAATCATCATTTTCAGTTCCAGTTTGACGTTGTCAGTTTTATTTTTACAAAGTAAACGTAAACTTTTGAAATCTTTTAAATGACAATTTTATAAATTATATTTGACATTTTTTGAAAGTATATTTGACACGTGTAATATGTGAAAATTCGGGACATATCGAATACAATACACGCAGCAGAAAACATTGTATCTGACAGTTTTTTAAGGAAAATCGGAAGGATAACGATATTTATTTTTTCTCACTTGAGACTAAGTTATTTGACTGATCTATATTTGTCAATTATTTAAATTATGTTTGAGATTTATTAAAATATATTCTATATTCATAGTAATGCCATATAAACATAAGATTTCTTTATTCAAATTATAGAAATTGTTATGATCTATATTGAAAATTTTTATGTACAAGATTCATTTTTAATGTTTTTTCCCAATTAATTTCAAAGAAATCCTTGTCTTTTCGATAGTAGAAAGTCTGAAAATTTAAGATCCAATTTCTCATTACATATTTCAAATTACTACACTTTCAGTGCAGTGGGGCATGTTATTCTTGTTGTAAGGACAGATATGTATATTTAGATATAATAGTTATCAAGCTACAAAGAAACATCAATTGTAAAACTTGGAAACAAACTTGGCAATTTATTTACATTTTCATATCTGAATTTTTTATATTTTCATTTAAAATATTAACACAATTTGAGCATAAATTTCAATACCAATTAAAAATGACATTACAACTGCTTGTAATATATTACGATAATATTCCAATTGTCAAACTGATCCAACTGAATTACTATCATAAGCAACCAATAATGAATCATCTTCATCACTACCACTACCAATACTTTTTTCTAATTCATCAATTACTTCCAATCTAGTTTGATGATGTTGTACTTTATATTTAATACCAGGTGATGATAATTTTAATTTTTTACCATTATTATTATTATTATTATTTAATTTTGATTTAATAATACCACCAGGAATTTTTGTAAATGATGTTTGGCAATTATTTAAATTATTACAAATATTTTGTTCACCATAATTTAAATTACAATAATAATCTTGATGATGTTCATTATCACCATTATTATTAATATCATCATCATCATCATTATCAATATCACCAAGACTATCATCATCATCATCTGCATCATCATTATCATCATATTCACCATATTCACCACCATAAATAAAACATTCATTTTCTTGTAGAAATGATGTAAATTTATTTTGTGTTCGTGTTGAATCACAATTGGCGTTATATCAAAGTTCTATTACTTCTGGACCTTTCCATGTAATGCCAGCACGTAATAAATTATAGAAACGTAAAACACCCCACATAGCAATAACCTGTAATTAAAATTGAAAGAAAGAAATATGAATTAGTAATTAAATTGAATTTAATTTGGGGAATAGAGAAAATGCTAGTAACTAAAATAATGATTCCTAAATTAGATTCAAAGAAGAGTCTATACATAATATTTATACAGCTACCATAAAAGAATTAAAAGAAGAATTCTCAATTTGAATTACATTAAAATTCATGAATAAAGATGAATCCTAATGCTGGATAGACTCTAGCCGTGATGTTGTTTGACATTTCAAAGCTCCATAGCATAACATACTCCCATATATTTCCACATGGAACCGCGTCTCGGCCGCAGTATAGCTCCGAACAGTCTATCAGTTTGTAGATATTTATGCTGCGAGAGTTTATTTTCTTAATTTTATTCTGACAACTGACAACGATACGACATCACTAAGACACTAAGAGTACAGCTTGCAAGACAATATATTACATTGGGGAACTAGTACTTAAATATTCTAAATGGACATTTTCTAGAGCTATAACCTTAGTATTACTTACAACAAGCGTTTACGATTACGAGTAATATAAATAAATTTGTGATCATCTTATGTCTTCAAATAATTTTTGAAGCTCTTCACATGGATAACTCTATTAAGATTTGATAGAAAAGGGTCAAACGAGTTAATTGAATTTTGGGTTTGGGATGAAATATCTACTAATTGAAAGAATTTCCAAGAACACACGCCATTCAACTCATGTTCACCAATTCTTAGCTTAGGCTAGCTGCAAAACAAAATCAAATACTTCGAAACGTTCGAAAATTTCACCAATGAATATTAGCCTAATTAACATCAAGTCGTAATTTAAAATTCCATTATATTCAAATAAATTGTAACATTAAAACTTTAAAAAATAACCAAAAATAATGTATTTAAAAAAATAACGAAAATGTCACGATTCTTTACTATCTAAATTTTCTTCATTTCCCCTTCCTTTGATAATGAATCTCTGATATTTAAGCATCCGTCTTTATAATTAATTTTTTTTTATAGATACTAATTCCTCATCTGCATGCAAAAGCATATTATTTTAATTATGATTAAACATGAAAAAAGGAAGTTTTTCCCTTCATCCTTTTACTAATTAAAAAAAAAAAGTATCCCGAATTTATTGTACAAAAACATTGAATAGCAGCAGCTTCTTTTTTTTGGTAGCACGTCTTTAAAAAGTAATTTAAGAATGAAAAGGAAGGAAAACCTTAAGGGTAAATATTCTTCTTCTTAAACACGACAGTAACTAAAGGCCATATATAAATATATACCAAAACTCAAATATAATGACAGAGCATAAATGGATTTAAAAAGATAGCTATTACTAATAAATTTGTTTCAGGACAATTTGTTTAACAATATTTTTGTAATCATTAATGTCGACTGGATAAGTTGAAAAGAAGGAGGACGTTGTAGTAAGGATAATGATTGTCTGAGACATTAAAAGTTGAAAATTAAATTTCAAAAAGATAATCAAATTTAGAGGAGGTATAGCTGTGTGAATATAGTTATAGGAATTAAAAAAAAAAGTTTTATCGGTTTTTATTAGATGCAACATTTCATTAACCATTTCACGTTTTATAGATCACATAAAATAAAAATTAATGTGAGAATTTAGGATAAAAAGTAAGTTTTTTATATTTCTAAAAGATGGAATTTGTTAAAGAGGAAGTCTAAAGAATTTTACATCAATTTATGTTTCTAGGTAGACATAGACAGACAAGGTGATGCTAGACTTTCAGCCAATTACTATTCTACAATTCAGAATTTTAACAGAAAGACGTTAGTCAATGGAATGCTGGATTGTCCTGAAATATATTACTATAACGCGTCATTGTCTTAAAAACAAAATTATCCAATCGAAAAAACCTTCTTATTTGTTATTTATTTAGTCCAGTTTAAAAATCAAACAGGAGGTCAATATAGCAGCAAAGTATCTTCAATAAAATCTATATTGGGGACTATGCTCTCCATCATGAAAACTCCATCGAAATCTTCATCATCTTCTCTATCATGAAAACTATATCTATTAGGCTGTCGATAGAGTTTTGATGATAGTGAAGATGATGGAGATTTCGATGGAGTTTACATGGCAATTCTATAATTATCCTAGAATTTACAGGATTTATTAAATTTGAACTATTACTAACATTTTTAACAGAAAACCTCATAATTTTTATAGGCCACCAATTGTCATCCCTACAAATCTGGAAATATAAATGTTTATTTTGGAATTATCACAAATAAAGTATTTGCAGAATTAGACTATTTTTTCTATTCGGGAAGATTTAGTCCAATTTCAATGGACGTTTTAGTAGTGCCGATTATAAATTGTAATTTACATTCAAAATTTAAAGTATGTTCGAAGCTTTGTTTGGCCAATTCTCACAAATATGTATACATGAAGACGTCTTTTCAGAAGATGCGGGAAATTACATCAAAATATCAAAGTCCTAAATCAGGGTCAAATTCTACACTACACTACAGAAAATCTTAAACTTAATAAAAAAAAATCTACACTAAGCGTCTTCTATTGCTTGTAGAATTATCACTTTAAAGACATCTTTTATTATTTCTTTCTATCCATTCTTCCATTACATAAATTGTTCATCTTGTCCTTTATTAGACGATCTACAAAATTTATCACACCAAAAAAAATATATAAAAATATAATTAAGGACAATATAAAATTTAAACTAACCAAAAAACAGGACATCACTAACATAAAAACGTTTGTTCTTGTCAATTGTCAATTTATCGGATGGTAATTATTTTTGATGACACTATAAAAGCTTTTCTGCTTTACCTCAGACAATAAAACCAATTTTTCAAACTTTACTTATCAACAAGAACCGACAACAACAAGAAAAAAACCCCGCCATTTTTAATATCCTGTGTTTTCTTTCTTTCTGTATATAAATTACAATAATGGCTACCAGTAACGTTTATCAGATTTACCAGTGGCGTTCACTCTCAGAATTATATAAAGAATGTACGGATATGAACATCGTGATACAAATTTTTTTTTTTCATGATTGGTGTAATTCTTCTGATGTGCAATATAAGCTTTGAAGAACAATTATAAATATTTATGTAGTATTAACGGAAGGTGGCACGAAACAACAAATATCTTAATAAGTATTTTTAAACAGCGATTACCTTCAATTTCGTTTCACGTAACAACTTATGCAGTCAATCAAGAAATCATAAAATGTACGGAATTTATATATTTCATCACAGATCTAAGATGGATTTATTTATCCGACTGTCTGGGCCTGAGCTACCGCACATTTTAGTCGAATTCAATTAACATAAAGTGACGTATTTCCTGTGCAATGCGTTAAGCGTTAAAAATGCAATTCGTTCAGCTCTGTGTCTGTGCCGAAACATAGTGACAATTGTTTCTCATTGGTTAATTCGAAAAAAAAGGGCTCGACGAAAAAATGTGATAGAAGTCCACAATCAGAAGAACTGTCATCTTTATCTTTAATAAAACATAGTAACAGCCGGCCTTTAGGTATCTTAATCAAATGATTGCTATTTATCGTAAAATTAGTTAAGTTTAGTCGGTAGGGTAAATTTGAAACGATAAAGTATCATATTATTATTATTAACGCAATAGTCACGAAACTGGCATATGGAAACTAATACTGTCAGTTAGAATTAGAGAAATATCATTTATTTCAATTAAAAACTAGGCGGTATAAAAATTATATTTGGTAACATCCGAGATAAGCAATGTTTTTTTTGCGAACAATTGAATATAACTTGACATGCAGAGCATAACTCGTCTAGCATAATTTGCCCATACTGTCACTACGCCACTGAAATTAATGATATTTTATCAATCTCGATAGGATGAAAAATGAAAGGAATTTTTTTAAATATTAATTTATTGATTACGAATTCTGGAAAAAATTTCTACATTGTTTTTCGTTATCTATCAAAACAAACAAAAAAAGTAAATGATAATTTGATTATTTTAATTTGACATTTTGCATATAAAAATTTTCAATAATTAATAAAATAAAGAAATTTTTTTATTTTATTTGACAAATACTATTTTTTTTTTGTAAATTCTTGTAATTATTATTTATTTATGATATAAAATTTTTGTAAAAAAAAAAAAAAAAACAAAGAAAACACCATCAAAAAATATAATAAATAATAAAAAATATTAAATTATATAAAAATTTGAATTTAAAATAAAAATAAATTAATATTAAAATAAAAAAAAAAAAAATAAGAAGAAAAAATAGAAAAATATTGATAGAAAAATTATGGATAAATATTTATTTGTTAAAGCCCGTTGTAGACAGCCACACTGTACAACATTTTCAATATGGGATTGGAGATGTTTTAGTCCAATTAAATTAGTTGGTCGTGGTATGGAATCTGTTTTAACATGTCATCCAGATGTATTTCCATTTATGTATTGGACTGTATTGTTATTTAGTTTGTTGGGATTAGTAAGTTTTTATTATTGATAATTTTGATCAAAAAAATTAAATTTAGGCTGTTTTTTTTTTTACAGATACTCAGTGTTTATGAACATTTATCACTTTATCGAAATAAACAATGTCAGATATCATCATATCGTAATCGAAAATATCGTATTATACCAAATAATGTACGACGAAATGCTCGTTTAATTGGTTCAGCTATTATGATAAAAGCAAATTTTTTTTTATTTCTAGGAATTGTTACGGTAAGATTATTTTTATTTTTTTGATATTTCCTACAATCCTTTTAACTAATACAAGTTTTTCGGCACCAAGCAACAAGGTCTCGTTTGAAAACTTGTTGTACCCAAAAAGATAAAAAAAATGCTGGCTAACACAGTAATTTCGATTTCACTTAGCTTGTAAATTTAAAACACTATCCAGTCATAAAATTTAAGGCCAATATCGAATGTAAACCTCCCAATATCAGCAACTTGAATGTCGGCACGTGGGGTACCAAAAGTAAACCAAAATCGGAGAATAATCAATGTTTAAGAATTATAATTATTGCAAATGCATTTTAGTTGTTTGGACGGCATTGCGAGAGCTTGTACTTTGATTGCAGGAATTAGTAATACAAAATTTTAAAAATTAATTTACGGCAGCCATTTTTATATCAGCACACACTATATAGTTATTAAAGTTTTTTTTTATAGAAACCGGAATATTGACAGATAACTTCGCGATTTTGATAAGTACAATACTTAAAAACGGCGACATAGCTCGTAGTTACAAAACAATACTGTTCAAATATAGTCTAGCGGCGAACCAAAAATGGGCACAGTAAATGTAATTGCAAATGTAATTGTTTTACAAGTATTTTTATTGTAAAATTATTTTACCAATTTCATATATTTTATGCCGAAATTCAATCTGTATATTAGCAGGCTTTATCCAAGCTGAATTTGAAAGTTGACGCTTTATATTGGAGATGGAGATTAATCTTTAGAGTAATGTGATTTTCTGATTATGTCAAAAAATATACTAATCGTAGCTGTAGTTTTGGTTAATTTCTGCCCATTACGATCAGTATTAGTGTACGACCCCATAAAGTCTTCTGTAATGGAGAGTTATAGTTCAAAAGAAATTAAAAATTGTTAGGTTCAAATTACTTTACAATGTCAAGACAAGACAATGTTAACATTTTGGACTGTAGCATGACAATAAATAGCAAAATATTTACAAAATAAAAACAGCATAATGCTTCACATACGAATTCCTAAGTAGCAATTTTTACAAAAACGACCTTTTTGTACTATTTAAAAAAAAAACACTATTTTTAACGTACTAATTTAGTTTAGTCTCTCGTAAAATTTTACTTTTGCTATTACTTAAGAGGTTTAACATCTTCACCGACGATATTTTTATTTCCCAATAAATTATCGGAAATAAGAAGTTGGACAGACAAATTCAACAGCAAATTTGGACAATAGATTTTTTTTTGTTATTTTTGTTAGAAGTCAATTATGGGTGACCGGTGACCCTATGGTATTCATATTTTTGTACTTTAATTAATGGTTCATAACATGACCTGTCGATAATTCATGTTCATTTATTGGTTATCTAAAGAAAACATAAAAATTGTCCACCTCCTTGTTTTATATCACTATAACATTGGATCAAAAAAGTTCGAAAAGTCTTGGAAGGTCTTTATTTACGAGTATGTTTATAGTCATTTTCAAATTAGTATACTATATGAATAAATTTTCGAGAATAGATGATAATATTTAATAAATAATCGATAAATTAATTTAAATAACTTTGTAGAAATATACGACAATATAGTAAATTTTCATCCATTAAAAGGTCATGGACAAGAAAATTGTCATGTTTCTTAAACAAATACACAAAATCGGTTTTTTAGAGAGAAAAGGAAAGGTCAGAATAAAATAACTTTAAAAAAATATGTTAACTAAATAAGATTGTACATGATAGTAATACTAAAATTTATCAGATATTAAGGGTCCACGCTGTTATAAAATAATTTATTTGTTCTGTAATAAAAAATGAATATCTTTAAAAAGTTTTAAAAGCCAAAAAGAAGGAACAAATTTTGTGGATTAAAAATTTATTTATTGTTTAATATAGTTTCCTTTAAGCTTAGTCCACTTAGTCCAACGTTTTTCAACTAATTCTAAATCATATTTTAGACGTCCATTGCGAGGATCATCTTAAATAGTTGTACGACTATACGTTTAAACTCTAAATGTGTTGGATATAATAGAGCAGATTCCATTAATACTTTTACCATCTTTACATGAATTTCTCTTGATGATAAACTTTTTTTCCATTTTAAACAAATGACACGTCAATTTTAAAGACTAGGTCAACATCAAATGAATTGACGAATTTAAATGAAATTTGTGTTATATTCTTATGACAGGTAAAAAATATTAAAATTTTTGTTTTACGATTTGATTTTCGGTGTTGTATGCAAAAGTTTTCAAAAAGATTATTTGAATACTCGTAACGTCGTAACTATTATCTTCCAAAATAAACACTATTTTATATATTAATTAATTGAAAATGCTAAATGCTTTGGTTATAATAATTAGTATGCTATACTACCACAATTATAACCACTAATTTCGCACTTCTATTGGTATTAAATATAATATTATATAATTGCGGTGACTGTGGTTTCTAATCAAATTTTGCTAGTTGAAGTATCAAAATATTGAAGTTGTGGTGAAATGTGGTAGTTTTGTATACTATTAAAAAAATGGATATGAATTTTATTGTAATTTACAATTTAAAATTAATATTTTTATTTTTTAAAACAATTTCTTTTTGTAGACTTATACAGCGGCATCTGGAGTTTAGTTGCTGGTTAGTTTAAGTAGGGAATTCCCAAAAGCCACTACTTAGAGATTGCAGGGACCGGTTGCAAGACTACAAATGTCCACATACATCGATACATCACACTTCGATTATGAATGAAATCAGAGTAGTCGGCTTCATTTTACATGTTTCTCTCAACTTTATCATAAAATAAAATCCAAGTGTTTCAATTTGGTACAACCCATCGATATACAACCCATCGAGCCCCAGAAAATGCTCGAAGGATTTGTCCTCCTCCTGGGAGTGGCTACATATGGGGATCTGTTTAAGCTTTAATTTCGCCCCATGTTTCCTAAGTAAAATGTGGCCAATAGCAATACCAGTATACATTCGAGCCATTGGTTTGTTCATAATACTTTTTATTATTTTGGAATTAATCGTTACTGGGGAAAATTATTCATGGTAATTGAGGTTGCACTGGTAGCTTAATTATAATATAATCAGGGCTTAAAGATATTTTTATTCACAATTTTAATATTTTATTAAATTAATTGAATTTCTAAAGCAACAATTTCATTTATCAGTTTCCATTATATTTTAAAGAAATTTTAGGAATAATGGCGGATTCAGAATGATATGTATACTTCAATCCAATGCAAAACAGCACATAATGTGCCTAACTTTTAACGACTGTTCCTCTGTTAAAAGTCAGATGTGTTGCTTTGCTTTTCGTTATGTTAACATTGGCATTACTAAAATAATATATCTATGGAAACTATTTCATAGAATCAAGTGACCCTAATGTAAGGACATATATCAGCATAAGTTATTCGATGTAATTTATTAAATTATAACAGTTTTCTGTATGACATGATTTTTTGTCGAGTCCCTGCTGTTTAAATAATCAGCATGGGTTGAACATCTGCGATTACGAAACTATTTCTCATTATAGGTCACATAAATATTCATAAATATTAAAATTATTGATTATTAAAAAGAATTAATATATTTTTTTTTTGTAATGTCATTTTTTCTTAGGTATCACCAAGCTCAATGATGCCATGGATAACAATACAATTTATTGTTTTTGGTTTTGATTTATTATTATGGCTTTTTGAAATATTAACAGGTGATGATGTCTTCACATTATCAACTTTTTTATCATATTTTATATTCCTTTACACTTGTACAATGGTAAATTGTGTAAAAGATGTTTTTCAAAATGGTATTGAAGCAAATGAAATTGATAATTTGAAATTATTTAAACGTAAAATATAATATTATTTAAAAAAAAAATTGTATTTATTACTTTTATAATAATTATCCTTATTATCAAATGGTGTGGATTTTGGTGTCGAATTTTTATATTTCAGAGCTAATAATTGTAATATCTTTCAATAATTTGCACTTTATATTTTAAACTGTCTACTAAGAAATATATAGACATAGATACACAGTGCATTTCATATCGAATATTTTATTAACGAATTGTCTATATCAGACAATATTTTACTTGACATTGGATATCTTGCTTTGGTATTAATATAATGATTACATCTACATCTATATGTAGACAATATAATTATTTTCATAAAGGTTTTTAAATTTTATCTAGACTGCTGGGAAGAGACTGAATAAGCTTTTTTACTACAGATCCTATGTGTTCTATCCGTGTCAGGCTTTAGTAAATTAGTAAATCTAAATCTAAGAAAATTGATCCCTTATTCGCCGTTCGTGTTAAAATCTTATTTTTCGTATTTTACAATTTGGATGATACCATATATTTGTTTGATGTACTTTTTAAATTGTTCTACCACCAACATAGCTGAGAAGATATTCAAATATCCAATTTCGGAGCACATACAAAAACTACTCCTATATAGATGAAGGTCAATTTTGACGTCAGGTTGTAGATATGTAGAAGCTATCCGATCAAGAATATAGGAATTGCCAAATAGCAATATCCTCTTTTAAATTTGTTACTTATATTAAATTAACCCTCCCATTTCTGTAGGAGGTTAAATAGGGCTTATCCACATATTAATTTATTACAGTTTTGTAAAAATATTCTTAGTATTCTTATCGGCAATTCTAGCTGGTTCACGTTTATGAACCAGCTAGAATTAATTTTTAAAGGTGAACCAGCTATTTACTATAGAGTAAATTAATTCTTAATTATTATTTAATGCACTTACCAACCACAAAACGATTAAATTAGTGAGATTAAGAATTTAGTCACTCCGCAATCAAAATGCAATCAAGAATTTAGTCAAATACATCGCAGCCATTTGGTCATAAATTTAGATTTTCACCAAAAGCAGCACAATCTGTCGGATTAAAATTCAGAATACTAACGCAGCCTTTGCAGTTGGCGAAAATAGACTGCATTTTATTTTGTATAATTCAAGATGGCTGGTAATCATGATGTAGAGTAAATAATTAAATTCTTCATACATTTAAATAATAGATATATATGAAATATTTAACTCGAATGGTGAGAACCGTTTGTCATTACACAAAAAAATATTAATACAGTGCCAAATATTGACAATTTGCAGACGGTACAATAAAAATGGAGTTATTTATCATTTTTTTCAACCTGCATTAGCTGCGCAGCGCCTTAATTCTTGATATCGCTAGTAGTTCAAATTTGACATCGTCATTATATTGTGTACGGAAAATCGATAGAGTGAAGACTCTATCGAATCAAAAGAGTTTGGAATGATTGAACTTTTACGAATACAAATTATACTCGTAGTAATGATGCTATGATTCATTTAATAATAATTTGGATTACTGGGAGCTGGGAATGTCAAATAAATAATTTAAAGTATACAATTCATTTATATATTTTCAATTCTCAATTCATTTTAGCAACGAATCAAAATTTATTGATATAATTTAATTAAATAATATAAATTTTGTATAAAATTTAATTAGTTATTATTAAAATATTTTGATGATAAATGCTTCCATATTTGATTTGTTTTTTATATTGAATTTCTTAATTCCAATTTAATTTACTTTACGTCAGTTATAAGTCATATACTTGATTAAAAAAAAAATTAATGAATTTTTCTATTTCTTGTATATAAATCGTTCAAATTTTCAAATGGTTTTATGATAAATAAATATTATAATTATAGATTGCCATTATTGTTGATGCAAATAGTTCATTGGACTGTAATAAACGAAAATCGGTTAATATTTCGGTACGGAAATATTCATTACGAATTTTAGCAAAATCAACATTTTTCATTAAACGAAATAAATATATTTGTCGTGATATAAAATCAATTTTCAACCATTTAGCAATTGAAGAATATATTTTTTCTTGATTAATATTTAACCCTTTATTCGTGATGATAGTTTCTAACTAAAAAAAATTATTTCAATTTCTTTTTTTTTTTGTATTTTATATTTTATTTAATAATTTTCATCATAATTTAGTTAATCTTAATGAATTTTTCTACCTCATTGATATCTAACTCCTGCAAGAATTGATCCAATAGAATATCAGCATTTTGAATGAAAAATCTTAAACATTGATATTTTAATTTACTGCTTTCAATTTTAACTGAAAGATTTTTAAGAAAAATATTAATAATAATTGTTAATTTGATGTACAAGAAACGGATTTGAATTTCATATGAAAATGGCACCGATTTTTTAGAAGAAAATACAATTATGAGTCACTTTGGATACTTCTTTCGTATTATATAGGGACTACCAATTAGAACTACAAATATCGGGAAAATCTTCTCTACGAGCACGTTAATACATATTGATCCTGAGAACGAAATTTTCAATCAAATTTCTACATAATTGTGGCTCGATCTCATGAATTACGCTTTCGATACTGGTTTTGAGTTCTTAAATTGTTTGTGGATTATTCTCATAAATATTATCTATTACATAGCTCTACAAAAAAATAGTCCAATGGTATTAAATATCATGTTCTTGGTTGCCATAACATCCACCTCTTCACAACATTAATCGTACTTGGTGGCCAATTAACATTCACCTCTTCACGACATTAATGAGGTTTATTAGAATCGTCTTTTTGAAACCACAAATCTTTACTATCCAATTAATTGGCATTTTGATAGTAGCAGCAGTACCAGACTAAATTTTGAAATTATACGACTGCAGCCCCATAGAGCACCCAAGACTGATTCAACAGCCAATAATTTTTTTTATTGGAAAACAAAAACTCTTTGGTAGACCCTATGTATTGAAAATCATATAAAGTATCAAGGATTTTTGGTATAAGTAGCTTCACGGTTCATATAATATATGGAGGATAGTTTTATCATTCGAATTAGGTCAGTTTGAAATAGAAGAGAACTGTCTTAAGACACCAAGGTCCAAGAATGTATTTTTAATTATTCGGAAACTGAAATTATCAACTACAAAAGGATCAGGAAACGAAGCAGTGTCAAATTTGATTCAAATCTATATGAGTAATTGCAATTGCAACGTAGAGTGGCACATGGAGGCGCGGGCTTTTTTTTTATTTTTGAAACCTCCATCCTTAAATCTTTAAGAATGAAGGATAACGAGATAACCATTGTAACGAAAATACTAACCCGAAAATCTCCAATATTCAATACAATTATTTATACTTAAATTGTCGATTAAAATTTTTTCACAATATTCTTTTAAATCAATCAAATGAAAATATTGTGCCTTTTCATAAATAATTCTTGCATTTTCCGGTGTAACGTTAAATTTTCCATTTGATAAATATTCAATAATTACATCCAAATATTCTTTATCCAAATTCTCATCCAATTTAATCACATTTTCTTGACTTTCTAGAAAATTAGCTAATGGAAAAGATTAATTTTTAATTACTTCAATTAATTGTTCGTTTACTTACATCCAAACATTTTTCGAAAAAATGGACAAGTTGACAAAAGGATATTTTTATTTATTCGAACTAGTTTACTATTACCAAATTGGAGTGTTAAATATTTTGGATATTCTAAATTTTGACAATCATTAAATTCGTTTTTGTTGACTGTTAATTTATTATCTATAATTAATAATTCAGAATTTTCCATTTACAAAAATAAAAACTTTAATAAATTTTGTAGTTTTCAATATTTGATTTTACAAAAAAAAAAAAAAAATTAAAAAATAATTTACATTCGTCGTTGAAAATTTGAAATTTGTAATTTTATTTATTTAGATTACGGTTGCTATTTAAATTTGAAATTTTCAAAATTATTTCAGAAGTTTCATAAAAAAGAACAGAGAGATTTAATTAATAGGTCATGGTCATAAAAATGACTATTCACTGTGAATAATAAAAACAACTCCACTCAGACCACATTTTCACAAATGAGAATCAATGAACCTTAAAAATTAGAGCTTAAAAATTACAGATTTCTGCTGTAGGGTTTAATACGAATAACGATGTATCAATTTTGTCTAACTCCAGTATAAACTAAGGGCTACAGTAAAGTTCAAATTTGATATCTTCATAAATTTTGTATGGAAAATCGATGAATGAAATCGAATCGAAAGAGTTTGGAATGATTGAACTTTTACGAATACAAACTGAAGCAAATGTCAAAAGAAATGAAATTTGACGGTCAAAAAATTATAATTTATGTTTGTGTTAATTCTACTTAACCACTCGATAAACTACTGTACGAATCGATGCAAACAGCTCAAGTTACGTATAACGCCGTCAACTCTGTGGAATGCAAAAAATGGAAATACATGAAATTATATAGAATCAGTTATTCTGTACACTGTATTGTCTCTTCGGGGTAACATCGTATCGAAAATAGCTTTAAATGTACACAGTTTTGGTTGTCCACAATACTGAACGCCGTATTGGTTAAAAAAAAGTTGTGAACTAATTGAAATTATAGCTTAATTTTAAAACTATATTTGCTACTGTTGAAAGTTTTGGTTATAACAATGAAGGCATTCAAAGTAGACTTACTTGATTAATTGATGACTAGATTCGACTGAACGAAATCGTTATCGCACATGTTGTACGATCTTCATTCAAATACATAAATTTGAAGAGATTTTTTTATAGATCCAGTTATTGGTTACTTATCGTATAAAATAGTGTAAAATAAGTTGTAGAAATGGAGTTTTATAATACAAAATGCTGCAATGGAATGAAAAATTGAAAGAAAATTGAATTTTCTAAAATTTCGTATGGGAGAAATGCAAAAAATAAACACGGTGGCTCTTATAAGTTCTATTCTGCCACTGATTACGCTTGAATTATATGTGGGACAGAGCCTTGTTTTGTGTGTTTGTAGTTGACGTTCATAAAATATTGTAATTTGGTAAATTCTGAGGGTTAAGTTCAGAGTTCAGATTTAATCGGATACGATGCACTGTCTATATAATATAGAATATTCAAAATAATTCACCCAAGTATGTTTTTATTCAATATTTTGTTATTTTCATATTTATTAATCATAATTTATAGTTTAATAAATCAGTTTAATTATCCAATAAACAATCGGTCATAATTAATCAATATAGTAATAATGATTACTCATAAAATTAAATACTAAAATTCAAAAAATTCATATGAAAATTCACATTAAAATTATGCGAATCGTTCGTAGTTCCGTAGAATGGCAATTACATAAGTTTTGTTATTTTCATATTATAATGTAAAATAATGTTAAACTTGATTCAAAATAATGTAAATATTTATATTACAATGTAAAATTATATAAAATCTAAACACTGTACGATTTATTTAAACAGTTTATCACTCCTGGTATATCTATCGTTTCTTCCACCCATGGAAGCGTATCCATCACCAACCAAAAATATTGTTATTTCTTTGTGGCTGCATTTTATGTTCATTTCTGTGGTACATTTTCTATTTTCCATTTGGTTATGCTTTTTGGCAAATTTACATTTTCAACGAACGTACAATAATTTTATTTACATTTTGGTATAGTGGAGAAAATTAAAATGGTTTTGGCTTACTTTAAATATGGAAAATTTTATATATGAAAGAAAATTATATGCATAAAAATAAAATTGGTTTTTTATTGTGAAAAATTATTTGTATATATGTCAATGTAACAATTTTAAATTAGATTTTCAAAAAAAATAATAATAATTTATTTGATGTGGAAAATTTCATTGCAGAATTGCGGTGTTGCCATTTATTGCATACATTTGAAAGTGAAATGTAAATAAAAACAGGAGAATCTCAAATAAAATAAAGATTGTGTTTCAAAGATATTTTTAAATTAATTAGTTGACATCTACAATTTGAAGTGCTGGAATTAAAGCTAACCGATTTTTTACACCTTTTTACCATTTAATTAATACTCTTACTTCTTACTGATTACAAGAAATTTAGACCTAACATTATAATAAACGAACTAGTATATGACTTACATTAACTGGTAATCTGTAATGTCCTAAATTAACGACCCCATGTAAGCATATTGAAACATAACCTTGTAAATTAAGTCCTAATTTCCTACGCAGCACATAAGTGTACCAATTAATCTGCAGTTCTGTCGCTGGTAATAAGATGGGCCAGTTCCAGTGACATATGGAAAATTAATAATGCCTTGATCAGAAGACTTTCAAATTTTTTGTAAGAACTGTATTTGAATCATTCTTTGAAGCGACTTGCTATAGCACAGTATCACAAAAACTGAACAATTGTTTCTCAAAATTTACCATAAGGAAAAATTAGATAGTTCGTAACTGCTTATTTTATTGTGCATCAACCACCGACAGAAAATCGCAATCACATAAAAACAATTCAACTAAAAATTATGTAAAATATGATTTTTTTATAAATTTATCTCGATTTTACTGTTGTGCATCTGCTTTTAAAAATGTAATAAAGTTTGATTAATAAAAAAAATCATTTTTAAAATTATGTAATGAAAAATATTTTTGTAGTATCATTTTTATTTTTTACCAAATTTAATGTTACAGAATAAAAAATATTTTTCTAAATATATTATCATTAAAAAAATATGAATTTAGTTGAAAGGAAGTAATATTAAATCTGGAATCACAGGTAGCTAGTTGTGTCGAAACTGTAAAGAAGCTACAATTTTGAAATACATACTTCTTGCAACGCGATCAATGTAATTTAAATTTGAGATCATCGTCAGCGCTCGTTGATGGTGACGGTGGCAGTATAATTCCGCGTTCCCCCCGGTGCCACAGCCATCTTCGTATTGACATCTGTCTGTGTAAAATATACTATAAAGCTTTGTATGTTACATAGCTGACAATACGAAGCAAACAATGCTGAAAACGTTGACGAAGACGTTGTAGTAGAAGAATTTCTACTATAAGCACTGAAACACAACTTTGAAAGAAATACGTATTCCCTTCAATTTCACAAAAAGTAACTTTGAAAATTTCCTTATAAAGCGTACAATGTAATTTAAAATTTAACCCCATCCTCAACGCTCGTTGGCAACACTTAGACTTTATTTTCTATTAAGATTATTAACTAAATTCCTCGTTGATTGATAATGATAACCATTTAAGGTAGTGCAAGCAAAATAGTTTTATTGAATGAAATTCATTGTTAATTCATTGTAAATTTCAGTCAGGCAAGTAAATTTAATAATGCAACAGTCGACATAACTGATACTATTTATAAGAAAATTCTGGACTCCATATATCGATATGCAATGCATCGATATTTATTGAATAAACTATTGAACTATAACGAAAATTATAGTTCGAGATGCAATTACAAGATTTAATATATTGAACCTAGGTTGGTAATATGGTTAGAATTACTTAGATAAATTTTATTATACTTCTTATTTGTTATTTTGTACATCCAAGCCGTTTTCTTTAATTTAAAAAGTTTGCCCCACAAACAACATTTCTGCAATTCTTCATTCGTTTCGGTTTCCTATCAAAAAAAATTCGAAATTGAAATACAACTTTTGAAAACCCATAAATTCCAATTCTTTATACAATCAAAAAATTATTTATTATACATCCTTTTCGGATAACATAACATATAAATCAAAAACATAAAAACTTTTCTATATCTCGAAAGACTAAAAAGGATACAAAAATCTTACAGATTCCTTCAAAATGATAAATCAGAAACCTTCATAAAATCAAAAGATTTTCGCGTATACCAAGTAAATTTATTAGATTTTCATTTTCATTTTGCCTTTCAGAATTTCATTTCCTTTACCGTACATACGAAATTATAAAAAAAAAACTGAAATATTTTCCTTTCCCTGGCACATCAATAAAAGAAATTCTAGAAATTCACGATAACAACTTTGACCCACTTAACTTGTAATAAATTTTTGCGAAAATTTGTCGGAAACTTTATTACTGCAAAATGGAATTTCTACTTTTATAGTATAAATAGAATTTTATTTAAGTTTAAGGACATCGTGACATAAAAATAATATCGCATAGTCAAAATATTGTGTAGTAGTTTCATACAAAAAGGGTACATAGGAGGACCATTCAAAAATTACTGCGATCATTCTTTAGTATCCATCTTGGTTGGTTGTAGATGGATGGAGAGAGAGAGAGAGCAATGGATATATTGTACCCCTTTGGTGGCGTCCAGTCATTTAACCCAATTTTTTCAATCGCAAAATGAATGGGCGTATCCAGTCATTTAACCGTTTACCCAAAGTTATCGCGTTTGAATGGATAACTAATAATAATCGCCTCCAAGTTTTTTACAAATTCCTTCGTAATAATAACTATGTTATTGTGTCGTCGTTGCCGCTTTGAAATGCCAAAAACAAATATTAAAACACATAGAAATAAATGAGAGTAGCTAAATTCGACGCTTGGTGTAATCTGTTTGTTCGATTTCAACTTTTCCACTCTGCCGCATTGAAATTGTCAAACAATTTCATAAACAATTTTTCTTTTTAATATTCAAAATGGCAGCGGTACAGCGGCAATAGCGAGCAGAAATCTTTCGGTTATTCAAATTATTTGTGTGAAAGTTTATTATCGGTCTACTTCCAAGACTTACTGATGGATGACTAGACACATAGAAAGCTATAATTTTAAAATAATATTTTTTTTTCTCGTGAAATGACATTTCTTTCACAGCATCAAATCACGATATTTTCTGCATAAATTGTTATGCAAAAAAGTATTGACGTTCATAACTTATTCGAAAATAATCAAAAATAGTTTGATGATTGAAAAATGATTGCTAAAAGTTAAAATTTCTAGTTGAAAATGTTAAAATAATGAAAACACGATCGAGGACATAATTACTTTAGTTTTTAAATTTCAATATAAATTAAGGATCACGTAATTTAAATGTAATTTAAATTTTGGTATTCTGTTTGGTTCCATAAATTGTGAGTAGAAAAGTTTTAAGTGAACTTTGAAATATGCAGAGGAATTTTTTTTTTTGTTAAAGTTACTTCAAATTTTATGGATTTGCATATTTAAAAAAATTACATTTTGCAGAGGTTAATTTTAATAGTAAGCATTTTATCTAAAATGGAAAATTATTTTAATTCCTTTTACGTTTTCACATGTTGGGAATTAAGAAAGTTCACTTCACTAATGTTTAGAGTGACACCAATCATATTGATCGGAAAGGTGTGACCCTAACCCCGCAATTGAGTTCAGTTTTAGAATGTCAGTAGTTAAGTTAAAGAAAAGATTGATCACAAAGAAATGAGTCAAAAACTGCAGGGAATATTTTAAATCGATGATGGCTAAAAGAAATTGTATTGATAATTCTTAACTCTTCAGATCCGTGATGGCCAATGTTTCGATGATTACGTGAACTATTCTTTCAGTCATATCTGAATCCTATGAATAATTATTATTTGCTGTTGCTAAAATTATAATAACATTGAATTTTAATGCTACAAAATCCTTTAATCTTTCATTTATTCGCACATTAAATGGACACTTTTTTTAAAATATTGGAAAATTTAAATTAATAATTTTGTAATTTATTTTATTGATAAATTTTTATTTATATTTATAATTATTTATTGTTTCCCTCATTTAATGAATATTTGCCATTTTAATTATATTTTTTTACAAAACATCCTCCGAAATTATTTATTTAAATGAATACGGCATCATAAAAATCATTAAAAATTATGTATCATTTTTATCTCGTTTAAATTCTGTATCATATTTTTTTATATAACTTTTAGCAAGATTTTTTGAATCAAGGATTCGCTCATTTCAACTTTTTGCCTGTCTGTATGTCCGTCCACTGTAAACTGTTGTAAACACTTTCTAGTAAATGTTATAAATTATCAGCTGGGAAATTTTGTAGAATTGAAAAAGCACTCAAATTTAAAATTTGGTCTCTTGAAGTTTCTCTAATTAATAGTGTAGTGTAGAATCAACATTAAAACTAGATTCGGCGCAGCGTTGCAATTATAATTTATTTTTAACAAACTCAATTACAACACAAATTTCCAATGGCATTTATTATAGTAGAGTTAAATTTTTTGGGACTAGGTGGGATTTTACTTCGGAAACTATTTAATTTCAACATTTAAATATGATTTTGAAATCAGTAAAATTTTAATTATTAAATCATGTTATAACTGTGCTCACCCTCAAAAAGCCGATTGGTATGAAACTACTGCATAATTCTGCAGCATTCTTTTTTGTTTTTTAATTTGTTTGTTAAATTTCATATAAAGAATTAATTTAATTTATTAATATTATTAAGTGTAAAATTTATCAAATAAATTTTTTTTTTTTTATTTAATTCTCGTATATTTAAGAGAGAGTGGCAATCATGAGGCAATTTAAATAAGGTATTTCAAAATTCAAAAAATGATAATAATATTATAGTTATACTGGTTTGAATGGAGGGAAGGGTACATTCTACACTCCGCATGATGTATTATTCTACCCTAGAGCATATCAATCCAACTATAATTCACCTCTCGCATGAATCTATTTAGTCTAGACAGTCTTAACCCCTACCCGCTTCCTCCATATTGATCACAAAATGAAGTACATATAGGATATAAAAAATCTTTTATAACCTCTACACTTCCTTTATACATATTGAGGTTTTTTCCCGCCCACTTTTACTAGGATTTCTTAGTGGTTGCTGGTGGGAGTATAAATTGGTAATAATAATGGGTATTGATTCCTAGGGTATACCAGAGGGATTCAATCAAATTAAATTCATTCGAAATTTATGTATAATATCAAATGAAATATAAATAATATATTATTATTAACTTCTTTATTTCAATAATTATACTTATAGCTAACATAAGAAAAACTAAAATTAGAGATTAGGACTATATTCCTTTACACCTTATAATATTTATGATACAGATCAACAGCTGGATATATTATATACATTACAATTCATTATTGATAAGGAAAATTTTTATAAAACCTTATTGATAATATAAATCTAACCTAAACTAAACTAAACTTATAACTAAATAACAAAATTTCATGAAATATAAATAATAAATTCAGTAATTTTTTACTAGTAAAAGTCAGTTTATTATTAATTAAATTTAATTGTTCATTCTTATATCTTTAAATAATTAATTTTTGTTAATTTATTATTTATACTATTTCCCAGTAGGGGGAAACAGTTGTATAAAATATACGGACAAAATATTGGTATTTATTGCAATTCAATTAACTTCATTTGGGTTTGCGCATTGCGGGTATTTGATCAAATTCACAATTAACTTAATTTAAATTACGAACTGACAGAATGTTATTTTCCCGTATTCAAATATAAAACACAATATTACTGAGCAGTAGTAAATTTACCAGTAAAATCGAATTCTTTTAATATAGCATCGATTAATTCTGTATTCAGTTAAATATATTTTCGGTCAATATTGTATTCGTTAAACATCGTTTCAATCAAATTACTTTTTGGTCATATATTAGGTTCATTTTAAGTCCATTGTACTTTCGGTCAAATGCTGCATACCCAGAGTATACATAATATTTGAATATTTAAATTTTAAATTCAATGATTTTTACTTTATAATACTTACATTGATAAATGCTCTAGCAATAAAAAAGGCCACTTCTGCTTTACACATTGCATCAAATTGCTGAAAATTTTTGAAAAAATTTAATATTAATTATTTTGTGTTTTTTAATAAAATATTTGAATTCATATTTTAATCATAAATCTATAAATTTAGAAAGGCTATAATTTTACCAATATTAACTGACCACAATTAAAAAAATTGAACTGAAATTCTTTCAAATTCATTAAATACTTTATAATAAATTTTACTATAGTTTTGCTTACGAAATTCCGAAATCTAAATATAAAAATTTAATAGTTTCGTAATCTTCCGAAAATATTGCTTTCTTCAATCAGTTTCTGTTTTACATGCTTACGAAATTCAGAGTTACGATTTTAGGAAATTAAATAATCAATCGCAATTTGGTTTTTATTTCAGTCTATTTTTTGGACAGAACTAATTATGTGGATTTATTAGAACGGCCGGATTACGAATATGAAACAATATTCGTAATGTATTACTCCCATTAAGTTACAAATTAAAACTTCTCATGTATTTTTTAATTACCTAATTATTCATCGATCTTTTTTATATCGGAATTTCGCAGTTTCGATAATAAAAAATACTATTAAAATGCAAGCCAGTTTTTGCCAACAATTATTGATTATGTGGAATTCTCAGTTCAACGTTTGTCTACGTTGAATTTCATACTATAATAACAAAATAGTAATTCGAACCCAAACTCGTACTCAAATTAAATTTATGAAGTCTAATCTAAAATAAAATTACAATAATTTTTGTAAACTCGTGGTTCATATATGACCTTAAAAATCAGCAATAATTATTCTTGAATGCATCGCAAATAAGGCTAATCTAAATTACACAATTTCTAAGGTAAATTGTTACGACAAACTAATTAGAAATAATTTCAATCAAAAAATCAAAATCATGCAACAATCAACATAAAATTTTAAACTATCCTTTCTTATCCTTTTTTTTCTACATCTGTAAATTTCCATCTTTCAATAAATAAGTAAACAATTTTACATTACCGAAATTAACGTACCCATAAAATCATCATAAATACAAAAACTTTTAACTGATCCAATTATTTCTGCTTAAATAGCCAGTTAATTCGAACAAAAAAACTTGAATATCCTATCGTCGGCTTAGTTTTAAAAAGCGCCATACGCCATTTTTATATTTTTTGAATTGATGAAGAGCGTCCTAGGACAATTTTTGGGATAGGGCAATCTTTATATGGAATTTAGTATTAAAAATTATTTATTTCTGCAATGCTCATCCATTTGCAAAGTACTCGGATCTAAATATTACGAAAAACATGTTAATCCTTAATTGACCTACGTATTTGCAGATCTTTATTTTATATGGATAAAGGTCAAATAAGAATTCCATAGATTTGAGATTTTTGTTTAACTTCTAATGTGATCCATGTAAAGGAAATATGACTCACTTCTATGAAAAAAACAACCTGGTTCAAAAAAGTACGTATGTGTGGATTTGTAATTGTGACTTAACTTATGAATTGACATTGTACGTCCTTGATTCTGTGTAATTAAAATGTGATAATGTCTTTATTAATTGTAAAAGTGAAAAGAAAACTGAGCGAGTACACTTTTTTCGATCAATTTGGATTTAAAATTATTTTATTCGAAACTGAGTAAATGTCGTATGGATCTTTTCAGAACTCATCCGACGCTATATATATCCCAGCCTTAGCCTCAGCCAGATACAAATAAATTAATTCAATTGTTAACAAAATAAAAAAAAACAAAAATAAAAATAAATTTTATTTGGCGAAAAAGTTTTCTTTTTATTTTTATTTTTTTTGCTAGTTCATTTTTCTTTTGCGCAATTCATTTTAAATAATTTAAATAAATAAACCATTTTTTTTTTTGCAAAGTTGGTGGATTTTCAGATTCAAATTTGATGTTACAAAGAAATAATTTTTTTTTTCTTCATTCATTTTTTTTTATCTTTCGTTTGTGTTTTATGTTTTAAGAAATTGATTTGATCATTTAATTCAACCTTGAATTTAAATTATTTCATCAGAAAAGTTGCAATTATAATACCAGAAAATTGGAAAATCCGTACAAAAGAAAATCCTTTTTGAAAAGTAATATACTTTTATTTAGCGGTCGTTTCAAGACTATATAATTTTTTGACACAAGAACTGGAATTAATTAATGGTGGTTGTATTATTACCATTATTACACGGTTTTTTTTAGGTTAATTTTATCCTATTCAGTATTCAGTACTCGCATATGAATTCAATGGCAGTGAGGAATCCTGGGACAGATTTATTCATTAAACAAAATTCCTTGATTTTTCTAATTGCTGTAGTTTTCTTTTTCGACTACACCAAGGAATTTAATGTTCTTAAAATCAATACTTTGATAAAATTGATCTGGATTAGTTAGTAAGACTCCGCTGCTATGACTAATTACTAGCTCACATTGTACACTGAATTATGAGAAGAATTCATGAATTAAAATGTGAATTTAATGGTTTCATAAATGTTGCAATAAATTGTACAGATTTTGCTCAATAAAGGTTGAACAATTTGGTAAGTGAAAATATTACTCCTTTTCGAGGAGTTATTAATAAGTTAAAAACAATATAATGACATGAATTTGGAACCTTCAATGCCCAAAATCATGACGGGATTTCACCAATGCATTAATCAATAATTACTTTAGAATTTATATTAAATTTATGTCTTGGTTATAATAATATAATTTGATTAATAATTAAATTAAATACTAATTAAAATTATTGAAAATATAAAAACCAATTAAATTAAAATTTTTCGGTTCTTATTTTGTAGGCAATTTAACAGAATTAAGCACAGAAAAACCTGCTAAGTTGTCAAACTTTATAAAGGAAGTGGGATGGAACGATTCGTGGTGCAAAATGGTCAACGTTTCGTAAGGGGGTACAACGGACCGTACGGTCTAGGTACGTGGTTTAGCCGCTTCCATACCCCCTTTCTCAAACCAACCAACCAACCAATTAAAATTATTGAAAATAAAGAAACCAATTAAATTATAAAAATTTAAATAATATTATTTAAATTATTATTAATAAATTTTCATGAAAATTAATAAATTCAAATTATTAAATGTATTAAATTACTTAAATTTCGTTTTAATGACATAATTTATTTAAAAATCGTTTCCTTTTAAAAATATAAAATTCCTGGCATAATAATGTTCATTATTTGTTATAATAAAAAAAAACCAATTGAAAATTTTCATTTATTTTGTTGGAAATTATTATTCTTATACGATTTTATTTCAATTTTCTTATAACCATGAAATTTTCATTATTTTAAGTAATATTTGGATACAATAGAAAAAAAAAAAAAAAAAATCAAATTTCATTTGCATACTAAAGAAAATTTAAAATATTTCCAAATGAAAAATCATTTTTCTCAGAAAAATACGCTTCGAATATTATGTGAATCAAATGATTGAATTTTATTATTAAAAATTCTTTTTTTCCGAATATATTAGAAAGATTTTAAGGGATTATACTGACAGCTGTCAAAATGACAAACTAGAGAAAAAAAAAAACAAAATTGTTTTTACCAATTAAACTGCTGATAGGCAAATATCATTGTCTCATGCATGTGTAAACACCCATGAGCCAGTAAGAAACGAAAACTTTTTGATGTCTCATGAAAAACTCATGTTTTGTGGTTTCATCCTCTTATGGGATTTTACTCATGCATGAGAAAAAAACTCATGAGATTTGTCTTACCGTCTATCAGCCCTTTTACTGAAAATTGCAAATCTCTAAGCCGTTTACGTAATTTTTTAACGACATCTCAAAATTATAAATTAAATTTTTTGACAAGTTGAATAAAAAATATTGACATATTGTAACCAATTACTGAATTGTGGCAGAATTCTCTTTTCCGAAGCAGTTTTTATACTCCACAGTCTTTAATTTTGAATGACAAAAAACATTGGAAAACTTTTATTAATAATTTTTTATATTAAAACCATCAAATTCGTCTGGTCGCTGTCTAATCTGTTTGACAGCTGTCAAAACTGTCTGACAGTTCTAAATAACAATTATATTTTAATAAAAATGATAAAATTGTTATCATAATTTTCGTTTGACAGATAAATTACAAATTTTCTTCTGACAGCTGACAAATAAATGGCTCACTATAAAAAGTCGAATCAATTACCGATGTAATATTAAACTTGAATTTAATTAACTATCAAACAAACCCCATTTCATTTCACCAACAAAAAAAAAATATTTTTTTTTTTTGTCATAATATTTCAAGAAATTAGCATTTTTTTTTTACATGATCCTTAAAGTTTATATCCTCAAGGATGGGCGACAAAGGATGAAAAAATACAAAATACAAAAAAAAAAAAATTTCTTTTTTTCATGTTAACATAAACAGAGTTTTTATTTTGTAGTAACAAAAAAGGGACTTTAAGGATTTAAGGATAGTATTATTACCGTATATTTATACATATTTATAAAGTGACGGAAGAAGAATATTTTTTTATTGTACGTATAACGATACAAAAAAAAAAAACTGTCTACACATATGATATGGATATGATATGTACGTCACAACAAGGACGAAAATCATTACACAAAATTTTTTATTGTTGCTGTATTTGGGTAAAAAGGATTCCGTACACCACTATAAAAGAAAGCAATAATTTGTCATCTTCTTGAATTATTTATTTTGTTTCGTGCTTAACATGTAATTATTATAAGTACGGGTTTTTTTTTTATTTATCAGGACATTTTGAACAGGATATGTGTAAATTTTCAACAACAACAATAACAAAAAGGACCAAACTATATAATAAGCTTTTTATGGTACCAATCTTTTGAATAATAATTTTTGTGTTTGACATTAGAAAAAAATAGAAGAAAAAAAATATGGAAATTTTGGAATTCAATTGGGTCAAAATAAATTGATAAAGAGAATTTTTTTTTATTTGGTAAACATTTTGTATACAGGGTAAAAACTTGATGAGCGGTACACCAACGAATTTCTTAATTCTTTATGAGAAGAAAAATGACAATTTTTTAGAAATTAGCCGACTTTAACACCAGGTACGTAACTTTTTTAATTCGATGTTAAAAATAGAAGCAGTTCATATTTTGAATAATTTGAAATGGCTCAATCTCGCACGTTCGGTATAATGAAAATCAATATTTAACGAAAGACCAAAAAGTCCAGAGGTAAACTTTTAATTGTCGTGGAAGGAATTAGTTAAATTGGCCATAGTTTAAGCAAAAATGTTAAAAGAGATTTGAGATTTTAAAAGGAATTCAGTTAGGAAGCTTCTTTAATTCGAAGTTTACAAGCATTTTAGTTTTATTTTGTAATTGAAACCGTAGCATATGGTAGGTGAATTATAGAACATACAAACCGAAACTGAGTAATTTTCGTAATAGATAAGTTGCTGGGCCACGAAGCCGACTTCTGTAACGACACATTATGATCAGCTTGTTTTATGAGATTTAATTTTTTCTGAAAATTTGTGCTCTTAGAAAATCATTCTTTATTCAATTACCTGGAATCTAACTAACATTATGCAATTTTTATCATAAAATTATCTTCTTATTTTTTTTTTTTTATGTTTTACCCTGCAAATATGCAATTTTTTCGTAATGAATATTATTGAGATAAGGCAAACTATTCATTGATCAAGATGTGGTTAAAAAACAGGACGAATGAATACCGTAGTTTACCGCGTTTCAGGTTTTTACAAATCACCCGGTGTAAGTATAAATTTTGAATTGGCTATTTTTATTGTAGATGAATATTTTTATTGATGCTTTTGTAATTTATTCAATGTTATGTTAATAATTTTTTTTAAAATAATATGTAAACTTACTCTATTGACATGATCCCGTAGGACATTTGAATATACCATTGCTACTGCTTCTAATGCCATAAATGTGATAAATCCAAATATCCAAGGCACAACTAAACCAGACTTTTCCTGTAAAGATAGTAAAAGACGAAATAAAATAACTAGATAAAAATATTTAAATTGAAAAAAATTCATTTCATTTACTGAAAGTTGGTAGTAAATCAATTTTTTTCCGTTAATTTACATTTCAAAATTAATTAAATTTTTTATTATGGTTTAGGGTTTGTCCTTTAAAATATTAGCAATTAAATAATTAATCCCAGATGCAGAATAAACGCGTCATCATCAATGTAATTTTATACGTACATTTGCAGTCGGTAACGTTATTAAAAACAATATTTGTATACTTATTGCGTATATAGTGAAGTAAAGAAACTCACTTAACACTTACAGCAGAATCTACAGTACAGTGATAATATTAATGATATTATTATAAGATATTGACTCAAGCCTTCTAAAATCATTAAATGCGTTTACGATCTTTAATAACTGAGGGTCCGATAGTAATAAAAAAAACCTAATTTCCTAACTACATTCCTGAATCAAAATTAGTTCTTGGTTAATTGTTTAGTTACTTGCTGTAATACTGATGATGAGATGAACTCTCGCCACTAAAATCACAAAATGTTTGACCAACTTTTACGAAGTTGTGATTCACATTTAAACTAAAAAATCTTAAGAAATCTTTTTAATTTCTTCAATAAACCGACAATTAAAATTTTACCTCTGGACTTTTGCGTCTTTCGTTAAAGATTGATTTTAATTACATCGGACGTGCGAGATTGAAGCATTCCGAATTATCCGAATGATATGAACTGCTTCTATTTTTAACATCAAACAATTCTTCAATGTTTTAAAATTTAGTATAAAGATTATATATAGTACTCTGAGTTTAGTAAATCTTTCGATTTAATTGAAATTCGTTCTGTAAATACTCAATTCCGTAATCATTCGTCACAGAGGTATTAGCGAGGCTGATACCTCATCTCTAATCTAACCTATAATTCATTAAATAAATGTATTTTTAAGACTTTGAAATGTGGATGAGCTTTTTCTTTCACAAATTGTAAAATATCGGGCTAATGTTAAGCATTATTTGTTGTTGTTGATGAGTTAAAATTTTGTACAATATTTTATAATTATTTATTCACAATTTTCCAAATGTTACATACATTTATAATGCATACATTTAGGTTTAAAATTTGTCGAATGGGGCAACAAATTCTAAAATTTGTTAGTAATATGTACTTGACTCGGTAATATAAATGATTAAAATTTGTACAATTAAATTATTTTTAATAAACTTTAATATACATTTAAAATAATTTCAAAATTATAACAAGAATTACTATCTTAAATAAATATTCGTTCCAAATCCTAATGAGATCATTTTCATTATCAATATTATATTTTCAAAGTAACTAAAAACCTTTTAAAAAAATGATTTTAATGTTTAATCAATTTCAAATTATCGAATTCATTTATTATATAAAATAAATATTATTATATTACTATGCCATTTTGAAAACATAAAAATAAAATTGAAAATGATTATTTAACGAGCAAAGTCCTTAATAATTTCATTTCACATTCGCTTTGATGTGTAAATCTTAAAATTATTTTGATCACATCATCGTTTATTTTATATATAAATAGATATTTTTTTTTATGGTATACATATATACAAAAATTTTCATGAAAATGAAAATACATATTTTCTTATTATATTATATATCCTTAAAATTTATATATAAAAAAAATTACTTTGTACCATTTTATACTAAAAATATGAGCAGATGATTTTTATTTAAAAAAATATTGTAGAGTAAAAAAAAAAAGAAAAAGAAAACAAAACAAATCTCAATAAAATAAAAAGAAAATAAAGAAAACGGAGGAAAATTCTGACTGCTTGCCTAGAGGATTTATAATCAACCGCAACGAATACTAAAAATATTTTTATTTTATTAATGCGGTAAAAAAAATTGTAAAATATCGGAAACTGATTGTATATTGACTCATTTTTTAAGAAAGAAGTAGATTTAGGTGTTGATAATTGGAGTAGAGCAAGAAATTGTAGAAAGGGAAATTTTAACTTGAAGAAATTTATCATCTGGTTATTGTTAAGAAAGTGAACGGTTGACAGTTTAACAAAGTTTGCCCAACTTTACATGATCTATCAAATTATAATTCTTAGTGACAGTTAAATATTTTACGATAAACTTTGTTTTACCATATAGTATTTTACGATGTACTGATTATAAAGGTTTGAAATAATTAACTGTTAGTTTCATTAGGAACTTCAAGACTCCCTCCCATGTAGGCAACATTATTATTGAATCCTTTGCACCCTCTTGAACACTGCATTCCTATCACAGCGTATCAATGATCAAATGTAATTACTTTAGAGGGCTGCAGTTTATCTGCTTCTTCAATCTTTTATACAAAGAAACAACGCAACCCGATTTCCTAAATCTTTTATATTGGATTGAGGGAAAATAAAATAGGGAATGTTTCATTGTCTCATGCTCCTACATACACTCATGACAAGTAGAAGATGTAAGTCCTAACTAATCTTATTTCATACTTGGGCTGTTATAATTCAAGTTTATTATCTGACCATTCCTTTGTTGATTTTCAGAACTCTTTATGATTAGGAATAGATTTACTGACATCCTCTGGATGCTTTCTGGAGATTGCGTGTCCTACAGGAACTTCAGTAAATAATTTGCATGTCGTTTCTTTCATTTTTAAAAATTTGTTGTTTTTCTAATATTCGGATACCCCACAATAATTTCTTGTATTGACAGTCGTTAAAATGAATGAACAAATGTATTGTTGAATTATGTCACAGTTTCGAGACATTAATATCACCTAGTCATTGCTAACACTAGGCAAAATAGTAACAATTTAGATAATTTTCTGTATAAATTATATAAATTGTTTCTCTATTATAAAAAAACTATGGTTTCGAATCCATATAAAATTAATATGTCAAAGTTTTAAAAGAATATGTCAATAAACCTAAATCATACAAAGAAGAGGTTTATAAGCAAATCTGAACAGTCGCGATTGTGTAACAAAAATATCAAAAACTAAGCCATAATTATAATAATTTACTATACAAATAATTACAAATATATAAATTTACATACGTTACGTATGTAATGGATACGATGTAGTATTATAGAAATTATATAACCTGAAGGTTGTTTTACGCATGGAATTACACAAACCATAATATAATTTTACTCCATTTCATTTATAATATTATTATTTTTATGGTTGTTATATTTTTGAAATCGTCCTTTATTTTTTACAATTTTATTTTATTATTATATAGTATACATAACAAAAAATTGTAGTATCGTTTACTGTGCCAACTTAAAAAAATTTCCCTTATCTTTATTTATTTATATAGATGAAAGTAAAAAAAAAAATTATTATTTATTTAACTATTACTCTTAATATACATTTATTATTATAAAATATAATTTTTTTATATAAAAATATCCTTTGAGTATAATTTGCTTTCAGTGTAAAATGATATGTGTTTATTTATTAGAAAAAGGATATTAGTCCTAAAAAAAGAAAATATATGTACGATGTACCCTACACATTCATTATGATTAATAAAAATATTTTTTTTTTAAAACCAAATATAATTTGAAAATAAATTTGTAAAAATGATAAAATTTAATATAATTCTGAATGAAAAAATGTAAAAATTCAAGGATTCATCAAAAGTAATAATTGTGCATTACTGTAGACTGTAGAGAGTATTCATTTTTTCTACTAACTCATTTAGAAAATATTTAACAAATAAGAAATAAAAAATAATGAAATTTTTTTTATTTAAAATTAATTTCGTTGCATATATATAGGAGTTAAAATAAATAATTTAGTAAGAATCTTAGACCAAGGTATCAATTCACGTTAAATCTTGCTGCCCTTCACGTTAAATCTGGCAATCGGTAAACTACACTTATCTGTATTAATCATATTGTAAGTATGCTGGAAGGTGTGAAAAAGTAAACATCAAGAATTAAGTGCCAATCTGTTAATTGTATGAACCCTTTAACTGAGAGATATTTGCGGTGAAGCTCTTATTCATTCTTGTAAAATATCCATGTTTCATTCATTTCAATGGCTCTGCAATCCAAATCGAATTTTAGCATCCTCTAATAAATGATAGAGGTTTCGTTACATTTTATTGCAATTTGAACCTAATAATTTTATATGGATTCCGACCATAAGTTTCTTTTTGGTAAAAAGAAAACATTTAATTGCAGCAAGCTAATGGCCTTTTTTAATAGTGAGACATTTGTTATCAGCAAATTATCTCAAGCTTTTTTCCCAATCTTAAAGTCACAATTACATATTGCAAATTTTTATTACTGCATACTCATTTAAAGCTGATACAATTTAGAAAGAGGTCGATGAAATCGATAAATCCGGAACCTAATGCATCATAGCAAGTCAATCAGTGCGTAATCAATGAATAATCAATGTTTTAACATAGTGAAATAACATTTTAGCAAAATGATACCATAAAAAATCGTAGAATCTTATTCCTAATAAGTTCAGAAAAGCCAGCTTTTTTGTATTTAAATTTCTTTGATAATAATAATAAACAATTTCAATAGCTCTGTATCGAAAAAACTAAAAAATACTTCTAAAACAAATAATGAATCAACTGTGAACTGTCATTAGCACATTCTGGATACTACGTGAGGTGGACTAGATCATTGTCTACACGGATCGTCTTTTATATGTGGACAATATCCCACTGTCTATAGTATACGCGTTGGCAATGTCGATAATATCAAATATTTTCTAAAATAAAATAATGTAACTACAATTCGTTAAATTGTTATATTAAATTATTCCTTTTATGAAATTATTAATACACATTCCATAGCCAAACAAAACTTCAACTCCTTGATAAACAATGAACTAATAATTTTGGTTCTGACAGATCTCACAATGTCGACATTTGTCTTCGTTATTGTCAACTATAAAGCGTAGACAATGAAAGTCTACGCGTTAAGGAACAACTCTGTCTAAAAGAAAAGAAAACTGTCCATTTCCAATGCAAACATTTAAAAGCAAACCATTATAATAGCATAAACCTTATATTAGTACAGTTTCAATAAGTCTTAAAGAATTTTTGGTAATACATTTTCAGACTCTTTTCAGTTACTACTCTAAGTACCAAATTCCTGACTGTAAGTACAAACACAATCGATTTTAACTACATAATTATTTATTATCCTTCAGGAATGACAGCTTATCTAGCAATGAAATCACCTTTCAACCAAATAAATATATTTTCTGAAAATATAATTCACTCGCAACACATTTTACAAAATGTAAAAGGTAAAATTCTTGTGTATACACAAAAGAAGGATCATAAATTTTATTTATTCCTGTCAAATCTGGTAATAAAAAAAACTAATCATTTCAATAACTCAAACAACTACAACGAAAAAAAAAACCACTTACTAAAAATAAATTTCATCACTCAATAAATAAGATCCTCTTAACTAGACATTTTCCAAAAATGAAACTACCGAAAATTTATTAACCATTTTTTGTCGTTACTTATCTAAAATCTTTAACAGACTCCAAAAAAAATAATAAATAAATTCCTGGTTTCAGTTTTTTTTTTTATCTATTTCTCATGTCTCCTTGTAAAGCAAACACGAGAACCGACCAACAAACAACAAAAATAAATAAATAAAAAATTATAATAAATTTACTTCAATTTTTCGGGGTCGTTTTTTTATGTTGTCAAGTTTGGCAATTTTTTTTTCTTCTCAAATTTAGGTAGCACATCAACTCCCATGGCAGTGTTCAATTTTTGGTTAACAAAATATTCATCCCTTGAGTTTTTGGCGGTAAAGTTAAAAAATGTTGACGGGTGATAATAATATCGACTAAATTATAAATACCGACGGAGAAAATGTCGATTAATGAAATACAGATAAATATTATTGAAAATATCGAAAGGCAAAAATCAGGGAAAATATGTCTTGTAAAATTTATTGATAGATCGGGAAAAATCATGAAAAATGTGTCTAGTAAAATTTTATTCGTTTTTCTAAATCAAAAATGTCTGAGTCCGCATTTTGTTAGCCTGAATTTTTATCTGTCTACATTTCATTTTTCGATATCTACTCAGTTCATATTTTCTTATTCCGCCTTTTCTTAGTCTTCCTGGTACTCCACATTTTCCATAATTAACTATTTCTCAATCAACCATTTCTAGTTCATATTTTTTTAGTCAACATTTTCTCAGTCAATATTTTTTCAGTCAACAATTTTTTAGCCCGCATTTTCTTGGTAAAATTTCTTAGCCAACAATTTCATTCTACGCATTTTTTAGTCTCAGTCAATTATCAGTCAGTATTTTTTCAGTCCACATCACATTTTATGAGTCCGAATTTTCTCATTCATTAATTTCTTAGTGCACAGTTTCTTAGTTAATATTTTCTAATCAACAATTTATTAGTCTACTTTTTTTAGACCTGATTTCTTAGTCCACATTTATCTCAGTCATCAATTTGTCAATCAACCTTTTGGCAGTCAACAATTTCATAGCCCACATTTACTTCATCAACTACGTTAGTCAATAATTTGTTACCCAACTTTTTTTTAGTATCAGTCTACATTTTCTCAGTCCATATTTTCTCAGTCGAAATTTTCATATTCGACATTATGTTTTCCAGTCTTGTTTTTTAGGGATGGTAGAGATAAAAAATGATTTTTTGAAAAAAAAGATTTATTAGACTCGATTTTTTCTTAACCACTTGTGCCGTTCGTATCTAGTAAACAACACTTCAGTACTCAATGAAAAATTTTTGTTTACAAGTGTGTTGGTTTTTTTTATTTCCAGTGGAAATTTACAACATAAAAATGTATTATAAATCAAATTAAAATAAACAGGACTACAGAAAAGAAAAAAATGGAAGTTTAATTTTCATGGTTTTTACGTTAATCAAAAGTTTCTCGAATGATAAAGAAATCCTTATCTCTGAAAGTTCGGAAATTCAGAAAACCGGAAAACAAGTTACTCAAAAAAATACAAAAAAAAAAAATTTATAAAATGAAAATAAGTTGAAAATTTACCCAGGTTGCAGGTTAAATTTTCATTTGGTTAGTCTAAACAGAAATTTACTTAAATTTAAAGAAATTAATGTGAAAATTTGAAAAAGATTTTTTTTATAAATTAATTTATTAACCTGGCCTGACAGAAATGGTTTTGGTATCATGTCCTGAACATGAAAATGAAAAATTGGATGGGGGTTCAATTTTCTGACATTATGTCCATCTGTTTGAAATTTATTTCAATATTAATTAAAATATAAAAATTTTGTTTTTATTTTGCTGTTGGTTCCTGGCTGATTCTATTTAAAGAAAATTTTGTTGAAATATTATTTAATATAAAATTAAATTTGGCAAGGATTTTTAAATTGAAAATTTTAAAAGATATTTGATAAAAAATTTTTAAAAAGGAAAATTGATTTAAAAATGTTAGTTAAATAAGAATTAAATTTCATGAAATTTATTGAGTTGTTTTTTTGACAAGTAACTAAGAAAAGAAGTTTTTAAACTTGTAGAACTTTTTCAAGTTTACCATGTGACTAACAATTTCATATTTGTGTTATTTAAATTGGAAATTAATTAGTTTCAGTGGCGATCTTCCGGTTTGATGATGTTAAAGTTCATTAGCACTGGTTAATTCATAAACTTATACTCTTCATAAAAGTCATCGTACTGAAGTATAAAACTCAGCCTCAATTTACCAAGAAAGTAAAATTGAATTATTGAAATTTTAAAATATAAATTCTAAATATTTCAGTGGGTAGAATCCAGTCAAATGCTTAACAGTTCGAGCACTGTTACAATACGTTCCGTATTACCTTTAACTAAATCCGTTTTTTGCCATAACTACAACAAAATGTTACAAAAATTTATATGAATTAATTTGATTAGCTCAATCAGTTTCGTAAATGATTTTATAAATTAATTAATGTCGAAAAATTTATTCATCTACTACAAGGACCTCATTTGTGACCGACAGGTTAAGGCAGTGGTATTCAACCTTTCGAGACCTTTGGAATCCTTCTAAGCTGATTATATCATATTATTGGAAAAACTTTCAGGAAGTACAAAACAATTTTACGTTTAATATAATGAGACTATTTTTTATTACAAATCATATTCAAATCCGGTACACTTGTTATAATTTCCAATTACATGTCGATGTCATATTCTGCAACAAAATTAATTTAGTGGAAATATAGATAAAGAACAGTCAAACGTAAGAAATGGTATCAAATTTTCAATTCCAATTCCTTGTCACTATTTCGCATTGGATTCAAATTTAAAACCATAAAAATTCTGAATTATACATAAAAAAAATTGTTTTCGATGTGGAGGTACATTCACAATCTCGTAGTTCGTAGTATTGGATTCAATTTTTTCCTGTTAGAGAAAATTCCATAAAGGATTCCGCGGAACACAGATTCAAGAACACTTGATAGGGCGATCATTATTCAACATTAATTTCAATTATTAATTCCAGTTAAATTAATTCAAGTTAAAAACATTAATATTCAAATTCGGTAATCAGTGTTAAAATAGTCGTTAAATACGAAGATTAAATTACATAAAATAACATAATTCCGTCTACTAAGCAAAAAATGAAGTGTTTTAATTCCAATTTACAACAATTGTATATACTTATGACCTTATAAGCTTCTAACACTTTAAACATTTCCTTACAATTTCCATTTTCAAAAATCCTTTTAAATTTCCATTTAAAACTCTTAACTGCGTACACAAAATTTAATCTTAAAATTCATAATCTTTACTTAACAATCTGATTCAACAACACAAAATGTGTCTATTTTGTGTAGCAGCTTCTATACTAAATACAGGAATACAGCATAGAAAAAAAGGAGATTTTATGGCAAATTTATTATACACAAAAAAGAAATCCTTACTTTATTGCTCTCTTCATTTTATTTAAAGGATATCGCTACTTACATTCATAAAAAAAAAAATAACATTTACTTTTTTTTTAATACTTTCCTTTTTCCACAATGAAAAAAAAAAAACATTTTCCATTTTTATGATTTAAACATAAAAAAAAGGTATTATGCTCGATTTAAGAAGAACAAAAAGAATTATAGTGAACAACACCAGCAGCAGCAAAGAAAATGGAAAAAAAAGAAAAAGGATTTCGAAAGGTATGCTTCCAAATATTGTAAATCTGAGCAGGCAACCAACAACAAAAAAAAAACCTTTTAATTTTGATTAAGTACGCGAAATGTTAGTGAATTGTAACAAAACGTTTTTATTAAACATGATATTTAAGAAATTTTTTGTATATTTTGTATCCAATTATGGTAGAGTGGTTCACATCATAATTCCATTTATTATCTACCTTCTAGGATTGCCGACATATTTTAGTACAGAATAATTTTAGAAATTTTCAATTATATTTTTACGGAACGGTTACAATTTCATGTATTTTCCAAGTTACAAGGATCATAACTCAAATATTTCCTATTTTATAGGCATAGAATTTTGATAACTTCGAATTTTTGACGGAATTGAATATAAGGGAAAACACAAAATAATATTTGAAGTTAGAAATTTTTAAGTTGTTTTCCCCTGGCAAACTCCTTTTACTCTACTGTGTGACTCCTTAAAAACCTCAACCTAATAATTCTATCTTCAAAAACCGAGTTCAGATTTTGTCGTTTTACCAGTATTTCAAAATTTCAATTTATAACATTCATAAAAGTAATGGACTGGCCATTTCAATTCGAAGTTTTTGAGGTAAAAAAAAAATAGTCTTACGCTTCCTAATTGCTTCAAAATTAGCATTTTTCATATACAAACACCGCAGAGAATGAAAATGATTTCGTTTAGGTTCTCTGATGTCTGGAAACATACAGAAAATAAAAAGTTTCGAAATATTATATTTCGAAATTTCAACTTCCACCACAAAGTTTCAAATTCTATGACGTTATAGTATGAAAAAAAAAAACAAATACTTTTAAATTTCAGGAAGTAAAGGTGCCATGTTTATAAAATAAACCTTTGTAGAATGACTAGCTAAACTAGATGATTTTAGATTTACATTTTTTTTTTGTTAAAATTTAAATTATTAATGAAGTTAAGTGATTTTTAAAGTGAAGTGCAAGATTTTTAAAATTTATAGAAAACAATTTTAAGGAATTAGTTTAAATTGTTCACTAAATTTAATTGAATGAATAATAAAAATGGCATTAAATTTTTTGTCAATATTCTGCCACCTAAATACATAATAGAATAAAGAAATTATACGGTAAAAAATTTTCATGACGGATTTTCCATTTTCTTAAATTTCGTCTCGTCAGGCTAATCCACTAACGCAATCTATTTGATTGATAGGCGTATAAAAAACGAGCATTGGTTGGAGCTGATGATGTTCACGTTGTACAGACTAATATAAAAATCCATGCCAAAAAATTTTCCATTGAATTCCACTCTGGACGTATGCAATATAAATCTCACAATGGGTCCTTACCCCATAACTATAATTTCGTAACGAACGATGTAATGTAGATCTCACAATGGGTCTTTACCCTATAACCTTAATTTCGTAATGGATCAATAACATCGACTTGGTGGTTTCTATGATAACATTATTGTACAACTCAACTCTGAACCTATTATTATTATTGTACAGAGTGCCGAATTGTTAACAAACTAAACTAAACAGTCAACTTTGAATTACTGCTTTGAACCCAACAAAAATATTTAATTTCGAAATTAGAACGAGACAACAATTATTTAATACAAATATTTCAATGACAGACAAAGACAAATAGTTTCTAATATTTAAAAAAATTTAAATTATCGCAATTTCTTTTAATTATTTATTATTAAAGCTTAAGTATGGAGTTAAAATGAAATAAAATTTTAATACGATCTCCAAAACTCTCCGGTAAAATAATAGTAATAAACAAATGTCAGTGACACAATGTTCAAAGCATTATTTCACGTGAAATAGTTTGTGGAGAGTTTTGGTTCGCCATCTGTCGAAAATAAACAGAAACTACGTAATTGACAATTTTTTCACAATTTCACTTCTAATTTCAGAATGTTAATTTTGTGTGGAAATTTAATTTCACAGCTAACTCGATACTTAGCTTAAATAGTGAATTATTTTTTTTTGAAATTAATAATTTAAAAATATATTTTATTTACTTACCCTATAAATTCCAAAAATCAACATAATACTGAGTACAATCATTGACATTTGTGTTCCAATAATTGCGAAATATGCAATTTGTACTCCTGTAAATAAATAAAAGAAAAAATTAAATAAAATGTAAAAAACTATTTTCAATCAAAATAAATGTAAACAGAATATAAATAAAAAAAATAGTATATAAAATTTCCATATAAATGTAAAAATAATGATAATATCAATAGTAAAATAAAAAAATTCACAAATTTTTTATTCCTTCTAATATTGTGAATATTTCGTATAAAAAATGTGATAATAATTTGCCTATCATAAGTTCACACTACCAGAAGTAAAATTATTACCATATCCATATCGTTTTTATAGAGACAGGCTATATAGAGTTTTACAGGTTAACAGGTAAAATTTACATAAAATACTGTTATGGTTTTAGCTGACAGGGGTTTTGTTGATAAATATTTTCAGCAGTATAATTTGAAAAAATAGAAAAAATGTAGGGAAATACAAATTTAAATATCACACATAAAAATTGATTCTTAGGTAGCGTTGACAAATATTCAAAATGGCGGAAATATACATTATATACTAGAACCATTTTGTGGTGTCTCACGCTGCTACTTCAAGACGAAACAAAAAAACAAGACTGCCCACTTGTAAGAAGTATACATGTGTGAAGGTCTCTAAGACATTCGAAAGCTATTCACACCTGGACCAACAAAAAAATGAGTAATGGCGCTTCTACAAATGAACTGGGAAAAAACCAGAACAAAATGGTGCAGGTCACTTAAACGTTAAGAAGCAACTGCACACCATTGGACTATCAGTGTACCAAGTCTGTAGGTTTTGTGAACATGAAGACGAAACGGCGAAAACAATATTTTTAGGTATCAGCAGCAGTGATGAAGTTATTAAGAACGACTACGTACAATCTACATTACCATCACATTTTGACCTGTAGCAAAACAATATACAAAATGGCGGAAATATATTCAATATTTTATTTTTTTATATTTTTGGGATATTCAAAATTACACAGAGCATTATTAAATACGATCACCATTATTATCTCATTTTTTTAATTTACCATGAAATAGTCTGTACAGTTTAGACTGTTCAAAATGGCGGCAATATATAGAATTGTTCCGTATTCAATATTTTGTATTGAATTTTCATTGAGGTCAGGGGTTACCTTTACATTATTTAGTCAAATATCTAATCTAAAGTACTATAAAAAACCGTCTACACAGCATAAACTGGATTCACACATGATACCGAATTGTCTGCAGAATTTAAAAATTATTCACAATGGCGGAATTATATTGTTGTTTTTGAACTATTGGGTATATTGAAAAAAAAAAGTTTATTTAGTATGACCTAAGTCACTTTATGGACCTGGAATTTATGAGTTTGATAATAAATGAAGGTTCTTCTTAAAACATTTGAAAGCATAGCTGCATATCCCTTGCAATGCTTAAATTTCAAAATGCTAGTCTCCAATGAACCAATAACCTGACATTTTCAATGTAATTTACTAATTTTTAATGTCATTCTTGCAAATAATTCTTAAAACTCAGTGTAAAAAAATCAAAAAATTATATGTATTAAATTTTCTCCATAATTTCTACTCTGAAGAGGTTCATTTACACGTACTTAAATGGAGCTACAGGTAACAAATTTTATGAAAATTTATAAATAAGTATAATTTACAATTTTTTAATAACTGGAAAAAAAATATGATTGACACTTTTCTAGATGTTTTTCCGTGTTTCACATCAGTTTTCAAATAAATGAAAATTTAATTTAATATAAATTTTTTTTTTCCTGTTCTGATAATTTAATTTTTCATATTTTTGTAGTTTCTCTTGATATCACTTTAATTTTGTGATGTTTTTCGTTCATCACATCATATCACAAAAAAAAATATATAAATAAATAAAAACAAAATGATTGATGGAATTGTTAATTTTTTATTAGCCAAGAGGGATTACGATCAGTGCTTACAGCAAAACAGAAAATGTAAAATTTGATATTAGCAATTTAAGTAATGATATTTGCGCAGAAATTAATAATTTAATAATTTAAAGATACATTTCAGGAAAATTACTAAAATTAATCTAAATAATTTGAATTATTGTTGACATGGCATTTTATAATTTCCAACCAAATTAATTATTTAAAGCTAGCGCTAAAGAATAAGTTTATAACCAATCAACGTTTTCTATTGAAAATATGGATTTCTATTCCGTTATTTTTTAATTCTAGTCCTTCCAGCTTCCAATTATTGAATACATTACTCGTAAATTGCATTTCGATTCTAGTAACCCTCAAGCCGAAAATTTCATTATTACAAAATAATTTTTAAAATTGATATAGAAATACTTCATTCTGTGTACATTTTTATTTTTGCAGCGCCTAAAGCTATGCTGCATTTTGATAAAATTTGTATTTTTATAATTTTAAGTAAATTTTCGATGTAGACTTCGGATATAAATAAAGTGACATTGGTTTTGTTAGTTTTATGGCAATTGAAAAAGGAAATAATTGAATTCCTTATGAGAATTTAATTAGTGCGTAAAGAACAGCAAATTGCCACTAATTTGATGGTTATACTTTTACAAGAACATGATGAAACTATTGAGACATAAAGTTCGGGAGTAATCTCAATTTAAAAGCAGAAAAAGTGAAGAATTTTTATAAAAATCCGCGATATTTTGATAATTACAACCCTCCAGGCATTACTGATTTCATTTTATGTTTAACTATTCTAAATCAAATATAATCATAGTCAATATTACAAAATTACGTCATTATTATCGTTAGTTGAGTGTTGCAATAGAACAAACGAAAAACAATTTTACTTACCATAATAAACATCTTCCAGGTCCCCATATCTTTTGACATTAACACTTATTCGCCATGCATATAAAAGTACAATTAAAATGGAAATATTCTGAAAATAAATAAATAAATATTTTTATTTTGTGCAAAAAATAATTAAATTTTGTTTAAATATTATTATTAATTTATCATTTATTGCAGCCTAAAGATATGCAATTGGAAAAATAAAATATTGTACGATAAAATTTGTAAATTAAATTCTGAAATAATGTTGTAATCTAAATCGAAATGGATAAATTTTATTAAGATTTTGTGTTTCAAGGGAGGAAATGTAATACTAAAGTTTGTAAATATTAATTATTATCAAATCAATAAAACCGATTTATAAAATATCAAATTACATTCTCAATTATACAAAGGGGTCAAATATAATATTTTTAGTTAATTATATTTCGATTACATGACATATTATGTAATAAAAATATTCTATCAGATTTTGTTGATATATGTTTGATAATTGATACATTACATAATAAGGTTAGGTTAGGTTTGAATTAAGGGTGGACTATAGATAGCCATTCACTGCAGCCATTTGGAATAATGTGACATCTCTTCTAAATATTCCGTACAGTTAATGAAACATAATGAAATGAAATGAAAAGTTAATGAAACAGTACAGATTCATTAGTTATAACTGCCACGTTTCCGAAGGAGCGACAAAGTAGTCTTCGAGGTGCCGAAGTCGTCTGGATATCAATACCTCACAGCTACATAGAATGTGTTCCGGCATTTCGTCATCTTGTTGATATACCCTACACACAAGGGCCGCAGACAGTTCGATTATGTATATCTGCTTTTTAATGTTGCAGTTGCAGTGACCTGTAGGTAAGACTGCGATTGTTCTGGCTTTCTTCCTATTCATTTGAATGAGCTCTGTTGCTCGTTTTTTTTATGGTCCAGTAATTAATAATAATTTAAAGAGCGAAACAGAATCAGAAATACAACGCCGTGTTGAGTGACAGTTCTTGTCAATTATTGTTGTTGATAACTAAATTGTGTTTTTATAGTCTCAGTCTCAGATTAAGTTTGATTTCACAATATTATGCCGCTGATCAGTTGAAGTTCTCACTGTGTTAGTTGCAATGTAGAAACTCGCTGAAGTTCTCATTGCGACGTCGAAAAATGTCAATTTTATTAATGCAGAACTTTACTTTGATATGTTGAGGTTTAAAGGTAAAGGTCAATATATCAAGTGTGCGACGTTGCCAACATACAATAATTATTGAATTTTGTAATAGTCGCTCGAGTTTTGTATATATTTTATTCTGTTCAAAGCTTAATAAATTGAATTTAAATAATGAAGTTGCGATTTTATTAAAATACATGGCTGATGATGTCAGGTCGAACGAATTAAATTGACTATAGAATTATGTATATAATGTTGATTAAAGAACAATATTACTTAATAATGTGCTTATACCTCTAATGGTTTAGGAGGTTTAGTTGAAACGTTTATGCCTGTGATTGTGAAAAGCGTTAAAGCATGTTAATAATGAAATCGCTCTAAACATTGATTTAAATTTGTGTGGCCTGGTAAGCAGAAAGCGTATGAAATCAATTAATTTAAATGAATTAATTGGCAATGGTTAGCACGAAGCAATGTAGTCCATTGTATATTGTGAAGATCTTTATTACTCTAACCGTAATTTTTTGTTATGCAATTCAATGCATGAAAACTCAAATTTACAAGCTTTAAGCACGTACCACTTTAAAAAAAAACGGATGAGAAAATTCTCCAGTTTTTTAACAAAATAGTTTTCAAAATGTCACAAAACTTAAATTTCTTTTTCTGTATTTTTATGTTTTTCAAATTTTTTTTCAACAAGTTTTACTAAAATGTAATAAAAAAGAATTTCATTCTTTATTTTTATGTACGTTATTTTATAATTTGTTATTACGCTTTAACTATTTTACAAAAATGCCAATATTTTAGTCGACATAAATAAAAAATTCTATTCATAAGTAAATTTCAATGTGTTTCCAGAGTCCTTTTTATACAAATTAAGGTTATGTCAATACTAAGTATAAACTCATTTGCAACATTTTAATTTTGATAAACACTGAAACCCTTTGAAAAAACTTTTTGTTTTTTAAATTATTCTTTTGGCAACACTGCAGATTATTTAGTTCTCTATAAAATGTTTTTTAAAATAGCTTATTTAAAAGATTTCAAGTTTTAAAGAGCCTTTTGAAATAAATTACAAAAAACTGAAATTTTCAATAAACATTTTAGTTCAAACGAAATTTATATAATAAAGTTTTGTTTTTCGGTCTCCAGCTCAATTGATCGAAAATAATTAACCGAATTCACAATTCACCGGAGGTAATTTAATCGAATGCACTAATAAAATAATCGAATGTAACTAGGAAAAACAGGGATTCGATCACCTAATGGTGGAATTAAGGGAATAGGAAAATCAGTTTAAATCCATTCGATTATACAACATCCCATAACCATACGTCAAGAGAAGCCATTTTTATATTTCTAAAAATAAATCTAAAGAAATCCTGACGATTAGCAAAACTTAGGAAAACTAAATTATTTGCCTGTTCAAAATTCTATTAGTCACTGCCCGCTTAGGTTTTAAAGAAGATCGTGAAGTTTGAAAATAGTAAATGTCGGCTTTAGAAGGATAATGTAGAAACTGTGGAATATATCCAATGCGACGGCGAGGCTGTAGCCATAAAAAGGCTGACACACCTGAATAAGGGATTTCAAAACGTCAAGCAAACAAGGGTCTGACTCTGACCATCTAGAAAACTCTGGGATTCTACAGAAATCTGGGTTTCAACGGACCAAATAGCAGGACAGTCATAATAGATCTCTTAAGGTCACAGTGTAGGCAGGCGGAGTTAGATATTAATCTAATCCAATGTAACGATTTACCGAATACAAAATTGACCAAATGTAAATTTAGTAAATGCATAACTATGAATATATAGTGTGCTGAAAATATTAGGTAGTAAATATACATAAGTCCACCAATCGGATTAAGTTCAATATGGTACGGTTTACTGTAGAATCGATAAAATTATATTCCGTAAATTTATGTTACGAGTATACTTAAATTATTGTGCATTTAGTAAAATGAATTAGGAAACTAAAAAAATATGTATACAAAATAATTATATCCTAAAGTTATGCAATCAATTTTGATACTACAATTTCCTAAAGATATGCAACAATATTTTTTTTTACATAATTTTCAGTATCCTTTGTAAATTCAAGGTCATTTTTAATACAAAATATTGAAAAAAACAATTTGTACTTACCAATGTATAAATAGCACTTGTTAATGCTAAATGTTTGGCATGTAACATACGACAACATCCTCTACCAGTTAATGGTCCATATGGATATAATATTGCTAAATTCATTTTTTCACTAGCGATTGCGTAATGTTTTGATTTCATTTTAGCATAATATTTTTATTATAATTATTTAGCACTTTAAATTCTTTTAGTTTTATAATTTTATTTTAAAATTGTATAGTTTTAATTTTCACAACAATAACAATAATATTGTTTTAATTAATTCGATGAAGCCGCCATCTGCAAAAGAAAAATACAAAAAAAAAAAATTTCAATTTATTACAAAATTATTTATTCAAAAATACTGAATGGAGAAAATGAGAAAAATATTTTTCATTAAAAACTGTCAGTACTCGTTAACTATTTTTTATTTTGTAAACTCCTAAAGTTATGCAATATTATAAAAACTTAGTTTTTCCTAGAGTTACTTAAATTTTTTTATTATACATACTTGATTTTGATGGGTAAATAAATTGGGAATTAATGTAAAATTAAATATGCAAAACTATAAATTTTGATTTAAAATAAGGACATAAATAATTTTATATTAAATTGCAGCGCTATTTCGAGGATGATTATAATTTATTTATAAAATTTGTTATTTAATTATTATAGAACAAAATTAATTAAAATAAAATTCATTTACTTTTATAATCCTTTTACGTCAGTAGCATTAAAATTGTGTATAGTTAGTTAAATCCATAAATAATTCTATATTTAAATTTAGATTAAATTGAGTGTTTTTAGGCAAATTTTACTATATTTATATGTCATTAAAATATTTTATGATAATATCATATTAATATTGTAATTGGAGGATACTGACCTATAATTTTCCGGCTGAAATTCCCGGAAAATAAAAGACAATTCCCGGAAAATAATATATTTATTTCAAATAGTTTATTTAAAATAGCAATTGAATTTTCGCTGTAATTGTTTCTTGATGCTAAATATGGTTTGACGGGTAGTTAAATGTCATATGTTAAACGTAATTGGAAAAATGCTTCTGTTTCAAGTTGTTTTTATTTAATTTTTCAACATTTTCGTAATTTTGTCCAATTCATTTTTTTTTTTTAATTTCCCGGAAAACTTATTCTAAAGTTCCAGTTTTCCGGGAACAAAAAGGAATATGAAATCTGGACAGTGTTACCCTCTAATTGGAATATTGTGCATTTAAATATTTATATTTAACAATGTATCTGCAAATACTATTTATATTCAAATTAGGATATAAATGACAAATAATTGTTTAGTAAAATTTTAATGATACCATAATTCGAAAATTTATATTAAGATTAATGTTATTTTAATGTCATTTACATTAAAATTTTATATCCTTTTTTATGTAGTTTTTTAACGTATATTTGTTGTGTATTGTTATTTAAATTGTTAGAACTAATATTTAGTTATACCAAATTGGTAATGAAAATAGATTTTTATTGCTGGAAATTCGTTAAATATATTGATAAAAAAGAATATTTTAAGGTTCGAAATTATGAATTAATAATATTTAAATGAAAACAAAATTCGTTAATTCGTGTTTCAAGTAAAGTGTCCTAGCTGTTTGATGCTCAATGAAAAAGAAACAATTTTCTATTTTATTTAAAAGTGCATAGCACTCTAATCACGAGTGTAGTTTGGTAACTACCACCTTAACGAGTTAAACGATCTAATTCTAAATAGTAAATTGTCTACGGAAACCATACATATCCTTAACGTAATATATGAGATGTATCTAAAATAACCTCATCAATATTTGGGTACATGAGAATTTGTTGTAGAAAAATGTTGCTAAAGCAAAATAATACAAACGAATGACTTTGAGATACATATTAAGATTTAATGGTCCACAATATGAAATATTGTAATATTAGTTAATAAACTTAGACGGCAAAGATGTAATTCCCACGAATTGTTAATGTACCATTAGTACTTTAAGCCAATTGATTATGATATTTGTATTTATCAAATACTTCTTAATTGGAAAATCAATTAAAATTTTTTAATAGTGCAATTTCCAAACTAAGTTTATAACTTATTGTTAAAAATTTTTTTATCTTCATTTGGTTTTTCTATTTTTTTTCAAAAACTTCACATTCACGTTCTACTCAAGGATACAGTTAAAATAGAACTGCATATGTGGACTATAGCCTAAGTACTACTTCCATATTTGATTATTTTAATATTTTTTTATAATTTTGTGAAGAACCTATAGCTAGAGTTAACGAATATGAATTGAAATTTCAGAAAAAATAAATAAAAAAATATTAAATCGAACAGAAATCATCGGACGACTTCTGAAAGGTTCTATTCGGCACTATTAATTTTTTTTTGACTTAAGAACTACTGATTCTTTGTAATCTGAGAGTTCTTATATAATCTTACGATTGCATAGTTATTTACTTTTTATAATTTTTTAGTTCTGACGATTTATTTTTTGGGATAAGGATCATTTTATGTTAAAAAGATGGGTCAAATAAGAATTCCATAGATTTCACATTTTTATTTAAATTCGAAAGTGTACATTAGTTGGAAATTTGACTGACCATATTGTCGATAACTTCTGAAATATTCCACAATTTAAAGATTGCTGAATCGAAATTTTGTTATTGCCAAAAATTTATGTTCTCGTAAGTCCTTAATGAATACATTATAATTTACTTCTTTAATTACATGATTGTTAATTGGAATATTTATAAAAACTTATAGTAACAATCTCCATAATTCTCTATTAATAAATAATCTGAAATTATTAACAATACAAATCCTTTAATATATAAAACAAAACTTTTGTTTCATGCAGCAGTGTTTTTTTATTATATCCCCAAGGACACTAATTATCCTTTAAGTTCACTGTATATTTACAAAGGTCGCGTGCAAAATAATAATTTTCTTTTAAAAGTAATTGAAACCACAAAAATTATATTATTTTTATTCCCTTTTTTTGTATAACACTTCTTTACATTTGTGTTTACCATATTAGTCCTTAAAATATCCTTGTAAATTCAATATCATTACAAAGACTACAAAAATCTTATCCTTACTTGAATATTTTCCATACCTTATCATACCGAAAACCAAAAACAAAAAATTTGTATAAACAAAATCGATTTATTTTTAACAATATAATTTAAAAATTAAATACTCAATCAAAAAATATATATCGACGCCAGTGATTTTCCTTAGATTTTCCATGGAAAATTGCTTAGAAAAACAATTTCTATATATAATAAATTTATATATTAAGTTAAAAATCTCAGGGTAGATTTGTTTATTATAACCTTAACCATCATATGCCAATCAAAAGTTTGAAACAAAACTTTGATTCCCATATAAATTTTAACCTTTAGACACTGTTTCTTTGGGGAGGTGTCAAACCAATATAAAAAAGTTTTTTTAGAAAGATTTTCTTGTGTGTGTATGTATATGGAAAAATGCTAACAACTTTTCCTGATTATTATATTTAAAGGAATTTGATTGAATAAAAGGTTAGAGAGGAAAATATTGTTGGTAACATGCTAACAAACAAGAATAATAGAATTATATTTTCATTTCAATAAAATTTAATAAACATATATATATAAAAAAATATTGCTAACCTAGGGTCAGTAGATATCCCGTAGTCATGTACATATATCTAATAGCGTTTTTTAAGAAATTTTAAAACATCAATGTTTTCATACAATTCGGTCTAATAGCGTTTTTCATACAATTCGGTCTTTTGGTAGGGACTCATAATGAAGCTACTCTGTTCACAAACTATACAGGCATCAACTCTGCGTTGATACCAAATTTCATTGAAATGTTTCAGTAACACTTCGCAGCATCACTTGACATGTTTCAGCCCAAAATCAAATTGTAAACTAAAATTTCATTCAAATAGACGACACGATAAACTAGGTTAGACGGACGACCGAAGATCTAGCATAGACCACCGAAGCTTCTTAGAGATAACACCTGCGTATTCGTTGTATTCGTTGTGATATCATTGAGTCGTACTGGATAATTGTTTTGAAGTATCTAAAAATAGTCTAAAGGATTGGATGCTATTCGCGAAATTCGGAATAATTGCAATTCTCGAAATCTCTTCCAGTTTAGAGAAGAACGCTAATTTGATTTTCTTCTTGCGAGTTCGGGGTAGCGGTACATAAGATGTTTAAGCATTTCTTCTGATTTCCGTTCTTTACAGTTCCTGTAAACATTTCTAATTGTCAATCCCAACTTAATCTCATCCAAACCGATTAATTAGTGCTCGGTTCTGATACTATGCTTTCTAGCATTCCGTGCGAGATAATGGGAGAATTAAATAGAAATAGAAGGTTACAAAAACTAGAATGTTTTCTTGCACAAAAAATGATGTATAACTCGGAAATGTTATCCTGTATCCACTGAAGCTACTAAACTCAAATTCAATTAGAGTAGGGCCCCATTATGTATGCTAAATTTCATTTAAATCGAATAGGAACTACTATGAAATATTACTAAGCATCTGGCGGGCATTCAATGATTTTGAATTTTTAAAATCTGCACTCTATAAAACGTAATAACGACACATATATAAATCAATTTTTTCATCTCTCAAGTTCGTTACAACACTCATAGTGTATTTCAACTACATACTTGAAAATTATATTACAATAAATGATTATTTCAATCAAAATTTCAATTTTTCAATTAAAATATTTTGTTTATTAATTTTATTTTGAATTGTTTTAAATTATAATTATTAAATAAATTTGTTATTATTGTAGAATATCAAATTTTTTCAAAATTGAATGAGTAAATAGATTTAATTTAATTATAATGTTAAAAATATTTATTTATAGAAAGGAAAATTAAATTATGAAGTGTTTCAGATCTGGGTGATGATGAGAACTGAGGACTTTGGTGATGTAAATTTTGAATAATTATTATGTATCATAATAATATGTGCGAAAATTAAATTTACCCCCAAGAAGTTTATTTATGATAATTTTTTGTTAGATTATAAATTATTTAATAATTATGATATTCTTATAAGGATTAATATCAACGAATATTTAAAGAAAATGTGAATATGATTAGATTGACAACTAAGTAAAGGGAAGATAAGAAAATATAATTTTAATTTATAATAAAATTATTTTAATATTATATTTTGTATAAAATTATAGAGATAAATTTTAATGAGATTTTGAAATTTATTGATTAATGTGAGTACTAATCAGAATCATTTTATAGATTGTATCAAACTCAAATTATTCAATTAAAAAAGCCTTCAATTCGAATATGATTTAGGTATGAATCAGAAACAATTTAAACTAAAGTGTGTCATACTTAAAATTTCGTGGTGAGTAGTATAAAATTCTGAGATTGTCGTTGGAAAGTACAATAGAAGGTACCAGAAGTAGGGGAAGATAAAAGAAAAGTTGGATCAACAACCTAGAAGAGTGGTACAATTTGTCGGCCATTGAAATTCTAAGAACAGCGAAGTCCAGAGACAAAATCCTCTCCTCCACAGAGGAGAGGCCCCTTAAGAAGAAGAAAATATCATAACCATAAGTGTTATATATCACTGGGTATAATGAAGATTCTTTGTAGCAGTCTTTTTAAATTATAAACCTAACCGAACTATTTATATATAAAACGGATTAAATTACAAATTGATAAAATTAATCCTAAATAGGTTTAGAAAATAGAACCAAAAACATCACATTTTACATTTTTAATAGGTGATGTAAAGGAACCACCTCCGCATTGGTGTGTACACTATTTCTTGAACATAATTCTACCAAATAGATTTGATATTCTCATTCTAACAAGGTAGGAATTTAACTCATAATTTAATTAATTTAGTTAAATTAGATTAGAAAAGACTTTGTAAATGTACTAAAGTTATTCATCTCACGAAGTCCAAGTTCCCAATGACTCTATTCATTACCTTCCGAGCACACCAAACTAAACCTTTTCCAGCTATACGTTCACAATCTGAAAGATTATGTTATTTTAATCCCTATCCAAGTTGGTGTTATCCAGTTTTAAAATTTTATTCACATAATACCTCAATGAACAGTGACCCATAAAAAGATCCAGTTCCTTCAGGAATATCAGTGTTTCTATATGCGAGTAACTCTTTACATCATTTTTTCGAGAATTTTATAAATCGTTTCCGTTGGCGCATTCTCAACGGATTTAAGTGAGAAATCCTAACTAAAATCAAAATTTAAGTAAGGATTTAAGTGAGAAACAATTTCACGAAATTGAATTAAAAATATCATTTTAATTCCCATTCCGTGTGAGTAATAAATCCTGATCAATGTGATCGAATTACTTCACACATTTGAATAGAAATAAATGTGGAGTTATTTGCTGCTCAGTTATTTACTTGTTTTTTCCGATAATTAGTTTTTCGGATAATTAAGAACCGCAAGAATAGAACATTTTATTCTCCTGACAAAGAAATTCAGGCAGTAATACTGATATCTCTGTAGGAACAAAATGTGTCAATGTTCTGACTGAAAACTACGAATTTTGAATATGTAAATTTCAAAATATTTTAATGTAAATAGTAATATATAAAATATCATAAAATGATGTTGTACATATCAATTTAGTATTACTGAGTTTGATAAAATTAATGGCATTTTTATTATTAGTTAAATTCATCTGAACCAGCAATGCCAAAATAATTAATTTCCTTATGCCATAACAACAATAAATTCTTTTGAGAATTTCAAATTGAGTTATTCAAAAATTAATTAATTTGGAAATTTCCACAAAAACGTATTTAATATAATTGCGACGAAATCTGAAATTCTCGACAGAAAATACTACCTAAAACTTAACAAAATTGTTAATGTATCATCAAATCATTTAAGATTAAACTAATGGTAATGGCGTTACTCAACTTAAAGATAAAAATATTTAAATTTAGATAAAATTTAATGACACATAAAATCTCCCCAAACCAAAAACAAAAAAAATTAATTAATTCCAACAAGTTCTTAATTAATAATAATAGAAATTTTAGTAATTTCAACATATTCTAACAGAGATTTATTATACATCCTTCCAACAATTTAATCCTTCCTTCCAATAATCATCTACGTAAAATCTTTATACTAAAAATGACATTCATTCATGTCGAAAATAAAAAAATTATCATCTCTCGACACTTAAAAGACTAATAAATTTTCTTATTCCCACTCCGTTTTCCACAAGAACAACGAAAAAAAAATGTTACAATTTATTGTCAATGCCTGCTGTCGTACATTCTTAATTATGGATATCGTATTACGTCTTTTTTTTTATATATATCCTTTGCGTAATATAATATTTTAAGGAATTTCATTTTTTTTTGGAGAACATCCGTTAATTTCTGCTCTAACCATTACAACTCAAGACACGATATAAAAATTCTTAACATCCACTTTTGTTAATTAAAAACACTTTTCGTGGCATATAACATACATTAATATATTCACATACACACATACATATATAGATATTTTCTTATGATATTTTCAAAATTTTATCATTTTCCTTGTATTTTTTTTGGTACATCTAACAAATTTTCATCATCATCATGCCCGCAAATGACATATAGATACAAAATAATCTATATATATATTTTATTTGCGAAACATATTAGAAAAGTTTTAGTCATGTGTAAATTAAAAGATATAACTAATATATAAGATTTTCAGTATTGCGTAGTAGTTTTATATTAACGAGCTTTTTGAAGTGTAACAACAGCTGAATGTGAGTCTGGTTGTCAAACTTGGAACGTTTTGTGTAATAGCCTAAAATCTTGAATACTTATATTTTAAACAAAATATTTTAGTTGTAATTTAAATATCTTTTAATTTTAACTCCATCTTGCGGTTGAAATCAAAAACAATATTTTAACTCAAAATGGTCGTGCGTCGTAGTGGTGTAAGTAAAATATGTAAATAGAAAATCTTCTTGAACAAAAATTTTGTATAAAGTAATTTTTCTAAAACAAAATATTCTGCAATAAATATTTGATATAAACTGTAGCTCCTCCTAGCGGATTAAATTTAAACTAAATTATTGTCATTTCAGTCCATACTTATAACTACATTTTTGACAGCCATTTAAAATATCAAATTACAATTTGAATTATTATAATAAATAAATTTTGGTGTTGCAGCGCCTCTGGCGGTAAAAACATGATTCATTCCATTAGAAACTAATCTATATACTTCCTGCGTCTTCTACAGGTAGCAAAAAATGTACCAAGTCCAAACTTTATTACCTTTTTTTTGTAATAGCATTTCTTCTTTATGATTTTTGATTACCATTTACTGCATCAAATTTAAAGTTTATTAAAATATATTATGGTGATACTGCGCCATCTGTTGATAATTTTTAATGCATAGTAACTTATATTTTTATCTATTCCGTTCATTACCTTTCTAATTTGGGAGTGGAATCTATAAAGAATTGTTAAATTCATAATTTAATTGGATAATGACCAAAAATTGCCGTAATGAGGGGAATAGAATATTTAATTTTCCTCTTTGCAGTCTCAATGTTAATCATCCAAGGTTGCGCTATTTACTACGTTAAGTAATAATTTGAATAAGCTTACAATAAATACGGATTTGTCGACAGTCTGACATACAAAGCCAAAACGTTAACATAAGTTATTTTTCGATTCTCATAAACGACTACAAAAAATACCTCAATCTAATCACATATGTGTTTATATTTTAGCCTATATCCTGCTCCGATTTACAATTATATTAATTTCTAGAAAATTTTATCATTATATTTGTATATAATAATAATAATAAAGGACTACAAGGATTTTGAGATTATAGAGAATTCGGTAAAAAAAATTAATAATAATGATAAAATGGAAAATTCTTTAAGAATTATTTACTCAGATTTTATAAAAGGACGATTATATTTTTTTGGAAAGGTACAGAATTTATAGCAAACTTTACGCATTTAATGACAATGATTTTATTAAAAGATTTTAATGGCAAATTTTATTCCTTAGAGACGGAGGCATAAAATAAGAAACCTATAAAAATAAAATATGTTTTTATTATAGTTTTATTGACTATTAAAATAATCTGCAAAGGATTAGACCATAAATGAATCGAAAAGAATACAAATTAAAGAATCAAAATAAAAAAGGATTTAAAGAAAATTATTATTGTGTCGTATTTCGGGTAATTAAATATAGACATTTTTTTATTTTAATGGTATTGGCGAAAAAGTTGGATTTAAAGGATGAACATCTTGAACAAAATTAGTTAGAAAAGAAAATTTCAAAATTAATATTCTGATTTGATAAAGTCAATAAATTTTCGAAAGGAGAATGAATACCTTTCTTTAATAATTACCAGAGATGAAAATAAGAAAAATCTATAATAGAATTTTCCGATTTTTTTTTGGTAAATCGTAATTTTTCATTAAAGAGATTAAAGCCCAATTTTAATGTGAGTGCAAACCGATAGCTGTAGGTTTTATAAATGTTCAACATTTATGGAAATTATTGAGAAGGAAACTCAATCCTAGTGGTCTCAGTCACAATTTTGAAGAATTCTTAATATTAATCGCCAGAGCCTTCAATACAGGAGTCAAAATATTGTTAAATATCTTTGCACTTTTTTTAAATGCCAAATGATTCTGTCGACCCTGGTCAAGTTTCTGAATAGGAAAACTCAAAGCATAATAAAGTCATTATTTTTGCGAATATCAATATTAAAGAAAGGAAAACATAATTTCAGAAATTGTATTATTTGAAAGGACATGGCCTATCCATAAGTAAGAAATTTTACATAAGCAAGAAATAACAATTCGGGGTTAAAGAAGGCTTCTTAAATTCATACAGCGATGTTTATAAGAAATGTACTACATCTGATTGGCTAGACAGCCAATACGTTGAGGATGAGTCCAAAATAAAAATATCTATCCGTGGTCAGTGCTGGAAACTTGCAGATGAAGTTTGATATTTACTCTTTTACGTTCGTCTCTTAACAGTTACGATTAATTAAATGAGATTTGGCAACGTGTCCAGCTACTGGACAATGAGCTATGTATCAGTTATGGTTGTAGCTACTATTAGGAGGTTTCCCGTTTTCTCAAAATATATAATTATCGTTCGAAAGCTTTATATAAACGTAAACGATAATTACAGAATCATTTCAGTGCAGATCCCATTCTAGTTTCATTATAATATAAATTAAAATGCATAATAATTTATCTGAATAATCTTATTAAATATTTTTCAATTATTCATAGCTATTTATTTACAAATCATATTAACGTCAAATATTCAGTATACTTTAGCGTTCATAAAACTTTTATTAACATTATTTCTATCAAATTAAAATTTTTATAAATTTGGTAAAATAATTTTCAGTTTTTCCTATATTCTCGAAATAAAAAAACCACTCGTTTTCAATTAATTTTCATGATAAATTTTTTGCATAATTAAATTTCACGATTTTCAATTACAACATTTATAAATTTTTTGGAATTTTGTATATTTTTTAATAAAATATTTTGAAAATTTATGGAGAACATCACGATAACCAAAATGGTAAATTTGGTTGGAAATTTTAATTAACTTAAACAATTTGGTCAGCATTATTAGATTTATATCCAATATTTTTGAAATTTAATGTATTTACACAAAATTGTTGAAATATTTTATAAATAAAATTTTATTTTTAGATAAAAATATGATTGAAATTACTGGCAGGTTCAAAATAGAATTAAAGAACTAAATTGTTTTAAGCCTTATGATAATTATGTTAACAAATTAAATATATGTATTTATATAATTAAAAATGGCTTTAAGAAGAGTTAATTAGATTAAAAACCAAGTCTAGATTTTGTGATATCGTTGTATTAAAACTAACTTAAATTAGTGTCTAGTCACTCTTTGATTATCACTCATTTTCGAGACCCCTTGGTTATACTGCGGGAGTACAAAAAGTTTCTTAGATTCATACAGCGATATTTAGGAAATATACTATATAATTAATGCATTCAAGTTTTACAATATAATAATTTGAATTTAGGCTATTTTATTAAATGATTTCTACCATTTTCCCAGAGCAATTTATGAATTTTAAATTGTTTTATAAACAACGAAAATATTAAATTTTCTCAGTCAAAAATTTATTTTTGCAATTTGGATTTATTAATTTTTTATCGAGTCCGAACCATAAGTTCCTTTATAATGGAAGAAATTATTAATTAAGGTAATTGCTTTTAATAGCAAGCCATTTGGTTGTCAGCATTTTTCCCAGTCTTAAAATCACAATTTCATATTGTGAATTTTATTACTCATGGGTACTATTCTTTGTCTCGGTCTTGGTGTGGAGTTGAACCCGGTACCTAATGTATCACAGCATAGTACACTTTAACAACGCCACCACTTTTTAAGGAAACTTTTGAATTTAATTTAAGTGTCTGAACGAATTTTCTTTTTTGTTTATAAATTCTGCTAGGCTTAAAATTAGAAACAAAGACGAATTTAATTAGAAAACGTATTAGAAAAATTGAAAGCGTTAAAAATCATACCGATTTATTTTTTACTTTCCTTTTATTGAATTCACAATTCATGTTTTCCTCACCTGGGCATAGCTCCTAAACGGCTTTACCGATTTAACTCAAATTTGAAACTTAAGCTCGTGTTATTAATCACTCGGTACTTTAATAACTTTTATGGCCCTTCGAGGGGGCGGGGGGTTGGGCCTATTTTCTAAAAAGTCATGTGGGGTATCAAATTAAAGGTCTTAATCAGTACATCTCGTTGGGTAGTGTTTCGGGCAACTAGGACCTAGTGGGGCCCCCCAAAAATGGGGCCCAAAATGAAAAAAAATCATGAAAGGTATCAAATTAAAGGTCTGGAAGAGTAGATATCTTTGGGGTCAGTAAAGGAAGTGTTTGGGGGCAACGCGGGTCATGTGGGGCCTGAAATTATTATTAATTTCCTTTTATTAAATTTACAATTCATATTTTCCTCACCTAGGCATAGCTCCTAAACAGCTCAACCGATTTAACGCAAATTTGGAACTTAAGCTCCAGCGTTTACCCAGTCGGTGCCACATAATTTTCAGAGCCCGGCAAGGGGGCGGGGGGTTGGACCTATTTTCAAAAAAGTCATGTGGGGTATCAAATTAAAGATCTTGATGAGTACATCTCGATGGGTAGTGTTTCGGGTAACTAGGACCTAGTGGGGTCCCCAAAAAAATGGGACCTATTTTTAAAGAAGTCATGTGGGGTATCAAATTAAAGGTATTGATGAGTACATCACGTTGGGTAATGTTTCGGGTAACTGGGACCAAGTAGGCCCCCAAAAAATGGGGCCAAAAATGGAAAAAAATCATTATGGGCATCAAATTAAAGGTCTGGAAGAACAGATATTTTTGGGGCAAGTAATTGTAGTATTTGGGGCAAATAGAACCATGTGGGGGCCTGGAAAATGGGGCCCAAAAAATCATGTGGGGTATGAAATTAAAGGTCTCGATGAGTACATCTGGTTGGGTAATGTTTCAGGTAAAGAGCGCCATACGGGGCCAAAAAATAAAAAAATATACATATGTATATATAAAAATATATATATATGAGCCGTTAATTTTGCAAGTGACTTTTCGCGAAACATGAGTTAGAGCTATTTATTATTAACCGCTCAAATATATATTTTTTACTATTATATGTTATATTATAGTAAAAATATATAAACAATATAAAAATTCTACAGTTTTTAGTCGAACAAATATATTGTGTAAAACTTAAAATATTTGACCGACTAAAAAGTATGAAATAATAAATAAATAAAAAAAAACATTTTTTTAAAATACTTTCCTTTATAATTAGTAATATGCGACTAAAAACTAATAAATAATACTAAAATTATATAATCTTTCATTCTTGTATCTAGAGTTTCAGTAATGGTCAATTGTAGTAGGGTTAACTGCAAACGTACTAGATTAGAGATTCAGTAAAGGTAAAGTATAGTAAAAGGGAAGTAGACCCCTTATAAATATCATTCTGATAAATTCTATTAATTCTCATAATTAATTTTGATCAGTTATACTTCCCTTTATAAAGGGTCTACTTCCCTTTTACTATACTTTACCTTTACTGAATCTCTAATCTAGTACGTTTGCAGTTAACCCTACTACAATTGACCATTACTGAAACTTTAGATACAAGAATGAAAGATTATATAATTTTAGTATTATTTATTAGTTTTTAGTCGCATATTACTAATTATAAAGGAAAGTATTTTAAAAAAATGTTTTTTTTTATTTATTTATTTTTACAATATGCTAATTACTGCTTGCTTGGACACATCATGAAATGTGTTTGTTTAAGGAATTTTTTTATTGTTTTATATTTTAATTTGATAATTTGTCTTCATGAGGTTAATTTCAGTAACTAAACTATATAAACTTTTGGCTTATAATTTTAAATCTAATTGGCCATATAGATAATAGTAAGCACATACATCAAATTGTTTGGTCTAAATACCGAAAAAACCAAATTCAGTATTGTTAGCGGACGAAACATTCCTTACAGAAATGATGTACACACTAAAAAGCATAGAAAACGAGAACATTGAACAAGTTAACAGTTTTAAATATTTCAGTTCGAGGCTGTATTAAGATTGCGATACAGTAAAGCGATAAAGTTCTAGTCCGAAATAATAAGATTATCATTCGGGAATTTAAAAAAAAAATGCCTTGTAATTGCGATATCAACATCAAAATTCAATTACGTTACTTGAAATGCACGATTATACGTTTGACCAGTGTTTTTCTATGGTGTAGTATTAGAACTTGGATGTTAAAAGCTGTTACCGTCGTTTGTTAAAAATCTCTTCTTCAGATAGTAACACAAATCTTGAAGTTCTTAGAAAGATAAGGAAAAAAAGTGAGCTACTTTTAACTATAAAAAGAAAGTAAAACATTTTTTTTTATTTCCAAGGAAGAATCGATGGCTGATGTGAAAAGGAGATGTTAAAAGGTGGATCGGTTTAAAAACAAAATTTGTTTCTCACACCGAAATCTCGAAAAGAATACGCCAATGCCATGCAAATATAAATTAAAGTCATCAATGTCATGGTCAAATTCCATTGTAGTGGAGAAGCAGAAGAAGAATTAAAATATTTATTTTGAATTAAATACCAAAGGACGTAAAGTATAGAAAGTTTTACACTTAAACTATAATAAGTTTAAGTGTACAACCACCACAAATTGTAATTTTAATGACAATTTTATTACCTTGGGGTTTGAATTCATGAATTTTAAAATAAACTAGTTAAATTTTTAAAACCACAACGAATTTAAATTTAATTTCCGTTCATTTTGTGATAAGATTTTTATTTCTTTATATTATCCAATATTAAAAACCTAATTAGAAACCATAATTTATTCACCCATAATTTTATTTATATATAAAATTTAAATTAGCATAAAATTTCTTTGAAATTTAACCAAGAAAATTTATAAATTTTAATATTTTTTAACTTTATTTATAAACACCGAACAACAACAACAACAAAACTGTCAACTTTTCATTTCCTTAGAAATTTTAGAATTTCATTTTCTAAATCTCTGTTTATTTTAAATTATATTTAAAAATAAAATTTTATAATTTTCTTATCTTTTTTTGTAATTAATAATCACAAAAATATAAATTAAATATTAAATTATTATATTAAAATTCTTCATAAAATAAAAATATTATTTTTAAAATGTTTTTAATTAATTCTTGAGGTGACGTAATTTCCTTAGGGGAGCCATAAAAATAAAATTACCAAACCTATAAAAAAATTAGTTAATTTGCATGTTTAATTTTGGAAATTGAATTAATTTCATAATATTTCTTAGTAAAAATTTATATATTAATTAATAAAATTTTACGAAAATTATGAAAATCAGTGAATATTTAATAAGAAAATTGCGTGTGAATGGCAAAAAAATAAAGAAATATATTTTTATAAATCGTAATTTATTTATAAGTATAAAAATAGTTTAAAATAATTTTCAGGAAAACTGTCTAGGTCTAGGCTAGGCAAACTATATAAAAGAGCGCCATCTAGTATTTAATTGATGGAAAATAATTTTCATAGTAGTTTTGAAATAATGGCAGCATATTTAATTCAATTTTACAAATATGTATTTTTAATATCAGTTGACAGGTGTCAGAAAATATAAGATTACTGATAAAACTGGTAGTTATCGTGCTATTCAACTTTAGTGTATTAGTAAACCCAATTTTCTTTAATTCAGTTTTAAGATATTGTAAGTGTAGAAAGATCAAACTATGATTAAACTTATTTTTATCTGACAGGTGTCAAAAAATATTAGATATCTGTTAAAGCTAATATTCTTCAACTAGTATTTTTCAGCTAGCATTTTTCCAAATATGTGATTGTTAAATTCATAAAAATTTAAAACTAGTTAAATTATTAGACTTTTTATTAATTTGAATTTGACATCTGTCAAATTTTAATTCCATGTAATTTATATATGAAATTTTTAACAATTTTTTTTCTGAAAATATTTATTAATCAAAAAATGTTGTACTATTTGGAAATTCCTTCAATTAATATACAAAATTTACAAAAATTATGTACAATTTTATAAGAATATGCATAGAATATTAAACAATCCTGACAACAAGGTTTGTATATACATAGGATATACCTATATGTACATATATACATCAGGACACGTGTTTCAGATTTTCGAAAAATATGAGAAAATTTTAAATCACAGTTATTTTAAATATGATTGTAATATGTCTTTAAGGAAAATCAATATTTTTTTTTTATTACCAGTCGATGTATAACTAAAGGTGGTTTTATTGGAAGGTGTATTTAGGAAAATTATGTAAAGTAAAATAATGATTTTCTTAATATATTCAATAATTATTATGCTCTGTTTTAATTTATTGATTTATAAATATATATAAATGAATACTAAGGAAATTTTAAGGACACGGATAAAATAGAAAACTACTCACTCTCCTAATATAATTCATAGTTGAATGGGACAAAATAGACTTCCTTGCAATGAAGTAAAGGAATGTTGGAATAATGGTGTCTTTTCCTTAACCTTTTCGATTCGGTACTTGACCTGATTAGATTAAGTGATCTATTGTTTGAGTTATAGCTGAAAAAAAATTGGAAGGCTTAAAGGACATTTGTACACTCAATACACAATTTTTGTATTGACAGCTGAAGCGGACCAACTGTACATATTTTGTCAACAAAAGAGGTAGAATTGGTAGAGAACCTAATTATGTGGTTTTCAGGCGTAGACTAGACACTATTTTTTTAGTTGGACGTGTTGCAGTTGTCACTAAATCAGTTTTTAATGAAGAGTATGCGTCTTAGAATCACTAACGTAATCTCCTGATTCCGATCCTGTTATTCCAATATTAATGACAATTTAAATTCAATTTTTTTTTTAAAGAGATTTTTTTTACTCTTTCTAATTTAGAAGATTTGCATACCATTATTTTTATTTTTCACTTCTTATCCTTTGTAATTTATCCTGAATTATGTTATTTTTTTTATTTTTTGTGTTAAACCATAAAAAAGAAAAATATAAATTAAGATTAAAAGTTGTTTTATTTTCTGGTGGTATTAAATATTCAAAAAAAAAAAAAAAGTGTTGAATCTCAGATAAAAAAAAAATCACACACCAAGATAAAAGAGATAATTTAATTTTTCTTACCAGGATAAAACGCACAAATTTCAGGATTATTTCCTATAAAAAAGGATAAAATTTAAATAAAATTAATGATAAATTTTATAAGTGAATATAAATGTTTTTTTTTTTTTTTTAAATATTAAAGAAATTAAATAATTTAGAAAATTTTGAATTTTCTAAATATTTCATAATTATTAACTATACCAAAAATTATGTTAATTTATGAGTACGAAGTTTATTAAAATAACAAAATTAAAAATTTGGATATATAATCGGAAAGAGCATTTAGAAGGCCGAAATTCTGGAATTATTGGAAAGAAATACTACTTCAAATAAAATATTACTGATTGTCGCATTTAATTTGATAAAAAGTCAATAAAAATTTACATGTGAATCAAATTAGATCAATCGATTGCTCGTTAACTGCATCCACCAAATCTGTGATTGCAAACATGATTTTTCTGTACTACAAATTATTTTCATAAATAATTTTTGTTGCAAAAATTTGGAAGAAATTGCAGATTCGGAGGATGGAATTAAGTTGAACTATTTATTCCACATTACAAAATTATAAATTTCTACGCAAATTTGTTTGCGACAATAAATTTAGAAAACGGATTACCACGTTACCAATTTCTGTATTTAACGCTGTAACTAGTTTAAAAATAAATTATTTGTTTACTATAATCAAACTCTAAATTTAAGGGGCAATCGCTGAAGAGGTGAAACATTGTTGAAAAAGAATTTTATAAGAAATAAAAAGATATTATATTTAAGAGAAATTGTCTGTAGCTTACGAAATTCTTGATTATATTGTGTAGCTTTATTAAATTTAGTTGGTTAATTAGTAATCAGCTACATACTCCTGAGTACGTTGTATCCTCCATTCAAACCTAGCATACTTATCACAGGTTTTCGACCAATCTCACTTCTTTAATAGATGAAATCACTTTGGTCAGCTGCAGTTTATTCGCGTCTTCAAGGTTTTTCTAGGAACGGCTAACAAACATTTCCTAAATCTTTTATATTAGACTGAGGAAGAAAGACATAAGAAATGTTTCATTCTGTACACCTCCGACAAGTGGAGCATAGTGTAAATTCAAATACCATTATTAGACCCTTCGTAAGAATCGGATGTCTTTAACTATTTTTATAGTTAGGAAAATCCCAGGACCTTTTTAAACACAACTGATTTATTCATTCCATTTCAAAATGCTATATTAATTGGCGTAATTATTTATTGAGCTTATAGCTTGCACCAGAAACCTTTGAGCTAAAGAGCCATGAGTAACATTTTTTCATGCTAGTTTATCTACTTTCTCATTTGCTTTAATCATACAATGAGTCGGTGACTAGAGAAGCTTTACGTTATTAAAGCTTGTACATATAGTTTAAGATTAGTTTTACATTATATTTACCAATTTTCAGCATGGTAAAAAAAATTCGTTAGAATTGATAAACATTAATGAATACCTCTGATCTTCGAAATAATATCATTTTCGTAATTCTAACCTAAAATTGATTGACGACATTAATATTGTCGCAAATTTATCAATTTGTCTATAGTACTAAACATTATCGATACAACACAAATGTACAAACATTTCTACAGCAAAACGAAGAAATGTTAGTCCGATTTCACTACTCCAAATTTCCCATTTAAAATTAATTACAACAAATCTTTTCATATTCTTTGTAAATTTATTATACAGCCCATCATAATGGCCCCACCAATAAATTTATTTAAAGTGTCATAATATTTTAATTCTAAATTTCTGAATAAATTAAAAACTTTTAAATAAATATTCCAAAAATAAATAAATAATATAATAAAATTAAAACAATTTTTCCATCTGACATAATTTTCCCAACAAAAACAAAAACTTTTCACTGATTAGATTTTACCTTCAAGACTTTTATATTACCAAAAAAATAAAATAAAAAATAATATTAACTTGACCTTTTATTACCTTTCCCAACACCCAAAAAAATGAAAACGCTCATTAAATGAACTTTTTTAAACGATTAAATTTAAATATAAAACAGAAGTGAACACATATAAAAAAAAAGGTTTCAATTTCAATTAAAAAATATTGTTTTTATCCCAGAAATTTAATAATTTTCCAATTTTCTACCTATTTTTTGTGTATCACAGTCAAGGAAAAAATAAGGTTCAATTTATAATTTTCACGGTTACCTAAAAATATGCAAAAACAAATTATTTGTTTTACTTTTTTTTATTGTTGTTGTAAAAAAAAAACTTTTTTCAACTTTTTTCGGTTATGAAAATTACTGCGAAAATCAGTGAAAAACCTTAATTTTTTTGTATCCTTAACAGGATCAACGAAAATGGCCAGAAAATAGCGAAAAAAAACAACATATTTTTAATAAAAAAAATAGTTTGTCGTTGTTTTGGGTAAGAAGATATAAATTAATTTTATTACTGAATTTTGGTAAAATTTTTGGTTTTAAACTTAAGATAATGAAAATTATTCCGAAACTCAAATATCAAAGTTCCGAAACTCCAATAGCAAATTGTACTTATATGGAACTTAAGTACTCAGGCGACAATATGACAATTTGATTTGAGACATTTAGGCATACTACACTATTATGATGGGTAAGCTAACTTAAGCATAATTATATAACCTACCAACCTTTACGATGAATGAAAATGCTTTCGTCATATCAATTATTACTTTCAGAATAATCTTTCTCTTTTTTTAATTATTTGCTATTATTTATTACTAGCTGTCAAACTCCTACCATAGCAAACAACGACTGTATAACAATGATAACAATATGTCATAAAAAGTCAACATTACGATTACAAAGGTTTAACGACACAATGAAATGTCACAAAAATGCAACATAACGATCAGAAAAGTTCACGTAACATAAGTTTAATAAGTTTTTAAAGTATAAAATTATGAAAAGACTAAATCTGAAATTATAGTGCCACAGTTACAGTCACTGTCGTGTTAAAAGTTGTTGTGTGAAGTACTCAGCTTTATATCTAAGCAATTGCAATGCTCAACGCTAACTACTACAAAAAATTATACTATCAGCATTGGAACACTGCATTGACACAAATACGTATGTACAGCGTTGCAAAAATATAGTAAAACACTTTATTTAAAATAACAGATGTTGCTGTAATTATAATATCTTCAATATCCATTTTCAAATTGATACTAAAAAAGTTGAATTTACTTCAAAATCTCAAGTTTAATAATTTTATGTATACTTACGTTACCGCGTAAGAAATTATAATCGTGGCTCAACAATCACTTTTACAAAAAAGTAAGAAAACGGTTACTATGGAAAGTTCAATGTAATTTAAACGCGTATAATGTCATTTAAAATTTATGGTCACTGTCAGCGGTCGTTGACGGTGACGGTGGTAGTGTGTTTCCCAGTTCGCTAGGAAAAGGTCCAAATCATTTTATTTAAAAAAAATAATCCTATTTCCACATAAGTTTTCGACCAAATTCTTATAGTCTTAAAGCGGATATTTTGAGAATTTTCAAGCTGGGAATTGGATGTTATTGTATTGGCAGTTCGAGTAGAGTTCGATGATTTCACATTTCGAAACATGAAAATCTTTAACAAAAAAATTCAAAATAATTTGGAGCAAAACTATATTCGTTCGGAATTCGGAAAGTGAAAAATATGTTACTCAAATTTATCACTTTTATTTTTATAAACATATAAATTTAAATAAAAAAAAAACATAATTTTTAAACATCAAATAATAATTTTTATATTTTGGAATTATTAAAATTCATAAATTTGTTTTATTTTATGTGGTAATTTAAAATATTAAACAATTTCCAGAATTTATGATTTAATGTGGTTTTATGAAAAATTTATATATTAAATATTTTCTTTTTAGAATTATATGATAACCAAAATTAATATAATATTTGTCAATAATTGATAAATAATTTATATTTTAATATAAATATTTATGAAATTAAATTCATGGAGTAAAACACTAAATAAATAATTTCAATAATAATTTTCGCATTATCTTTGTATAAAATATTGTAAATTAGGCTGAATTAATAATTTATTCATTAATTCTGTATTATAAAAACCAATTAAAGGCAATTTAATTGAAATATTTTAATGAAGTATTGTAATATCGAAGTCTGAGAAATAATTCGTAATAAAACATTTAAATTATTTCTCATATGACATTGCTATGACACCATATAATTCTTCTATTTTTATTAGGTTAGAGTATTTATAAAAAAGATGGTATGCTAATGCTAATCAGAAGGATTAAAGAAATATTTTTGTCAAACAATTATAATTTTTTACACATACGATAAACTAGTTTAAATATTATTAGTTTAAATGTCAACTAAACTAGATGTCAAATGGAAAACTAGTTGACAACTACTTAAACTAACATTTTGTTTAGTTGACCACATTTGTAACTGACGTCTTGTTTTTAATTGATAACTAAATTTAATTGACATCTAATTTTAATTGAGCATTTGATAACTATAGTATGATTAGTATCAGTTTTGTAATTCAAATATATAATATTATTATATCTGTCATACTAAAAATAAATTAGTCTTTCAATTTTCCAGCAGCTGTCAATTTAAGTTCAATTATTCATGCGTTTATAAATTTAAAATGTTTCACAATTTACTGAATATAAATAATAAAAAATAGAATTTTATAAAGTTCTGATAAAATTCATTATATTTTTTGACAACAAATGTCAAAACTCTTAACTGTCATAAGATTTTATTATCCGTCAATTTATTATCTGTCAAGGTATTACAATTTAAGGTATTACAATTTCAATTGAATTTAAAATTAATGTGACGAGTCTCATGCTACATGATGCGAACCCCACTTAGCACGTTTGCATGATTTTGCTACCACTCACGCAATCTCTTGGTATGGCTAAGATTTTTGATTCACATACCAATTCTGTGGACCGTTTAACCGCTTGATCTCTAAGGTTGTTGTGTTTATACCGAATGGATCCTTTCAGATTCTGAGCAGATCTGGGCACTTGCTGCTGAAGTGAGTTATAGTTTCTTTTTTAATCAGTTGCGGCATGATTGGTTAATATAAGATGCCTAGTCTGACCGCATGTTCACCAATTGGTTAGTGCCCCGTGAAAACAGTTGTTTATTTGGCTATGTCCCTTTAGTATAATTAAAGCAGGTAGTATTTTTTTATTTCTGTCGTACGACTGCAGCGCCTTCTTGTCGATGGGGACGTGGTTATGCGGTTTCATCTTGCGGTCGCCAAGAATGCAACGAATTGATATAGATATCCTTTTTTACTGTGTTTATTTACATGGTGATAAAATTTAATTTAATTCATTTAAATAAAATTGACAAAACAATTATCCAATAATCCGACTTCATCAACGTTTTTTTAAACCCTCCTTTGATCTTCCACAATAATAAATAATATTATTTCACAAAAAAAAAAGACCATCCATTATCCTTGTCCAATAAATTATTTACCTTAAAACTTAATTTTAATCCAATTTAAAATTTCATCAATTTTATGTGTAAATATATTTAATAATATTGGCTATCTTTCTGTATAAGGTAATTCTGTTAAAGGATTTTGATCACAACAAAATAACATTTTGCCAAATAAAAAAAAGGAGAAACGAATTAAAAAAAGGACAACGACAAAAGTGATAATAACCAAAAAGTAAAACATTAAATTCTATTTTTCTGGGTATATAATCAAAAATAGCTTCCTAAATAAATAATGTATTCATTCATGATGATAATTTTCCACCAGTCGTTGTCGTCGTCGATTTGGGAATGCTTTATTTTTTTATTATTTGTCTGAATACTGTCCGTAATCGAAATAAATAAATATAGTTTCCCAGATTGTAATCCTTTTAATATAAATTTTCGGTGTTTAAATATTGTAAATTTAAGGCATGAAATGAAAAAAGCGAACCTTTTTAATATCTTTTAAATATACCCAAAAAAAAATGGAAATTTGTGGCCAAAAAGATTGATAATTCCTATAGAGACTATTTTCGGTTTTATTATAATAATATTGTTAATATTATTTTTGTTTCTTGCTGGTTATTTGTTTAGATTTATGTTGTTAAGGGTTCCTGAAAAGGATTACATTTTGATTCGCTGACTAAAATCATGACTTAGGATATATACAAAAATATGAAAATAGAAGGATAAAAAGTCATTTAAATAAATAATATTATAAACTGTCAAATGGGATTAAATGTGGCAATAATAGATTTTGGTACCTTAAAATTGAATTCTATATCAAGCAGACACTAATAAATTTTTGGTACATTGAATATTTCCACAATATAAAATTTGTAATATTCAGCTATATTTTTAAGCTAAAGCGCATTGGTTGATCTATCAAAGTATATTGTACGAATCGCTACGGATGAACTTTATATCTATCCAAAAATATGAGGGAGTTGCTTAGCAGGAGGAAACGATTTTATAAAAAATTCCGCGCGCGGGTGCTACTTGATATTAGCCTTAATAAATTTGTTTTCGAACAGTCAGAATTTATGGTCGTCAAACTAAAAACTACAATGACGAATTTAGAGCGACCGAAAACGTGTACAAATACAATTCCCATTTGCTCCAAAGGATAAATTTAAATACTACTGCTCCTTTTGTATAGTTTGTAATATTAAAAAAGATAGTAAAGGTTATAATGTTGCCCATCGACTATCTAAACAACAAAATGGTTGAAGAATATGCCAAGTTATCATTTTGATGATTGTCAATCAGTTCGAAAAATATTAAAAATTTTAATTTTTTCAGGTGCGGGCGTTGGTTGATGGTTGTAAGTTGTTTAGTATATGGGGAAGTTGTACAACCAAAATGAAGTTTTTTGATGTGTTATGTCAAAAACGTATGTTTTAGTTATTAAAAATTTCTTTATTATATGAAATAATTTTGAATTTGAATTCTTCAAATAAATTAATGTATTAAATTAAAATTATTTGTCCAGCAAACTTTTATTAAAACACTTTTTTGACAGTTGGAGTTGACGTGAAAATAGCAAAAATAAACAGTTGGATAAATCAGTCGTACGACCGCCAATTGTTGGATAAACCAGTAGTAAAACTAAGTCAGGTAGTCGATAGTCCATGGGAATCATATACTATTTATTTAGAACCTATATATTTGGCAGCTGTCAAAAACATTATTGATATCCGTATTTGTCTTGTAAATTCAACTTGGACAAAAATATTTTCTGTATATTTACTAATTTTTTAAAGATTCTTCACAGCTGTCAAATTTGTTGAACAACTCTCAAAATGTTTGACAGCTGCCAAAAATATACTTTAAATATTATTACTTGATTTTTTAAATATTAATAAATAAAACTAAACTTTAAACTTATTTTTGCTTTGAAAATTATATATAAATAATTTCCACAATAAATTTGGTAACTGCCAACTGCACATTTACGAAAAATGATATTAAACTTCAACACAGTTTGTAAATTCACCTTCTTACAACAAAAAATGATTAAATCTTTAATAATATATTATGGTACAAAAAAAGAAAAATATTTTCGGTAAATAAATATAAGTAAAGTATATAATATAATATGTTAAAAGTAAAATTAATGGATATTCCCATGCCAATTTAACTTATTTCATTCTGTATTTCCTTAATATGAACCAGAGAATAATATTTCCTTTAACCTAAACATGAAAACAGGATATTTTTTTTCATATTATATTACTAAACGTTAAGAAACAAAATACAATAAAAAAAAACGATGAAGCCAAAAAATAAATATATAAAAATATTAGGTACTATAATATGAATTCTTGTTAAAAGGCAATTTTAACTATTTACAAGAAATTAATCCTCAGAGGATATCAATTGTAACTATACTAAAAAAATATTTGTTGATATTACTAATACAACAAGCGGGAAGCAGATAACTCGTAGTTAGGTTCACCATTGATTTGTAATAAAGAGTTACCTTTTTAACAAGTAGTGATTGGTTCAAATTTTCACATCTTTAAAGACAGCAATAATGTATTTTATATAATTCGAAATTTTGATAGCGATCCACTTAAACTTCCAACCCTAAATAGGCACCAACTAGATAACAAAACTAATATGTGTCTGAAATTTCATTGAAATCGTATAATAATTACTATAATGCTCTTCTAGGACGTATGAAATATTAATCAGAAATTGTATCATGGACCGCCTAAAGCTACTCACTGATATCTAGGTAGACATATGTGTAAATTTAATCCAAATCTGAGATATAATTTTTTTTTATTCATTTTTCCATTGCTCAAAATCATGGATCCACTTATAAACGGGAATTCTAACATGCACTTACTGAAAGTATCTATCTGTACGGGCAACAGGCCAAATGTCATTTAAATCTGTCGAACAGTAACTAGCAGATTTCGTTGCACGTATTTCTTCGTTTTATTTATTTTATTTTCGGACTTTCCGACCTCAAAGAACCCACAGAAAAAAAGACAAATCCATTTTGTGACCATCAAGTCCAATGCAACATTCTTCAGTTATTCTAACTATTCGTACAATTGTTATTGGCTGTAGTATTATACCTTTTTCCATGATTTTCCTAACAAAATAACATAATTATCATTTATTTAAATTTTTAATATTATCATTGATATTCTTCTAAACGATTTAGTATCCCCTGTAGATTTCTAATCATACCGCATAAAAGTAATCAAAGTACAACAAAATAACGAAGACGTAGATTTTTAATAGTTTCATTTAATTTGTTTCAAATTTATTTTCTTTATCTCTCAAATTTTTTGGAACACTATTTTTACTTTATTCAAGGATAGAATTGCAAAGATTGAAATTTTAAAATTTTATATAAGAGAAATGCAATTTAATTGTGCAATTTATTAACAAGATTTTTATATTTTCTATATATATTTTGATATAAAGTGGTTTCTGTACTATACCAAATGCTATTTTGTAAAGCTATTTATTATGCAAAACTTCTTCGAAAGATAAATTTTACAATTGCAATAATATATAAAAGTGTGGTTGTAATGAGAAAATAGGTCAAATATTCGATAAATTAAGAAAAAACAGAAACCCAACAAGAAATTTTACATTTTTAATATTCATACAGCATACAGTACTGATTAATATGAACAAAATTAGCAATTATTTGGTACCACTAACTGTGGAAGTTCATATTGTTATAGAAAGTTATCATTATTCCAATAAAATTATGAGAGAATTTCTAATTTATTTAATTTTAATTTTCATTACCATTTTGTACTGCTTTGGTACTTATTATATTTTTCTACCAGTTTTGCGTAACACGAATTTTTGACAATCAAAAAATATTTTAAGTTATTCCGAATATTAGTTCCGACAGTAAAATATTAAAAAAGGTTAATATTTATAGTACAATTCACAAGTCTTTTTAGGTACTAATTTGGTCCTGTATTTAATTTGTGTTTATTATACTATAGTATAAAATTAATTAATTTATTTTTTATGTTTTACGTACATTATTTATATAATTTTCATTAAATTATTTTTAAGTATTCTTTATTTAAAAAAACTATCGGAAATTTTACCAATTCGTACCAGTACTAAAAATGTCATCAAATTCAACAAAATTATTGTATATAAATACGATTTTCTAACACTAATTCTAATAGAATTTTAAATTTCATATTTTCTTTACCAAAAGAAAACAACAATTTTAAAAGAACATAAATTTTCATTTAAGACTGTAATTTCTTTTTTTTTATAATATTCTTCTGACTTTAACTTGACAAATGAAATGAGATATTTAGAACAGACAAACAAACAAGAAAAAAAAAAGAAATACAGAAATAAAATATATAAAAATAAAAAATTAATTTTATAATTGGATTACAATTTTTGCTCTTGTGAATTTCAATCTTAATTGATGTAAAAAAGTTTCTTTATTAATTTTGTTGAAAATTATTTTGGAATGAGATTTTTAGTTTTTAGTTTTCATTTTGTGAAATTGTATAGTCGGAGAGCTGCAAAGAATGAAATAAAATTTAAAAAGAAATAAAAAATTCCCAGAAACCCTTCACGTGACCATTAGGTTTCATTATACGTACCCATTCTTATGCATGACACACCCTAGTCGCACCATTGCCCCGCTTGGAAAAGTTTAAACATATAGAAATATATGATAATTTATTTAAATTCGTCGCTAGTCGAAGAAAAGTTGCTTTGAGTTCAAGTTTTCTCTGCTTGGGCTTTGAAATGTCAAATCATTTTTCTTTTGAATATATTTCTATATGATTAAACCTTATGCGCGGCAAGAGTATCGTCAGCTTTAGTTATTGCCATGTTCAAACCTTTCGCCAATAATTTCTTCAATTATGTGTTATGGAAAGAACGTATTCCTTGATGGATCCAATTATATTTCCAAAGACTCTGAAGACAATCTCAAAATTACCATACCACCGATACTAAACCACTTCAAGATAAGATCTAATTAAGCACATTTAAACCATTAACTTTATTATTATGAGATGCAGAAAAGTTTAGTAGAATCATCCATATTTTATTATTATTTCTACCCCGGTCATTAATCTTAAATAATTGACAGAAGTCTGTATTCTTCATATCTTTTATAATTTACGTATTATATTTATTATTTAGTATTTACATTTTTAAATTATATTTTTTTTTCAGATTAAATTGTCCCCCATAAAAATAATCTGAAATGATTAAGATGACGATCACAATCAAGAGTTCATTTACATGATTTTTAATAAATGGTTGGGTAAAATACAACAAAAACAGCATTTGAAATGTCGTCCTCAAGGCTAAATTGTTATATATAGCATCAGACAAGTATGAGATAATAATTTTGGAATAAAGAAAAATAATGTCAATTAAAATGAAAACTTCTACAACATTTTTGCTGAGAAATGACATGAAATTTGTTGAATTGACCATTTGTTTTTGTAAATAATTTATTAATTTTATGTATTTTCATAATTAAAATATAATTGAAAATTTATTATGGAAATTTAATATTGAAAATATAATTAAATTATACTTTAAAAAGAAAATTGTTTTGATGTATGGTAAAATATTATTACCAGCTGATAGACCAATATTTTATTTGAATAAATAAGAGAAGTTCTTCTTATAGTTTAATTTGAAGTCTAATGTCCGATTTCACAATGAAATCTTAAGCTTAAACTTCAGTTAAACTTTTTTTCTGGATTGAAAATGCACGCTTAATAATAAGCTTTTCTTAAGACGAGGTTTAAGATAAGCCGCAGATGGCTAGAGCTTAAACTTCACTTTTGACTTCACTTTTGAAATAGAAAGTAAATTTATTTAGATGACAAAAGTTATATTTTTATTCAAAAGTCACAATAATTTACAAATTGATATAATGTCACATTCATTTTTATAATTAACTAATTCATTTTCATTCACAATAATTCACACTTTTTGGTTTAGTTAAATTAATTCAAATTTTGATTGAGAAACCAAATCAACATAAGTTACATGCTTAAACCATACAATCAGCTTAGTTAAGCTTGAGTTTAAGCACTCACTGTGAAATAGGGCACAGATTAATTTACGATTAAATTACATTCTAATTTATATTCGCTTACACTTAAACTAACTGACATTTCCAACTAACTCCATTTAACATGTTTATAAATAGAAAATTATAATGCTACACATAATTTTCATTTACCTAATGAAAATTCTTTAAAAACCAAATTTGTTACGAAATCTCGAATATTTACAAAAATAATTAAATAATAATTTTCCAAAGCTAAAATGCTTACCAACATAAGAAACCACAAAATTTGGAATTTGTAGGAAAATTCTGACATAATTAAAGAATAATATTAAAATAATTATGAAAGATTGTAAAATTCCATTTTAAGTACTACATTAAAAGAAAATTTCTGAAAATTTTAAAATGTAATTAAGTAGAAATAGAGACAAAAACAAAAACGCATAGGAAAATGCATAAAACATAATTTTTCTTTCATTTTTACAATTTCTGAAAATCCTTTAGTTTTAGTTTATTATGTAAACGTTTTTTTCGCTTGTATAATGAAAAATGTTGTACAGCAGAACTACTGTGCAATAGTTACTGACTTACGGGCTTGTTTAAGTATCGACAAATATATTTCTAACAAATAATAGATTTTATTGAAAAATATTATAAAATGAATATTTATTTTAAAATATATTACAATCTACAGCGCCACCTAAGGGAAGAAATAGTCATTATAACCATTTTCATCTGTTCTTTATTACTTTTCTAATATCAGGTCTAAGATCAGATCATAATTAAGTGGCCATTAACTGCTTAAACTTGTTCACGTGGTGTTCAAGTTTAAGCAGTTAATGGCCACTAAAATTTATGACAAATAATACCTGTCAATCATAGAGTTTATAAGTAGCGCTCTGGTTAGCTTACAATGTTGTAAATCACAAGTTACACCCATACGAGAATAGTATTTACAAAACTACTACAATACGAATCAAGTGAACAAGAAATATGTGAAATTATATTATGAAATGCAGCGCCACTGGTGGAATAAATTTGAACAATATTAGATTCAACTTTTTCTGATTTCCATTACCGTGCCCATTATAAAGTTCTTTATCAACTTTAGTTATTATTTATTTAGGGCAAATTTGCTATAATTATTCGTTTTAAAATAGACATTCGGATAAAAATGGAATACAGCGCCACAAAGCGGTAGGATTTTGAAGTTACTAACTTAAACTTTATTCTACTTTTCATTATCTTTTTCATGTGAGATCTCTCAGCAATTTTGATTATTATAGGTTACATTTCTTGAAAATTATTTCTTGAAAATTTATGAATCAGCATCGTTATTTTCGCTGATATTTACAAAAAATTGACAGTATATTTTTATTATGTTCAATAATAATTTTAAGAAGTTAACAACTAAGTGACAGACATCTAGAATTTTTTTTTTCATTTTCAAACCCTTTTAAAGTATTTAAGTTTTTTGTTTTCTCGAAATTCCTATATAAATTTAAACAAGCTAAACTTTTGTCTACTTAAATGCACTTGCAAAGTTTAGCAAACAAAAATAGTTTTTCGTTTTTATTTGAAAAATGATAAGGAAAAATATTTATTGTGGAAAATGTCTATTCAGAGAAATGATAAATTAAGAATGTTTCAAGAAGAAAAACTTTTAAAAAAAAATTAACAAAAAAGAAAAAAAAATGAAAAAAAGTTCATTTTCTCAACCGACCTTGGAAAATTTGTTCTATTCAGGTGGAAAATCTTATGATCAAAATGGTAATGGGCTGTTTTTTATTTTAGCTGTTTTTATGTTTTTTATTTTAGCGATTCGCAGATATGGTAAAATAAATAAATTTCTTTTAAAAAGTATTTTTATTTTTTTTAAAAAAATATTTCTTGGAAAATAAATTTTATATAGGAAAATTGTTGATCATTTGTTTATTGCCGAAGTGCCGTACTAAGAAAATAGTTTTGAAGGAGATTTGAAAATTATAGTGTTTTTAATTTCTATTGGAAAAGTTTTATAAGAAATTATAATTATCATTATATGTAGATAGTTTTTCAAGGATCACAAGAAAAGAAAATTTTCATATAAATAGAAATAATATTTAGTATTAAAATTTGAAATTTCAACTTTTGTTTTAAGAAATGATTTTAAGAATGGAAATGTTAAAGTAAAATTGAAAGTTTTAAAACAAACTTAGTTGATAATATAAATAGCTATTTCAAAAGTATTACATATCAAAAGTTTTATTAAGAAATTCTTTTACAAAATGATGAATTTCTTTTTTTTTAGAGAAATTATGCAAAACTTTTATTTAGTGCTATGCATAATTTAGGATGAATTTTATAAATTTTCCATAGTTTTAAAACATTCGAAATGTTGCCATTCTTATTTACATTTCGAACCAAGCAATTCGATTCAATCTGAATACTAGTTGAAAAATTGCAAATAGTGATATACCACGAGTTCGAAGAATTGCTGTGTAGCAACTATCAAGTGATTTATATATTAAATATTCGACTGATACCAAGTACCAAGCGTCAATTAAAGAAATTGGTATTCACAGGAAACGTAAATGAAATAAACGAAATCGGAAAAATACCATTAATTAAATAATTTTTTTTTTGCTTTTGATATTTATAAAAAATATTGTTTAATCAAGGAAATAATAATATTTTCATAAGCAACTAGGTCAATACATCTTTTTCTCGGTGCACGTAAATTTCCACTACTGAAAATAGGGCGAGTATATGTCGAGTAAAATCAATTTAAAAGAAATATGTTACCAATTATTAATTTTTTTTTACCAATTATAAATTTTATTTGCAAGTTAAATAATAGCTTAAATTATATACCTAGCCCTATTACTTTAGCCCACGACTTTAGTCAGACGAGTTGTAGCTATTACAGCTGTTTATAAATAAATTACAGCTTTAGGTGTTCTGGCTGGGGGTAAACTGGAGTAACTTTTGGTATATAATACTTTTAAACTATAGTCTGACTATAATGGTGGAACATAAGCGTAATAGAGCTCATATTTCCATCACTCCTAACTTTAAAATTAACTTTGTATATTGGTGGGATGGAACAAAGCTTAAAATCATTGAAGTTATTTAAATTCATTTTCAATTATTTTCATTATTGTCTAAACGAAACATAAGACATTCTTCTAAAATATAATTAATTGTACTTAAAGTCAATCTTCATTAAATGATCACGACACTATCTACCTGCTTAAAGCCATTCCATTTCCTTCGACAAAAAATAATCAAAATTACTTCAGCAGACCTTAAAATATGAAAATCTGTCAATCAAAAGGTGAACGGATCCCATCTCGATTTTCTAATAAATTTCTATCTAAACTATAAACCACTAAATGGTTTTCCGCTCAATGATCTTTATTATCCTTTCGTCTTTTTATTATATATTTTTAAAAGCATAATAAATACATTAATTATTATTATTGTCATACCCATTTTAATATTATGCCTTAATATATTATTTAAGAAAAGGATTTCCCTTGAAATTTACATTATTATAAGATACTAAATATAGAAAATTTAACTTCAATAAAATCTTATATCTTTAAGTTAAATTCCCAAATTTCACTTATATTGGAGAACTTCAAAAAAATAAAATCCTTAAATATAATTTTGTCTTTTTAATGTATAATAAAATATTAAAGAACATATAAAGAGCATATAAATAAAATATATTATTATTGAAAAATAAAAATAAAAACATATCTCAGTACAGACACAGACAGTCAACATATAAATAAATTCTTAACCTTCCGTCCCCACACTAACTGGATAACATAAAAAGGATATTCATTTATAATTCAGTCAATACCAGGGGGAGCACCAACAACATATATTATGATTGTATATATTTTTGTTTGTTGGGCAAAATTCTTAAACAGCAGTAAATATTTCCAACAAAAAAAATATCCTTTTTGTGAATCTTATTTTGGGGGAAAACTTTGAAAAGGCTATTATCACTTACTATTATATGTATAGTGTTGTTCTCATAAAAGGATAACATTTTATGATTTATTAAGAATTTGAAATATAAATTTTTAAAGATCTTAAAAATTTCCTAAAATTTTCCTTTCAAAATTATGAATTTAATTTATTTAATAATTATTGTAGCCAGACGCAGAAATAATTTTAATAATTTTTCTTAATAAATTTCATTTTTCAAGGAGTTATGGAATAATTATAGAAAGATGGATTTTAGAAAATGGAAATTATTCAAATTTCTTAATAAGATTCCTTAATAAAAATCAGTGTTAACCGATTTCAATGAAATTAAACACACAGATTTATGTCCTATTTAGTGCTGTCCCTCAGTTATTTCAGCGGATTCTTATCAAAATTTCCGAACAATAATTCCTGATTTCGCTATAGATATGTTGAAATGAGAAATGTCTGGAATTTTTTACAAAATACTGTAATAATATAACTACAACTTATCTGCTTTCTCTATGCTTAGTAACTTTTTAATTTGTTTCCAAAGTTGGATATTCAAAAATGAAAGAATAAGCCGAATCCGCCGTTAATATTTGATAGTAATAGTAACCGATTTCAGTGAAAATTAGCACATAGTTTTATTTCGTCATTTAGATGCTGTACAATGTACATAATATTTTAAGTCAGTTAGTCCCGTATTTCAATACTTCTTGAAAAAGTTTTACAAAATCCTATAATAATATAACTTCGTATTATTTGCTTTCTCTCCGCTTAGTAGCTCTACTTTTCAATGTTGGATCTTTCCGAATTATATCATATATATTCTTGAGGTCCAGTACACATTCCTGAAAAGATTTTACGAGGCACTGTTGTAATATATCGGCGCGTTATTTGAGGTTTTATCTATTGTTAATTACTTAGTTAGTTATATTGGTAATTACTTTTCATTAAATTTGTTCTACAGGTAACAGTTTTGTTGATCTCCGAAATCAATTATTTCTCAACGATCTAGTAGCTCAAAATTATTGAAGTAAAATTTAGCTTCTGTGAATTCTGTTAACTATTAGTCCTTATTAAATCTTCCTAATTATATAAAATATGTCCTACAGATCTGAGATATTTCTAATAAGATTAATTACTACAATTTATTTTTACAAAAAAAAACATTTTGACAAACTCCGATTGTTGGGCTATCCCTAAATTTTTGATAATTAATTTTTTATTTTTATCTTGAACAAATTCTTGGAAAATTTACGTTTTTGGACTTTAATTTTTCCAATGAAATAATCAACTTTTACCTTTACACAAAAACAATGTGGTGAAAATTAATAAAATTTATTTAGAACGGCGGGGAGCCAACAAGCAAGGAGCAAGAAATCATTAACGCAAATATTTATATATTTTTTTTTATTTGACGTTTTATTTTCCTTTTTATACTAATTTTCTAAAGAAATCCATTTTCAGTATTATTAGAGAGCTATAATAATGGCGTATAATGAAAGGAATTCCCAAATAATAATGAAGTCATTTTTAGGATAAATAATTTTCTTTTTTTTTTTGGTAGTCTTATATAAAATTTTGACTTCCCTGCTCCAAATAAAAGAAGAAAAAAAAATTATATATTTAAGCTCCTTAGTTAGAATTTAAGGATATAAATAAATATATAAAAATGGAACAAAAATATGAAAAATTATTCAGAAAAGAAAATATGTAATAATTTTTTTTTTTAAGTCTGTATGGTATATTAAAAATAAAAGAAATGAGAAAAATAAGAAAATGTTTATTTATATAAAAGAATTTAAGGATATTAAATGTCCTGTCGTGTTATGGACAAAAGGACGTTTTTTTTATGTCATTGAAGCTAAAAGAGGAAAAAGTTTATTGGCTTTATAAGTTAAGAATGGGAATTAAATTTAATGAATTTCGGGAACCAAGAAATTATTAAACGTATACGAGGTAAAGAAATATAAGAAAAATATTTGAATTTTTGTTTCTTTCTCAATACTTATGAAATTGATAAACTAAGATCTGGACTGGATCATTAGACATTTCTAATGGTCCTTGAAACTGGATGTAAAATAGAATTATCTTAGATCAATGTGCGGGCTTACATACACTACTTAATGGAATCTTTTAAATTCCTAAACTTTGGTCCTTCGAGCGGGATTTTATGTATGGGTTCGTTAGGTTAAAATTATGTAAACTACATTGCGGCATTACTTATCCCTTAATGGTATGTTAGTAATATTTACTGGCTATGTCTGGGTGATGATATCGTAACAATTATAAAAAAAAACTTTTCTGTATTTGTACCTAAGAATTAATGACGCATGAAATGTTGCTCAATTTAAAATTTATACCGTAATAGAATTTTCTTGTTTCTTCAACTTTAACATAATTTCGACCACAACATAAATATTTTGTTAAAATAAACACCTCATTAGAACAAACATAACATTTGACTTAAGTAATGATGGTGGCACTAAAAACAAATACAATAACAACAACAAAACGTATTATAAAAAAGAAAAACAATAAACGAGAAGGAAAATACTTACAAAATTATATATATATAAAAAAATATAATGTTGTTTTACCAACCACAACCAAACCAATAAGAAAAACTAAAGAACAACCACAAATTTTCTTTTAACATTTAATTTTTCTTTTTCATTTTTTTTTATACATTCATTTTATTTTTCATTTTCATGGAGAGATTTTAATGGTGTTCCCAAGTAGCTATAAGTGAGCAATAAAAATGATACAAACAATATTTAATAAGATAACAAAATGAAAACACCAACTACAAAACAAAAACAAAAAAAAAAAAAGCTAATAACATGTTCACATAATCTGACTAATATAGGACACTATTATTTCCGTCATTTCTTTTATTTTTAGGTTATAATCACATATAAAATATATTTAATTTTATTTATTTGCCATTTTTTATAAGTTTTTTATTTGCTTGAATTAAATTTGATATATATTGTGGGAGTTTTATTTTTTTCTTATTTAATAAATTTACAATAGGAAAAAATGACATGTAATGTCACAACTTTGAAGCCAAAAGAAAAATGATTGTAAAATGCAACAAGTTAAAAAAAAAATTGTAAATTCTTAAATTTATATAAGAATTTTGAAGAGATATGAGAATTATGTTAACAGGACAAGAACAAATCCAAGAGCATTGAAATTCCTGACACGTTAGAAATTGTAATATAATTTTTAATAAATCTATGCTGAAATTTTATAAAATATTGCAGACGTGTTTGGATTTTAAATAATCTTAAGAATATTGATTTAATAAATATTGAAATTATGTGCTAAGAATTGGTCAGTTATAAACTATCATATGTTTAACACATTTGACTAATTTGTGACAGTAAAATTTATGGTATTTTATGATTGTAAATAATTTAATATATCTTTGGACACAAATTATGAAAAGTTCTTGTAAGAACAAAATATTATTGAAACAACTCAATTTCCACAGTATGACCTCAATTGTACGGTCAGAAAGCATGCGGCAAGGTTAAAATTAACCACTACTTCAACATGAATCTGATGTTAAAATTAACCACTACTTCAACATGAAATTAACCACTACTTCAACATGAATCTTCAACATGAATCTGAAGTGGATTAAGGTCCCTGGAGCTTGTATTGTACCACTGTACGCTGTACCTCGGTCCAACAAAAATGATTCAGGACTTTTCTGAATAATTTTTCCTGAATAACTAGGAGGAAACAGATGGGATCAGTTCGGCTAAATACAAAAGTGATTAAGTTAATTAGAGAAGTAGTGTGGTGCGGTAAAGATTTTTTAATTTATTGAATGTATTAGTCAAATCTATGGAAACTATTTTGAAAATATTGAAGAAACATTGTCAACATTGTTGGCAGAAAGAAGAATTACTAAATAATTTCAATTGCAGATGAACATTGATTTAAAAACGTCCTATTTCATATTCGATTCCATATTTTTGTGATTTTTTTTATAATAATATACCAAGATACCAAACCAAATTAAAAACGTGATTATTTTCAAAGTATATTAATAATTTTTATATTTAATAAAAATTTATATAAATTTATTTAAAATATTTAAATTTAATCATTCATTATTAAATGTGTATATATTTTAAGTTTATAAATTTAATATTAAAGAAATGCTTTTAATCATTATGTTGTTATCAATATTCTAGATTTATTTTTAATTTTACATTTATAATTCTTGATTCAGTTAACATAAAACTTTAGATTATTACTATAATTAACAAAATAAATTGATATATTTCATTGTCGATATAATTTTTATCGATTTTATTGTAAAATTTGGTTTCCGTTTAATTGCATTATTACTTATTTTGGATTAAATAATATACAAAATATTAATACCAGAGGTAAAATTCGAATTTTCAGTGTACGTTTGAAGCCAAAACCAACGCTGTTATAAATATTATCTTATACTGGATTGATTCGTTTCATCATTTTCCATAATTTGTAATTTAACATAATTTACAGTGACTTCCTACATGAAAGTTATAATACGAATTATAGAAGCGTTTTATAAATTTTATATACATAGTTTTTTATTAATATAAATTTCCACAATTTTAGCCATTTGACTAATTATAAATTTCCATATTAATGATACTATTCCAAAACTTAACCGTGAGCTACAATTATTTATAGGTATTTTTTAATATCTTTTTTTTTCATATTTTGTAAGCCATTTGTCGAAAGAATAAATACGAGGGTTGAAAAGTGATTAATTATATAGTTCTTACCGATTCTCAATTGACGTAATTTATACGTCAATTTGAATTTGGTTCCTTACGGGGTTAATTATATGTTTTCAGTTTTCATCATTATCCATTTATGATGAAAACATTATTCAAGCACAGCTGAAAATTTTGTAATTCTCATTTGGATATTTTCGTTACATATTTTTATATGAATTTATGTTTTTTAGTTATATATTTCCGATTCCCTAACCAAATTTGGCATTCAAATTGTATACCTTTCGGCTGGATAACACTGATTGATTTCGGTTAAATATTAATTATTAAGCACTTTAATTTAGTTATACACAATATCTGTAGAATATAAAAACTTATATTTCAGCTATGCAGAATTCAATATCAGCCCATTAATAAGAAGAATTATTATTGCGCTTATTGCGACAAAAGTAGATAATTTCATATTTAAAAATTATCTACTTTCGCCACAACAAGTCCAAGAATATTTTAATCAAATTTAATTTTCGAATCAATTTTAATGTCGGTATTATGCCAATTATTAGACCACTCTAAAAGTGTGAGATTAATTCACATATAAATAAAAATTTTACACTTTCAAAATGATCTAATATCCAACGAATATTAGTCAAATAATCCATAGAAGAAGTACTGAATATCACTACAATATGGTTCACTATTTCAAGAATCATTTTCAAGTAAATTTATCAGATTTTTGCTATAAAAGTGGTGAATAGGCGCGGATACTGGTGAAGTTATAATTTTTTATATTATCAATTAAAAATTCACCAGTATTCACGTCATAAAATTTTCCAATACCAAAATTTGTCTATTATCACATGTCAAAATGATTGAGTTAATTAAATTTTTATGATGATTTAACTAATACATAATTTATAATTCGACAAGTTTAATTAGTGTATTTTTTTTATGATTCACAATTGTAATAATGTTAAGTTTTTGAATTGAAAAAGAAGACTGAAATTTAGATAATTTTATATTGTAATTTGAACGAATTTGATGTGTTCTTTTTAACTGATAACCTAGTACTGAACTATTTATAAAAATATTTCCTATCATTTAATTTACAAAATTATAAAAGTAAGAATAGCTTAACTCGAAAATATAAAATATTCAGAAGTGAATTTACAATTATGTAAAAATAGTTATAAAAAAACTATCTTTGTAATGTCGTTACAGCCCAAATCGAACCTTGACCTTCTCCAAGAGGTTTTGCGACATTTTATTGCAATTTGGACCCACTAATTTCAAATGGACTCCATTTAAATAAAAAGTTTTAAATAAAAACTATGAAGTTTATTTATAGTTGAGAAACTTTACTAATGGCTTTTAATAATATGATATTTGTAGTCAGCAAATTGTCTCAACCGTTAGCATTTGCTCAAGTCAGAGAATCATAATTACATATTTGAAATCATATTACTCGTACTCATTTGAAGCTGAGTAGCATTGCATCATAGTACATAAACACTACACGCCACCGTCAGTCGAATAAATGAAATATCTAAAAAAAGTATTTGAAATATTAACTTATCAAACAAAATTCGTGTGTATATGTGGGGGAAATTTTGCGAATTTAGTTACAACCTGGATACAAATACCTAACCTAGACATAAGGTGTTTCTTCAAAATCATTTTTAATTAAAAATTATTTAAGCTAAATTGCTTTTATTTAAACATACATAATTACCAAAGTATAGCGAATATTAATAATGTGAATAGCTCAAAAAATCGATTAAAAAGTGTAGATTAGTAATATCATTGAGTAAGATTATTGCTCAATGGTGATATGGAGAAATATAAATTTTCACTTAAGTCGACTTAAGCGACTCTTTCTTACATAATGCCGCAGAATTATTTTACGAAATTGTGAATTTGTTATTATGTATATGAATTAAATTGCGGAATTTCAGAGAAGCTATGAAAATGGCATGAATAATGGCAAATCCAGTCATTAAGACTCATATAATTGATTTTTCCAATGGAATAAAAATATGTATTTATGTTATTTGCAATCTTATCTAATCTTTAAAACTAATTGAATTGACAAATTTTACGATTATTATTTTTTTAAAGAAATATTAAATTAATAAAGAGATTAATAAAAAAAAAATCATATTCAGCTATCAATTAAGATTTTAAATTACAGATAGAATTGAATAAATTAGCAAGAAAGAAAAAACATAAAACAAAACTATTCATCATTAAAATTATAATTGAAAATGAATTTAAATTGATATCCTTTTTAAAATCCTCGGGTCTATTAAAATTTTATATTATATTTTCTAGCTTATCGATTTCAATATAATTTTATTGTGGTACAATTTTCACCAGAATCGAAATTTTTGTAATAAATTTTTTTAATCGATTTTCACAAAATGGAAAATATTTAATATAAATCACCGATCAAAATTATTACTTTTCCTCATTTATTTATATATTTTTTTTTTTTTTTTGATTATTATAGAATTTTCATTTATTTGTTTTTATTTTTATTTAAGCATTTTCTTTTTGGACCAGAAAAAAACAGAAAATGAAGAATATTAATCATAAAATTGTAATAAATCTTCTACATAAATAATAAAAAATACAAAAAAAATATAATATGAAAATTTTCATCACAAATTTTCCATGAAGAACAGAGCAAAAGTTTTTAAGAACAATAAATTTATTAATATAAAATTTGACAGAAAATTTTCGTGTTTAGAAATAAAATTTAAATTTATTGGTTTTTATTATAATTTAAAATTTATTTTCATTTTCTACGAGGATTTATTGATATAACTCATAAGTGTTTGTGATGGAAAAATAATTTGAATAAAATCATTTTACGTTTCTGAGGTTGGAGATTCCGGAAATGAATAAAAAAAATCTGAATTTCACTTATGCACCTCTAAAATATGTGTATAGTAAGTCCGAACTCAATGATATTTGACGATTAGATTTCGTTTTGTGATCCTATAATTTATGACCATTTTGTAATCATAAGTTATAATTTTTATTGATTTAATGAATCAATATTAATTATTAAATATTTCTGATTCTGAAGTTTACCTGATTTTTTAAAGCACTTTTGTAAGAAACTTTAGAGTCTTGGGCTTTATAGATATAAATGCAAGAAGATTTCAGTTTTTTTTTATTAATTTCCATTAAAATTTTATATTTTACCAGCAAAAACATAAATTGATTTTTACATAAATTTAATTTTATTGATTAATTTCGGAATAATGTTAATAAATGAAACATTAATTATTCAATAATTTGAATAATTAAATGGGTCGAATTTTTTAAATAGATTTGAATAATTTATTCAGTAAAAGTTCATTTTTTTTTTTTGGAAATACTTGATTGAAGAAATTATATTTCAATATTTTTAATTAAAAAGTTTAAATTCACATAATTATATAAGAAGTTTATATTCAATAATTCAATGAATATTAATCGCCATCTGTTGGTAGATTGATTACAAGAATGTATAAGCTTTGAATCATAAAAGTGCAATTATAATTACCCTGCACATTTTATTCATATATGTTTCATCCTGGACTGGGAATATTTCGCATGAATCATGTACAATCATAATACTCTACTAATAAAGACCCTGGTCCCCTTTTATTATGATAATTTGATATTTTCCGATAATATATTAAAAAAAAGTATTTCGCTTAATAATTAATCAATAAAAGCAAAATGAAAATAGTGACATAAAAAACAATTCAATTATGAAATTAAGGATAAATAGTTTAAAAATTAAATATTTCAGATATTATAATCTATTTAGCTTTGATTTATTCAAATTCAATGACTCTGCCACCAAAATCCAGTTTTGATCACCACGAACTTAATGTTAAACGTTTCGTGACATTTACTTTTCATATATTATGTCATAATTACCACAACCGATACAATCCTGCTAATTATTAATACTATTTATCTGATTTTAATTACTGTATTAAAATCTGATAATTGACAATTTGAATCAGAATCGACGCGTTACTACTATCGCATTGCATTTTATTCGCACTGTCAAAATATAGTTAAATAAATAGTTATGAGTTATGAAATTGTCCAGTAATGAAAAATTTGCCGAATTCTTTAGATTCAATTGGCAGGAAATTTCATATTACAAAATGTAATGTTGAATATTCCAAATTCACTACAATTTTAGCTTGCAATTGCAATAGAATAGACAATATAAAAATCACTTGTGAAATATTGTCTAATATTAAAATGACCATTTAAGAAAAAACTAGACCTTTAGAAAAAAATAACTTTTACAAATGACTTTATTCTTATTAGTATAGGTTCTCATATTTTTAATTTACATAGACAGAAGACAATGGAGTAAAGTAGTAGAGTTCTATTCCAGAACATCGAATCCTAAAGTTACTGGTAACCTGTTTTTGAACCTTTCGTATTTTAGATCACTTTAATTGTAAAAGTCTTGTTAATTTGTAAAAGTCTTGTTACCATGTGAAAACAGGAGAAAATGATATCATTCTTTTTTGGTGAACCCTTAAGTAAGTAGTAGCCTTAGCTTGTTAAATCAAATTTTAATGTTTTCTTTCTGTGAATAATTATTTCATATATTTGTATTTAACAGCTTCCATTCATCAGAGATTAATCTATTATGGATAGTAAATTTTTATCAGCATGTGGATAGGGAGTGTAGAAATTCACACTTAACGTTTATCTTCTTTTTATTGTGTTCTTCTATTTTGTTATTGGACCTTCTAACGATATTATCTCTTTATTCTTGTTGATTAAAACAAATAATCAGTTTTTACAGGACGGGAAAGTAGTGCTTGCTTCTAAGATTGATAAGTATTAGATATTCTATTACTAATCTAACATGAATTCCAACTTAAGATTAACCTTAAAATTATTGTCTAATCTAAATAAAATAATTAAATTTAATCTTAAATATTTTTAAAAACATTTCCTTTAGCTTCTGATGGTAAATAATATTTGATATAAATACCGTCCAAAATTCATTTCAATTTTCATATTATCCTACGTAAAATTCATTTATTCAGCAAGAACAAAAAACAAAATCTCCTTAGAAAATTTCAACAATAAAAAAAATTACAATAATCAGAATTTTTCTTCTCGTTTGGGGAATTTTAATTTATCTGCACCTAAAAAATTGACGTAGACATGAATTAAAAGTCCTTTAATTTAAAGAAGAAGAAAAAAAATGGTAATTCTTTATTTTCTAACAATGCGTCTTATATTTATTTCGTCCTTTTGACACCTATTAAAATATTTTCGTTATTATAATTGACATTTTCTGTTTCTCTGTGAGCGTTTTTATAGTAAAAAAAAAAATATATAAAAATTAAATTACTTTAAATTGAATTAAAGTCCAATCCATAAATGACGATGATACCAAAAAAAAAAGCTAGGAGGCATATCAAGTATCCGTAGTTAAATATCAAAAATATTATGTTCGTCATTTAACTGAAATTTCTTTATTTTATTAATTTTATTACTTTCATTTTTTTTTGTGGATTTAAGCCTTAACAATTCTTTAAATCTAATATCCTTTTTTTTTGTAACGATTTTATTGTATTTTTTTTATAGTCCTTGAATTGTTCTCTTTTTCTTTTATAGTCAACAATTTTTTTTTTTTTTTTAGATATTTTAGAATTTTTCAGTTTTATATTTCAAGAATTTTTTTTTGTTAAATGTCCTTGCAAAATATATAATGAAAAGTAAGAAAAAAGAAAACAATTTATCCTTATTTAAACATGTAAATATTTCCTTTCTTAAGGCAACGATATATTTTCCTTTCCTGTTAAAAATTTTCTTTTTATATATAGTTTTTCTACTCCTTATCTTTTTTTTTTTTTGGCAAGCCTCTCTCTATCAACAATAACGCAAAAATAATGAAAATATAATAAATAATAAAATCGTATTGTATTACTAAAAAGGACATTTTTATTTTTATCATTGATTTTACCTAAAGCTATAAAAATAATATTTTTTTTTCCAATTTTTCTAAGACTGATTCTGATATGTTTAATATTTTTGTGAGGATATTATCAAGGTAATTTGACAGTAACAAGTTTTTTTTGTTTGCGTTGCCAGGTGCATTATTTTAACAGAGATAATTTAGAGCCAGAAGCTATAAGATAATATCGACATTTGTTGCTATAGTAGGAAAAAAATTGATATTATATAAATAATAATAATTATAATAAAAGAGAGATTAAAAATAAATTATACTTAAAATAATTCAATAGCAAAAATTCGGAAGCTGTAGAGTCTTTTCAAGAAAAATTAGTAATCAATATATCAATTATTACCGGTGGACCACATACGACCCTCCAAGTATTTTTAGCCGGCCGAAATTGAATTTTAATATTTAATAGATCGAAATACCTTTAAAAGTTAACACATTCAAGAGCTATTGAAAATAGCATTTACTGAACTCTGAAATACTTCCGAATTAGCAAAAATTATGCTCTGAATCTGAACAGCAAATGAATTATTCACAAATCACATTAATTTAATATCAATTTAAATAAAGGCTGACTCCCTGATTCTTTTTTAATGGACCCTGGTTATAAAATATTGGGCACCACTTTGTATCATAATCATAAATTTTGTAAGAAAATTAAAATATATTTGCATAAATAAGAGAAATTACTTTGCTATTATCATTGAAATGACCTAACGTATGTTGAATTTTAAAATATGTTCCAAACAGTGCTGACCAAATTTGAATATTTTGTGTAATAACGAAAAATTTGGCACAACCTGTCAAACAGAAAATGCTTAAACTTGATAAATAATGACAATGACAAATATAAAAATTTTATTATGCAGCGTTAATGTAATCAACAATAACAAATATCGAAATGTCCGAAGAATAATCTATCATCATCCAGAAATGAAAAAAAAAAATTAAAGCACATATGCCATCCATCTGAGAAAACCTGCTGAACACTAAAATCAAGTTCTTAAATGCAACCCTGAAGGCATCAGAAAGATGAGTTTACATAGTTTGCTAACGTGCTACGAGAAGTAGAGGAAAAATGGGCAAAAGTTGCAAGAAACTACGAGTCTAGCGCAAGATTGATGTCTGAAATTGCTAGAAATAGTTGATCTATATGAATCCGTATAAAATTTCCAGGTCGTATATTATATTGATATTAATATCATCCTTAGATTTTAAGAGTTCTTTGAAAGCTTTACGTTAACAATCCATGAAAGATTGAATTTAAAAACGAATATTTGGCGGACTTTTGTCGGACATTTGTCTGGTATTTTCTTCAATTCTATACTGAATCATTTAAAACTTAAAAACTTGAAGTTAATTATAAATTAAGGATGAATTTTCAATTATTTTGTGCTTTAAAACGAGTCCATTGGAACAGTATATAACAAATATTTGTTATATTATGCTGGATTCATAATAGAAAGTTAACGCAACTGAAAAGTCAAATTTAATTTATTTTGTGATGAAAATATTACGGTGTAAATAAAACAAATAAGAAAATATTGTGTACGCTGTAAATAAAACAACTGTACATTGTGAATTGAAAACTTTTAAAACCGTCGTGTCAGCTTGCTTTGACTTTTAGCTTAGTTGCGTTAATCTCATTATGAATCAGCTATTATTTATTTAAACTTTGTAAGTATAGTCCATAGCTTACATACCAGGCTTAACTATAACATTAGACATGAATAAAGCTCTAAAATATGAGAACTTTGAACTTGTCCTTCTTTATCGTTATGGGCTGATTTAATTTGTAATCCTAGCCTACAATAATTGGTTTAAGTGATCACGTGTCCACCTGGCTTGACAAAGATAGTTACTACAGCCGATAAGGTTGTTTAACCTGACCAAATGTATACTTTCTAGTCGTGACCAGAGCTGGGCACTTGTAGGTGAAGTTTGCTTAAGTTTTATTCTGATTCCGCAACTACGCCATGATTTGTTGAATGGGATACGAGTAAATATTAAATTTAAATGAATAAAAAACTTCTCAAATTTCGATAAAAAAAATCGTTATTTCCAATTAATATTAAATTTTTAGATAAATAAGATTTTTTTTCTTCATTATTTATTGAAATTAATGTTATAATTCGATACTAATTCATCATAAAATTTCATGGAAAATGTAATATTGGAAAATCATATTTGATTTAAAATAATTTTTAGGGAAATTCGAAGATTTTGAATTTGATATTAGAAATAAAACAATCCAAAACATAGAAAATATAAGTCAATAAATTTCCATTTCGATTGTAAATAACAAAATTTATTAATCAATTAATTTATCTCTGGTTGATTTAATGGATTACGAATTACAGAAAGTAAATTTATTATGGTTTTTGGTGAATTTGTACATAATAACCAAATCATTAAAACGTTCTGAAAGTTTTCTATAATAATTTATTTTATGTTTCCCCATTAATAAATTTTTTACGTTTGAAATAATTATAATTTTGATATTATAAGATTGTTAATAGATGCAACCATTAATCTTTATATTCTAAACTAAATACTGTACTGATAGGAAAATAGATTGAACATGATAAATTTCTTACCAGATTGAATGAGGAATTACAGATTTTAGGAGCCTTTAAATGTTACTTGCTATCAAGCTGAGCTGTCAGTTTCTAATTAATTAGTAGTTAATAATTTAATTCGTTATTGTAATTATGGTTGAAGTTTAATAAATTCTATAATTTTAACTGATTTTAGTATAACAGAATAATTTAAATATTGACACAACGTTGTGTAGCGTCATCTAAATGTTGTAAGGAAACCTATGTTTTCAAACTCTCTATTTAACTGGTGATGGCCAAACGAATGATTTCAATATAAAAAGAATAGCTACCAAAAAGTAGGTGGCATCTGGCGGCTAAAATTGGAATTTCGAGAACTGAGTATATAAAAAAAACCGCAATAACCAATAAATTATATAATATTATGAATCATAAATTACATTAAAACAGTCAAAAACACTTTTACGCTTTTACTTTGCATTTTGCAATACAATTGACAGTTCTCATCCCATTTTCTGAAGCGACCTCCGCGCCATTTGAATTTGCTGCAACTACCTTATATAAAATTGCAACTCCAATTGGTAATTGTTCATTTTTTAACTCCTTATCATTAAGTCAAGAAATATTTAACTGTTTATTTTACGACAAAAATATTTACCATAACTTTTTACTACATATATATATTTATAATAAATTACATTTAATCTCCCCCATTTTTTTTTAATTCGATATAAAATCCATAAAAAATAAACAATATTTATATAAAATTAAAATGATCATCTTTTATATTTTTGAATTTTTATAACCATTTATGTACATCCTTTCATCCTTTCATATATAAATGTAATAAAATTCCTTCTCCTTCGAAAAATCATCATCATATAAAGTATAATTTACTACTTTCCGCCAGTCTTTCACAATTCAACCTTTTTTTCTGTATTAGAAAGATGTCGTTAAATTTTAATTCCCTCTATAGTCAAAGTCATAAAATTTTTGTAAACACTTAAACCCCCTGCCCGACCCTAACAACAAAAAAAATATATTGTTTTTCATTTATTATTACATTTTTTATGTCAACATATTGTTTAGTGGGCTTTAACAACAAGACTACCCATCCCATTTTTAATAGTTGGTGGTCGATTGTTTGGTAAGGGGGCGCGGTATTTGTCGGTGTATAATACCATAAAAAACATAGAAAATATAACCGAAAACAGATTTTAATCAGTGTGACACCGTATAATATAATTACAAAAAATGGAATTATATTACTAAATAAATATTTATATATAATAATAAAATAAGACTTGTATACATGCGATGTTGCCATGTGAGAAATTAAATGGAAAATTATTGTGTAAATATAATTTAAGTAATAGAATTTTTTTTTTTTTTTTAAATAATATTTTAGTTAAATGATATTTATTTTTATTTATATGATTTTACTAATAAATATTTAATTTGAAGGTAAAAATTTATAAATAATAATTTTTTAAAAAATGATTTAATTTAATTATTAATTATAGTATAAATGAAATTTATGTAGCATATTTGTTAATAATTTATTAAATGTTAATTAAACAACAGGTTAAAATAGAGTTAATAAAATGTAAATTATTTTCGTTATAATGTAAAATTTGTGGACATAGAAGAGTTGAATAGTGAAAATATAAAGTATTTCTATAAAAAAATGTTAATAATTGTAATTATAGTGACTATTTTGATGAAATTGCAGTGTTGCCAAGCTTTAAATACCAAACACTCAAGATTACATAATTGTTAGTTTAATACCATTCATTAATAATGCAAATCAATAGTAAGCGTAAAAATAAATCAATTTTGGTTAGGGTCAATCGAAAATTGAAGATAATAAAAAATTTGAATCAAATTTAAAATGATACTTTTTCATTGCTATAGTCTTTATTGGCTAAGTTTGTTATACGGCGACCACACTGATTAGGATACCCAATGCTATGCTAAGGAATCATCTCTTTAAGATTTGGCGATCCGAGGTAAACATAATGTATAGAGGATGCGGAGATGAACATAAAACTATTAAATATTTCTGTGTCATTGTACCTGTATCATGTTTGAAACCAATTCTCTATTTCGATTGATACCACACCGGTATGTGTGTAACACGAAGGGTAAAATGGGCCTAATTCTTGTCTAAGTGCATGTACCTTTATGCTTTAGCTGTTCCCCTCAATAGAATAAATTCAGTTCTCTTCCTAATATCGACGAATATTATTTATTTTGCAAATTTAATTTACCCTTTTTTACTTTTTTACAACCTCTATTCACTGATTAATATCAAAAACTTTATTACAATCACAAAAATTGATCAATTATTTATAATTGTAATAAATTTGAATCAATTAATGTTATAGTTTTATAAATATAATAATGACGATAATTTGTCAATTTTTATATTTCCGATATTGTATAACAACAAAAAAAAAAATATTGTGAAATATTCTAATAAAAATATTTTCATAACCTCAAGTCGGTTTTTTTTATTTTAATTGAATTATTATTTACTAAATAATGGGTGAGGTACATACTGTCGACTAAGAAAATCTTGAGTAAGAAAGTTTTGGCTAAGAAATTATGAACGAACACTAACAATATGCGGATTAAGAAAATGTTGGCTGAGTAAGAAAATATGGACTGAGAAAATATTGATTGAAAATATTTTGACTGATAAAATATGGACTTAAGAAATGTGGACTGAGAAAAGGTTGATTTAAAAAATATTGACTGAGAAAATATCGAATGTTAAAAATTGAACTGAGAAAATGTTGACTGAAAATATTTTGACTGAAAACATATCGACTTTTGAAATGTGAACTGAGAAAATGATTGGAAAAATGTCGACTTACGAAATGTGGACTGATAAATATCGATTAATAAAAGGTGGACTGAGAAAATGTTGATTGAAAAACTATTGACTGAGAAAATATAGACTGAGAAAATGCTGAACAAATTCAAAGATTTTTATGAAAATAAAATTTTTCTGTAAAATATTGATAAACTTTTTTCCCACATTTCATCGTTATTTCAATTGTCTGTATTTTATCAGTCGATATTTAAATTTTAGTCGACATTTTCATCCCAGTAACATTTTCTTTTTCGATATTTACAACTTTACCGGCTAAATATATAATACTTCAACAAAAAAAAAAAATGTCCTTGATTAATTTTTCTTTAACAACATATGTTTATTTTTATGTACAAGGAAACATATTTAACATTGAATGGAAATAAGAAGTTCTGTAAATTCATTTATAATAATAGATAAAAATTTATGTAATATTTAATTTAAATGTTTTACTGTAAAAACAATCTAAAACCAACATGAGAATGGTAAAACGGAAGGAAATTTTTAGTGACACGTTTTCACATCAAAGTTACACTTGTAACATAAGAAAATGAGGATTTGTATTTTAATTCTTGTTAAGTTAATGACATTTTTTGTTACGAACTGCTTTTAAGGATTTATATAGAAAAAGGCAAAAAAAAAAAAATTATTACAGCACGTAAAAACAATTATTTTTATTATACTTAATTTCAATTTGTGAAAGGATTTGTCAAAATTTTCTTTTAACTAGAGTGTTCTTTAAAAATTGAATATATACTCGTTCGTAGTTTTCATTTTAATTGGAAAATTAAGTAATTTAACAGCTACACAAATAAAATCTTCAAATAAGTATGAAAAAAAAAAATTAAAAATATTATTTGATAAAAGGATGAATTGAGAATGAAGTCCTAAATTTGCAAATTTATATCGAAATTTGAAAGGTTCGTGTATTTTTCTAATTTGTATGTTTCTCTTGAACATGTTAATCGCAGTTTAAACATGTTACTATGGTTACTACAACATGTTTTAATGATATTATTTGTTACTGAATCATTTTATTATGTATTTTGTGGTAGTTAAAACATGTTGCATGCTGTTACCTTAAGTCGTTTCAAAAGCACCATACAAAAAAAGGACCATAAAAAAAACGAAATACGGAAATGCTTCGGAAAGAAAGTGAGGACACAGGGAAAGTTAATAAACATTTATATACAGACTTGGAGTATCGAAAGCCTAAGTGCACGTACAGAGTGACGCTGTGAGTGGAGCTGGAAGCTGTACTGTAGTGTTGTTGTTGCTTTTTATATAAAAATAAAATACACTACAGCACAGCTTCCAGCACCGCTCATAACGTCACTCTGTACGTGTACTAAATGTGTAGATTCTGTAAAGGTGAAGATGAGACAGTACAACACATACTAATTGAAAGCGAATTGATAGCTAGAAAATATTTACAACAAAATTGAAGTTACATAATTGCACCTTCAGAATCGTGGTCCTTGTCTTTCAAGCAGATGTATTGTTGTTTAATCGACAGTGCGAGTCTAGGCAATGAAGCATATAATTAGAAAACGGAAATCACAATAACCCGTATGAGTGCCAGTAATTAGGACTAGTGTAAATCTAATTATTCATACTCATATTTTCATAATACTAGTGTTCCGTGGCATGCTAAAGTTGAAGTAACAATTCATTACAAAATTGATGTATTATTAAGGTTCATGAATTCCATGCTTTGCTAAGTTTGTTATTATTCTTAAAGATTCATAAAAAATAAAAACTAATATATGTCATGACAATTGTACGGTTTGTTAACTGGGACAATTAAAATCTTTCAAATCCAAAATCACATAATAGTAATCCAAAAATAATATCAATATTAAATAATGGCCAAAACGAATATTTAACGTAGTTTCTTTCTAATGATTATTTTTATTATAGTAAATAAACATTTAACTTATTTTATTTACTGCCATCTTTAATTAACATCTGGTGAGTAAGTTCAGTATAGTAAAATTTATTTGAATTGTTGTAAAAGTTGTTTATATCAAAGGTTAATTGGCTATGGTAAGGACAACGATATAGTAATAATAATATTAATATTTATTTTAGGTGAATATATAAACACAAAAATACAAACATTAAAACTATAATATGTCAAATAATTTCACTATATATTAATTTAAAATATTCGTTTTATCCAAATTAGATTATTGATTGATTTCATGAGGGAAACCGCTAGTGTTCATGCAGAAGTAGGCTCATTGTACCCCTTGAATCCTTGATGTTATACATGCCGTGTTAGTTGGCTGAGTCAAAAACTCTTTCGATCGAATCAGAGTATTTTTTGTTTCATCCCATTACATGAACGAATGGCTGGTCATACTCTGAGAATAAATGATGGAAGATAGACCAAATCAACTACAGAATGGATTTCATGGAATTCTACAAGAAAAGTTGGGTGACAGTTGAAGAGGTGTAAACATGACCTTATTTATAAATTCATATAATATTTGTAAAAGGAACAGGATAAATTTATGGAGTTGTTTGAATTATAAAAATAAAATCAATGAAATTAATCCGAATATAAGCCAGAAGATTCCATCTTGTACATGTAAAATTTTCCAGTTTTTGGAACTGACAGGATAGAAGAAGTAGGAAAATGCATTTACAAAAAAAAAATGTTACATGAAATTTGAATTTACATGAACTATCAAGTCAGTCACTTATTTATTATTTAAATTTAATATTATATTTTAGATCAGCAAGTTAAAACTTCACTGAAATTATATTTAAGAATTGAGCTATATGCTGACATGAACGCCAAGCGTATCCATATACAACGTTTACTCTGGCTAGGTCATGGTGTCCGGATGAATGAACATGCACCAGCGAAATTAGTCTTTGAATTGAACCAGGTTAAGAAAGATCAGATCAGCCTTAAAACGGGTTCAAAAGTGAACTACTAAAATTTCGAATAAATAAATGAATCTCCGTTTGAGAATCGGCTTGAACTTGTCTAAGGGTTGCAGCGACCTTGAACACCATGTAAGTAAGTAAATTGGGTACATAAAATTTTTAATTATAATAAAGTTTTAATAATTTATAATAAACTTAATAAATATATTAAAAATGCCATTTTTATATCTAAATTTTATTTATTTTCATATTTCTTCAATATTTTCGTTATCATTTCTTGTAATTTAATTCCAAAATTTGTTTTTCGTAAAATTGGCTTGTTATTAATTTTAACTGAATCATATAAAAGTTTTGAAATATCTGAATATTTTCCATTTGTAAGTAAATTTTGTAGTTTTCCTACCAAAATCGAACCGTCCACATTAATTTCTTCTGCAATTTTCATATTTGTAGTCAATTTTGCTAATAATTTTTCATATTCCTCAATTATGTTAAGTGAATCAGCCAAATTATTAGAATACGATGATTCCGCAATGCTATCAATGAATTTCCTTTTAGTACCTAAGATTTTTCTTGTGAATAAATCCATTAATGCCAACGTACTATTTAAATTGTGTATAGAAAAATTGCTAGTATTATTTTTAAGTAAACTTTGATTCGAGTCGGAAATATTTGCATATTGTTTGCTGTAATTAATTCTGTTAATATCAAATGAAAAAGGTTCGTAATTATGCTGTTTTTGTATATCGGGTAAACTTCTCTGAATTCTATGTCTAGGAATTTCTGTAGGAATTGGTACGCTATTACTTAAATTATCACTAAAATATGAAATTTTTCGTTTTACGAAACTATTAATTATGCGATTGTTACAATAGTTTTGGAATTTTTTTATAATAGACTCTAAATCGCCAATGAAATTAGGCGGTAAAGGATATTGTTTTCCAATTAAATTTCCACCATCTTCCCCGGTCGTACACCTTGACTTATCACAATACATATAATTACTATAGCAATCTAAACTCATATATGCAAGTCCATCAGTGCCACTCATACCATTTTCAATTTCAGCTTGTAAATATATTTCAAACTGCTGTCGCCAAAATGTTGTTTGATATATAAATATTTCACCACTTGGACCACCATATCCACCAGATCCACCAGCTGTTAACAAATTGTAGTTATGGTATTTATGAAAATCTCCACATAAATTCTTCAAAGTCAATTTGTCCATTTCTGTCAAAATTGATATTGTTTTTCCATTAGCTCCGTTACTTCCATTACCACCATTTGCACTAATTACAAGATTTTCAATGCCCCAAAAATCATTACCAAATCCAAGAAATGTTCCAGCTGGTCCACCCGGTTTACCTGGTAATCCAGTTTGATATCTATTCAATACACCATTTTTTCCATCTAATATTATTTTTCTATTACCAATTATTTCCCAAGTGGAAGCTATTACAACAAAGTGAAAATCCATTTCTTCTTCCATTTTTATAAAGTCTTCATCAATGAAAAATTTATTTAATGCATAAATTTCTACAACTCTAATTTTCTGATTTTCCATTTTCGATATTTCCTTATTGACATCACTCATTCGAATAAACTCTCCGTGAATTTGAAGTATTTCGTAAAAATAATCAACATTTATCGTAGTATTTAAAGTACTATTTAACATTTCATATAAAAATTTGACTTTAAGTTCATCAATTTTCATATTATATTCAATATTTTCAAATACATTCGTTAACATTTCTGGCCAGTTACTGACAGAGTAGACAGTGTCTAAAATCAGTTTAATTATATTTCTTAATAATTTTGAATTATTCACTTCAATTTGGATATGGGTTAGGAAATCACTTACAGAATAATTCTTTAAATTCGATTGAACTTCATATTCTGACAAATTTATAAATAAAATTATAAGGCAATCGTAAAATTCATTGGAATTATTAATTATATTTTCAATTTTCATCATTTCATTCAGCCATTCATTTGTTTTAAAAGTGAAAATGTTTTCTTCATTCACTTTTTGTAAAAAATGAAAATTTTCTTCGTTGATTTTAATACTTGTGAACAAGTTTTCCGATATTGGAATCCCGAAATTTCGTAACTCTAAAATTAAATTATTTAGCTGAATCTGATTGTTTGAATTTAACATATTTATTAATTTTGTTAAGTTTTCAATTCCCAAAGTAAATATTTCTATCAAATCATAAATATCGTTTGCTTCTTTCTCTTCAATTTGATAATATTGAAGAATTTCAGTGGAAACTTCCTTGACCTTTGAGTTAATGTTAAAGTTTATTACTTCAATCAAAGATTGTATATAATTTTTTGTGTCTTCTGATATTGTGTAACCAAAATCTTCAATAGTTTTTGGACTAAACTGTAACATCTCATGAACAATATTATTCATAATTTTTTTACCATTTTGTGTCAATTCAATGTCAGTTAGTTTTCCAGGACGATCAGGTCGTCTAAATAATGCAATTCTGGATAATTCGTTATTATTCTTTGATAATAAGATGTCAATTAGTCTGATAATTTTTGCACCTTGAACTTTATTTAAATTTTCATCATTCTCCAGATTTGATTCTACATCTTTTTTTGTAATGTTCAGAAAATCTTCAATGTTGGCCAATATATTTGAATCTGGTACCAAAGTAGGTGTTCCACCGATTATCTTGTAAGAATTGTCTACTTTTGTTGCAATTAACATAATACTATTTTCAAATTTATCAATATTTTTAATCAAAATTGTGGCATGTTTCATTAATGTCATAAAATCAATTCTGTCCATACCAATTTTTAAAGAATTATGATTCACAGTAAAAAGTAATTTAACACTTTCGGCATGATCTATTACCCTACGAATAAAATACGTATTGGCAATATCCATAGAAGAATTCCGAGTATCACTAAATCCAGGACAATCATAAAAGCCTATCTCAGTTTTCTCGTCGATCACCAATTCCGGATAAATTGTTTTTGAGAAAATTGTTGAGTTTTGACTTATTTTATCATTTAAATCTTCAATTATAAATTCGCCAGTGTCTTTGCCAACCTCTTTCGCTATCAGATTATCATTATCGCCAGCAAGTAAATGAGTTAATGTACTTTTACCAGATCCTGTATTACCGAGGACAAGAACTACATTTTTATGATTATCATCTAAAACAATTTCTTGGCTGCCCAGTTTTACAAGATTTTTAATGTAATCAATATTTTGATCAGAACTTTTGTAAGTTTTTTTTGTTAACATTGTAAGAAAACTGTTCAATCTTTTAGCTATGATAGAAGACTGCAATTTAATTTGAATTTTATCAACTTTTATATTGAAATTTGTAAAAAAAAAAAATTCTTTATGATAACCTTACGACCTGAAATTTATTCATTACTAAGAATTTTACATGATTGCAAAATTGAGTAATTATTCAATGGAATTAGCTATAATTAGTGAACAGCTCTACTTATACAGTTCTAGAATTATGCAATTGTAATTAATCGTTAAATCTGTAAAGATAACTTAAATATTTAATTTTGTGTTTGATTAATTGAAAGGTTGAATGTCATGCAAGTTTTTTAGATGTTGATAACATTTTTATTATTTATGAATTAATTATTGTGAAATTACATTGAATTAAGAATAATCTTACCTACAATTAATTAAAGATTAGTTAATTTGTTATATTTACGTGAATCACTAAAAAACGGAAAGTTACATAAGTGCAACCTCAGAATCGGGGTTCATGTCACTCAGTATTGATTTATCGATAGTACCAGTAGTCTGGGCAGTGAATCAAAAAACGTAAATCACAATAAAGTTGTATTGGGGCTAGTATCTAACCTACAGTACTATTTATTGATTGGTTGGTTGGTTAGTTGCATCATTATCTTACAGTGCAATGTTTAAGACATGAAATTAGTTTTTTTTTTTTGTAGAAACGCTGCAGAAAAGTAATTGAAGTAGTATACTCATAAAATTATATAATAACTAGATTAAATAAATAAATGTTTATACAATTTAATTTATAAAAATGATAAAATCAATAAATCAATATATTTTCAATCGCCATCTAATCAATAACTAATTTTTTTTAAAGAAATTTCAAACTTTAATCTGATTAGGTTAAACAATTCATCAAAATTTCTAATAATCTTAAATTATCAACTTAATATAATCAAAAACTATTACTTCATCCGTCACCAGATGTGCTAAAACATAAATAATTTTTGAATTTATATTCAATGAAAATGTTTTTCCCTTATGGCCTTGAAAAATAATGCTAAACAAAAAAATCTAATTTTCCTAATCACATTATAATCATAATCCTATTAATATCTTTCAAGTGACCTTCTAAACATAGAAAAAAATTTGAAATTATGATGAGAAAATTCCCATTATGGGAATTAATAATCAACTTATGAGTTTGGTTCAAAAAAAAAATTCCATAGTCTTTTCAAAAAAGTTATATCTATATTTTGTTCAAGGTGTGTCCCTAATTTCGTATGCATGGGATGCAACTAGTGTCCTTGTTCATATTGTTTACGTATATATATTTTATTTTTGACATTATTCAACTTTTTTTTTTCGTTTTTCTATAATATAATGTATAAATATATATATAAATAATATTGTATTTATGTCGACTGGTTTACTGGTTAGTCCTGTGTCATTAAATTTTCTATTTTCAATTCAAACCTTTCCAATTTGGAATCCAAGAATCCCAAAACTAAAAATTAACAATGACAGTGGACATAAATTTATTCTGTTTGTGTGGTATTTTGAGAAAAAAAAAAACCTTTTATGAATAGTAAATTACCTTAGGCCCTAATCCTTAGGTTAAATTTTTGAAATTTACAAATAAATATTTGGCTTTGAAATGTCTATTAAATTATCTATTAAATAATTTAATAGTTTTTGTATTGTCATTTACATTTTTCATATAATTTTTTAATCGATATTTAATAATAAATAGTTTTCTTTTTATATTAGTATTTATTTACGTAATTATTGCAGACTATCAGGCGCAATTACTATTTATTTATTTCTTAATATTAATTATTATTCTAGTTCACAGCTAGAAATAGGGTCGATAACTTTCTATGTGGAATTACAACATTTTGTTGATTGGTTGGTTTTAAAGAAACGTATTATGCAGAGCCCGTTGTACGCTCCAGTCAAACTCTGTATAATTATCAAAGTTTTTAGACCAATCCCACTTCTTTAAAGAATTAAATTACTTTTACCGGCTTCAGTTTAGCCACTTCTTCAAGGTTTTTTAAAAAGAAACTAAGACATTTCCTAAATCTTTTGACTGAAGGGCTACAGCTACAGTATAATAAAATTTGTATTGTATTTTCATTCTCCATACATTCCAGACAAGTAGATGGAGGAAGCATGTGTTGTGACAATTCTTGTATATAATTTGCCCTTTGTATTGTTCATTTTCAAAATAATCTTCCACTTTGTATTCTTGGAATAAGAGCTTAATAATCATTAATATTAGCTTCTTTAATTTCAGACAGTATTAATGATGACATTAAAGTTCTATAATAAAACTTTTTTTATGGCAGAAGCAAATTTAGAATACATATATTGTGATGAATAATGAACGCCTAAATTACACGCCAGTTAATTTGAATTCCGCAAAATTTCTGTAAAAATTCGCGTTTTGTCGAACGTCTTCAATATTTTCTATCCCCAGAACATTCTTTTCTATATCTCAAGCAGTTTTTATTTGTAGCCTTTTTTCGCAATATTATATCAAAATGATTTGCTAACAAGCTAACACAAAAAAGCTTTATAAACTTCTGAAATGCAAGAAGTGAAAAAAATATTTACATTTACCGCCTATTGGTATGCAATTCACAACAAATTATGAATTATTAATTTTAATTATGTGTTTTTGTTGTTTTACATATTATTTTATAATTAAATTAATTATTATTTTATTCGTGGACTAAAATATATTAATTTTAATTTATGATAAATATTAATAGCCTGATTGATTATTAGCTGACATTATTATAAAAAATGACTGAAATTGATGCACGAATTGTTTACTAAAAGTTTACACAATTTATCAACTATAATTTAAGGATCAATTTGTTTGTCAATATGTCAGCCTTAATATAATTAATTATTTAATGTTTATATACTTTTAGAAAAAATAGGACATAGCCAAATAATTATACTATACATAATAAAAAAGTTTCATTGAATATTTTCAACTTGTAAGGAAACCAACTTAGAAGGACTATTAATATTTTTTAAAGGACTAAGAGATTTTTTTTTATTGAAAATGTTAACAAATATTTTAAATACTGAAATTTAAGGTCTGATTGTCATAGTTTATTGTCCAAAATTACGGATTTCCCTTAGATTTCTTCTAATTTTTTCATTTGTCTTTTATTTTCATTTTCATTCTTTGTTAATGAAAAATGAATTTAGAATATTTTATTTTTCAAATAAATTTTTAATAAAAAGAAATTAATGAGAATTAAATTTTGAATATAAACAGAATTGTTAAACGTATTTATGAAAATTATAATGAAAAATGAAAATTCATTAGAAATTTTCATAATAATATATATGTAAGTACAAATTTTATCAAAGTCTATTTTAAGTCCATTGTTGATTACTTTTAAAAGTCTAATGACTTTCAGGTAATCTTCATACAAGTATTCTGCATAATTCTATTTCTTTTTGATGATATATCTAAGAAACATACAAAGAAATTTAACCTTTAAATCAAAACTCAACAAAATTTAATTATTCAATGTCACACGTAGAACAAGTGAAACATGAATCACTTAGTATTAAAGCATAGTTAGTTCAACTCTTATCATTTTATTCAATAAAGTGAACTATGAAATTGTATAGAACTGTCAAGTTTATTATCGTATCTGTCACATATTACGAATAACTGTCAGAAATGTTAAAAAAGATCACATGATATAAATGTCATTTAAAAAATTACCGTGGCAATTGACCGTGTTTTTTCGGATTTACGCGCTCACCGAATATATTTCCTTAACTAATGACACTTTAAAAGAATATATCTGTCATAATAACAAACTAAAATCCTTGGCCGGACTTCTCATTTTACACACCTTTGAAAAAATATCCTTTTCAATAACTGAAATTTATTAATTTTACGATATTCTTGTATTCCGATTTCCCTGGGGTTCACACCTAACCAACAAAAAAAAACATTACAACGAAATATTAATTTTCTATATTTTAGGTTTTGTTTTTATAATTCCAGCAACAGCAAGGACATTAAAACTTTTACAAGGACATATTCTTCATATCTAGAAATATATTACCTAGTTTTTTTTTTAACTTGTCAATGAAAATAAATTCGCACATATTGACTTGTCAAATAAAATTATTTACAAAACAATAATCGAATAAAAATACGATACACCAACACGTGTTTTCAACTAAAACCAAAAAAAAAATGGTTTTATGTTGTCATATTTCTGAGCCAAAAAGGATAATAAAAAGTACATTTTTTTCATTTGTTGTTGTTTCTTTTTTTTTTGTGGCTTATTGACAGCAAAAACTTTGTTTAATGTCATTGGGGTTTATGAATTTACAAGGTTTTTATTTGGTATTGTTGAATGTATAAGGATGAGTTAATAGCTATGGGAATTTAATGTTGTGGTGACTTGATGTGTAAAATATTGTGTAAAATTTTTTAATTTTTATGTACAAACTTTAAATATTAAAAATTTCATATTTATTTTTATTTGGCTTGTTACAAGATAAAATGTTTCTAATCTAATTATCATTCTGGGTTTCATTGATATGCCAACTCAGATGTTAATGTTAACCTAGGTTTTCTCTTTTCTATCTAATAATTTTATACGGATTCCGAAGTATAGGTTTATTTAAAGTGAAAAACCTAATTGATAATATTCAAGAAAATATTTGTGATGCATTCCATTCTTTCGCAGTCTTAAAATCAAAAGAACATTACATTACAATCAAATTTGCTAAGTCATTTAAAGCTGAATTAACAGATGTTTGATGTATCAGTATGGAACCGGACCGTTGGTCTAATGTACACTACCGCCGAGCGAATTATTTTATTGCTAGACTATTGCTTGGAGCTTAATGGCTAACCATGGAAGACCTTTTGAGGTTTAAGTAATTTGAAAAGTCAACGAAAAGCAAGCTAAAGTCTCTGGTCACACCATACATTTTCCATATAATCGTACAAGCCAGAAAAAGTCTTCCATAATTAGCCCTTCTTTACTGCTACATTAAGTGATGCAACATTGCCAAATTTCATATTTCAGTATTCTCAAAAGAGACATTTTATTATATTGTTGCTGAAATTAAGAAAAAACGTTCCCAACTTCTCAACCTCTATAATATGATTAAATTCCAAAATTAAATTTCCTTGAAATAATTCATTTATTTCAATATGGTAACAAATTTTGTCGTAAAAATATTTTTTCTTTTTAAAAGTACTTTTTTATATTTTTGATATTTTAAGTATTATACGAAAACACTAATTAAATTTAATGAAAAGTATGTTATTATTTATATCAATCAATATTCCATATTGAAAATCTTCAAATTATTTTTTTTAACGACACAAAATTATAATTGGCTTATAAACAATATTATGAAAAAAAAAGAAGAATAATTGAATAAAAATTATATTAAATATTCTAAAAATAATAACGTCATGAAGAAAATATTAATTATTCTGAAAATTATATATTCTCAATTTAAAAATATTTTTTATTACGAAATTTCAAATTACTATATATATTTAAATTAAATTTGAATTTAATAGATTTTCATTAGAATTAGAGTCTTAAAATTCGCAGTAGCTTAGGCTGTTACATTCTCTAGAACCAATTAAAAGCCAAAAAAAACAAAATCCGACGTAAAGTTATTTGGGGCTTTTGTCTCAATTTGACATTACGTTTTACCTACAATGGAAAACCGGCAACGTTGCTTTAGCCCTGGGGATACTCTTTCGCTATGTCGTTTTATTCTGCGGAAAAGTTCGCTTGATTTCAATTTTTCTGCTTTGCCGCTTTGGAATGTCAAATCATTTTATAAAAAAAAATATTTTGACATTATATTTCTATATTTAAACGTTTCTTTTTTTTTTGACATTTAAAACCGGCAGCGGTGCGGCGAGAATTAGCGATGTTCGGAAATTCAAAAATAGTAACAAAAACTGAAATCGACAGCTTAGTTTCTCCATATTTAAAACCATTTAAAATTTCTTTCTTTTTTATTCTGTTAATATATTATATATTACATCAAAATTCAAACGAAAATCTTGTATTTCAATAAAAATTTAATAATAAAACTTTTACAACTTTAAATACTGTCAAAATAATAAAAATATTTTCTGAATTTCATTAACACCTAAAATTATGCTATTTCATTTTACCAACTACATAAATTATTATGTACAAATAATTAGTATAATTGATTACGACAATTAAAATATTTTTACTGTCAACTTACATAATGAAAGGACATAAAAAAAATGTTTACACGTGCTATCCTTTGTCATTGTTCAGTAAATATTTAAAGTATTGGTATGCAACCACCTATTGCTATGCAATTATTAAGTAATAAAATTGACATTGAAATTTATTATGAAATCAATAATATTATTGTAATATATTACGTACAAGAGGTCAAATATATGTTTTAAAAACTAGTTTTAAATGTGTAATTATTTTATAGAATTTAATTAGTTGTAGAAACAAAAAAATTATAGACTTTTACTAGATGGACTTTACTAAAATTATTGTGAATTTCTGTAATAACGATATACGAAATTAAATTAAAAATTAACTTAAAATATGTAAAAAATCAAGTTAATGTTTTAAATTTTTACAACACCTAAAAGTATGTTCTAATTAATTTACATCTAAAAGTATGTTTAAAAGACATTGAAATATTTACAGCTACGAGTATGCTTTTAAATCATCTAACACCTAAATGTAATTACCATATTTTTTTTGAAACACCTAAAAGTATGTTTTATAATATTTGCTGCATAACAATTTACATTATGACAAAATTTAATAATTATCTAACAATTTTAATTTAATTTTTATAACTCACCAATTATTGCATATTTTTCGGAGTTTTTTATTATGAATTCTTTAAAATTCACTAAAAATGTATTAATATTTTATAATTTGATTTTAATATTTTAAATCAATATTTTGTATTTTGATATTCAAAATTCAATTTCACAAAACAACAAAATATAATTCAATTTAATAAATAAATTGATTTCTTTTATAAATTAAATTTTCATCTTATTGGATTGAAAATAATCAAAAATAATATTTAATAAATTTTATCCAACATTAACAGATTTTCACAACAAAAAAGAAAAACTTGAACAATCCAACTTTTTCAAGAGAAATTTTCCAATATTTTTATAATCACTTCAAATTTATATGAAAATACGCGCGACATTTCTAGGAAAGAATATTTTCCTTATAAAATTTTCATTGACTTTTTCAATATTCTTTAAAAAAAATTAATTTTATTAAATTAAATGACAAATTTTTTTTGTGTTTTTTATTTTTTTTTTATTACAATATTTTCTTACAGAAATTTTCATCCAAATTTTTGTGGCAACACAAGAAGAAATGTAAAATTTTTCTTATTTTTTCATACACGAAATTTTATTTTCATCCAATTTTCCTTGAGGGTTGTTTTTTTATTCCTTAAAATATTAAAATAAAAATTTCGAGATAATCAAAAATATTTTTTTTTATTATTATTTTTTGGGTATTTAAATATGATTAATATACGTAAGACCGAAAAGTTTTGAAATTTTACCGTCACCGTTACGACGAGTCCTTTCTGGACATATTGATATCAGTAACTGAATTTACTTTTGATATTGTGTCAGTAAGATTGTTACAAAAATATCAAAATCAAAAAATGTATACAATCAAAATAAAACAACAAAATCTTTACAGAAAAAGGGAAATATTTTCAATTTCTCCTTATTGGGAATTTTAGATTGTACGCCACCATGTAGCAAAAGTTGGTACTAATTATCCTTAATGAAATATATCAAATTATTTATTTTAGTTATTAGATGTATAATAAGAAATGATTCTTCAGTTAAAATAGTAGAATTGAATGTAATTGGAGAAATTTTTGAATTTTGCGCAGGACCTTTTAGTAAGTAGTAAAAAACAGGTTTAACGAAATAGTATTTTACTTGTTTTTATTCTACAAAACAAAAAAAAACACGTGTTAAATTTTGGTCGAAAACTAATATTTAAAATTTAAAATTTTATCAATGAAAACTTGAATTGTTCCAGTATTACACCTAAAACTATGCAATAAATTAGATTTTATATTTAGTTATCCATATTTTTACTTTCAAACTTCTAGTGTTAGTGTACATATAAGAAAAAAAACAACATAAAACAGATTTTATTCAATGTCAAGCCTAAGAATATGCAATAATATACAAGCCTAAAAATATGCAATAATTTTCAAAAAGTTACATAAATTGGAAATTTACATAAAATAATCACACAAAAGTATGCAATAAATTTTGTATTGGTCCAATAAATTTTGTAATACTACTTATATAATAGCATAACTTTCGGTGAGTTAATGTTAAGATTATGTTAAAATAAAATGCTACAGGTAATTACCCAATAATACATAAATTGCTTTTTGAGTTTCTAGCTGCTCTGAATTCCTATGATCATTTGAAATCAACCTATTTGCTTTATCAAATGCTGATCGTGACTAGTGTACAACTCTAATTGATATTACAAAATCCCAGCTTAATTGAAAACCCACCTTGTTTCCATTCTAAACACCCAATAACCCAGGTCACATTAAAACCATATTTTGATATCTGGCCACATCTTCAACACTTCTCGAGCAAGAGCTTAAATTATAATAACGATCACCCCGTAAACTTATCGCACTGAGAATTGCGATTCGATGGTTATTATAATTTGAGCTCTTGCTGGAGAAATTATACAAATTTTTGTTAAAGATGTGGAATTATAATTACAATCGCATCGCAATTCTGAGTGCTATAAGTTTACGGTGTCATTGAGTACGTCTTCTGAAAATTTTCCGAATTGCACTCACTTTTACAACTTATTGCGAACAGCAAGTATTGCAGGTAGTTTACTTTTAAATCTTAATACGAATAGCAACACAAAGTTTTCACATAAATTCTTGATGGGTTCATAGTCAACACAAAATCAAAATAATATTTTTGTCAATAACTTGTCAAAAACAGCCAATCTGGCTCACAGAAAATGTGAAAAAAACTTGAATTTTGCGGATTCATAAATAAAAAATTATTTAAAATTCTGTCTGTTATTCAAAATATTATAAACCAGATAAAATATTATCTTTAATAAAATGTAAATATCGGCTTTCATGCTCAAACATGAAGAAAATTCTTATTCTCTGCTTGCGATAAACAGAACTAAGCAAATTTCGTAAACAGCATGAAAATTTCAATAGCAGATATAAAAAAAAAACTGAAAAATGGATTTCAATCAAAATTGAAAGGGTTACAAAGTATATTTTTTATTTAGGATTCTATTTTACTTGTAACAGGATATGAAAATTAGAAAAACCAATTTTCTTTTTCACTTAAAAAAAAAATTGTATGTACTTTTAAATTTGTAAATACTTTTAAGTTGAGTTTATTTTATGTAATGCTATTTATTATTCATTTATCGATTCTGGTAGAGGTTACTAAAAAATTGGTTTAAAATGTTAAGGATATAATTTAAAAGGATTTTTTTATTCTTATAAAACAGTTAATTCAATTGAATGTAGAACTATATGGAGGAGCTAGTGATTTTTATTTATTTAATATTTTAAACAGGGATGTAAACCGGTATTGAACCAAACCAAAAAAAAACTGGTGCGACTATTCAAATTTCACCTACCAAATTTAACAAAAAAAAAATATTAGTTCAGTGGTTTTTTATTGCAATGATTTCTTACACGAAGATTTTCTAGAATTTTTCACTAATAATCTACATCTCAAATTTAGGGAATCTCTTGTGGTAGTGGTGTTATACTTTTCAACTCTTTCCACCCGACTTTTGCATATTGTATAATATCAAAACCATAACCTAACCATCGCTTAAATTTAAAAAAAGGTAGCAACATGAAAATTAAATAGTTTCCATCCCTGATTTCAAAGATAAAATGATAAATTACCGGATTTCTAAAGTATGAAATTCCATTTGGAATATGGGTATATAAAATATATTTTGGATTTGAAATACCATCGTGAGTAGAGGTGTATCGGTTTATTTAAACCTGGTCGAGGGATAGGGTCGTAGGTGATTTTCTTCAAAAAATAAAATTAAAAATTTATTGCAAAAACTGAGTCGTTGCAATGGCAAAGAGCAATAAATTTGATTATATCGAAACTAAAAATAAAAAGTAAAAATATAATCAATAAAAATGAACCTCTGATAATTTCACCTTCTAATGAAGTTCTAGTAACCACAGATCCGTTGCTCATACAAAATCACAAAAACTCAAAACGAAGAAAGCGTTTACAAATAAAAAGCTGAAATTTTGGAAATTATTTTAAATTTTTCGTTGTATAAATGCTAGCAAAATATAAAAATGACTTTTATAATTAATTTAAATACAGGATTTTTATTGAATAAAATTAAATATTATTATTTTTTATATAGATATTTAAAGGAGGGCTTTAGAGTAAAATTTCCTGAGTCCTTTGATAATTTTATCCAATATACAAAAAAATCTACTAAATAAGAAATTTGATGAAGAGTTTATTTAAAAATGGAATGTAATTAAATTTTATACAAATTATACTGGGTGCTTTAATTGAACTTGTCGAGTAAAAAATTCTGGTTATCATTAGCTTCTGCACAGTACTAGTTCTTCTGACTGAAAATTTTATATGATATTTATTATATTGTTAAGCTGGTACCTTACTGACAATTGTCTTGATTCTGGTGACAAATTAACTACAAAAATTTATTAAGTCGAATAAGAAAACTTGAATTAATGTATTCTTTGGCTTTCGGAAGGAGCGACAACGTAGCCTTTGAAGTGCTGAAGCCGTACCGATAACTACATAGTATGTGGTACACTGTTTCGTCCTAGTGTTGATGGTCCGGTTAAAAGTCCGATTCATTCTATAGTTAGAATGAATCGGACTTTTAACCGGACCATCAACACGAATTATTTCGAGTGTAAAGGAAAAACTGGCCAATTCTAAGAATTATACTGGAACAGGTTTGCAGGGTAAGACACTCGAAATAATTCGTAAGACACTCGAATTATTTCGAGTGTCTTACCCTGCAAACATGTTCCAGTATAATTCTTAGAATTGGCCAGTTTTTCCTTTGCAGCGACTTGAAGTCCACAAAATGGTTCTGTTTCAATAGAAATATTGTGATTTACAATGGAATATTATGTGTCTCAGGCAGTGGATGCTAAAAACAAGTAACACTTTGTACCATAGAAGAAGACATTAATTATTTTTTATTCAATGATTAAAATAGCAATTCTTCTAAAAATATTTTAAACTCCTAAAAGTATACTAAATTCAAATTTATATAAATTATAATTATTTTAGTTATAATTTATATAAAAGAAAATTATTCTTTTAAATTATTTTCATTTTAGTCATTTTTGAATGCTGAAAATTATGTACTCCTTCAACTAACAGCTTGTCCTCTAAAAATGAAAATATGAAATATATTTCTCCTACAATTTCAAAAATAATTCAGATTAATTAAAACAAAAAATTTAAATTATTATAAAAAAAATTATCACTAATTAACACTAACCCCAATTAGTTAATACACAGATAATATTTATTTTAGTATTTAGGATGAAAATTACTTAATCCTTGAATCCTTTGATCCAATAATATTAATACATTAATTAAAAATTTGTAAAAGAAAACTAATTTAAATTATATAAAGTAATACTATCTACTCAAGTACAATTTAAATATTTAAATATTTAGTTGCATATTTTTAGGTGTACAATAAAATATTATTTAGAAAAAGTTCGTTTTTTTATAGTTGTTTTTTTATAGTTTTTATTTTCACAAATTGTAAAATTCTAATAAAAATGTCAGTGTCAGTAATTAAATTTTACCTGGGTTCTTTTAAAATTGTTATATTGTTGTACTGGTTATGCTGTGCGGTTTCTAATATCTTGTATTACTTTACTTGTGGTTCGGACAAATTTAATGTTCAGATTTAAATTTATATTCGTATATGATACGAAAATTTTTATTATTTCAATAGAACCAAAATACACATGAGATTTGTATGAATGGAAATAAAAATATTTGTAATTTTTCCAGTTTGTGGTTTCTGGTAAAGATTGCATAGAACATGAAAATCTCAATTTACTTTTAATAAATCTGATAGGGAATGCAGTTAGGTTAAAATTTTCCATGTGTGAATGCATTGATAGACAGAGAGGAATTTGCGAAGGTATCATGTAGTCAATTAAGAATCATTTACCGAATCTTAGAATTGATTGTCAACACCTTGTAGTTATGGATAGCGACTTTATAATTAATATAACATCCAGTTGTATACCTTCCTAGATAATTCAATTTATTTGTTATTCATCAGCATTATCATTATATGGCTACTATCTTATTCTAACGGCCTCTATCACGTGCTGTATATTTTCCAATTATGAACTCCCAACAGTTTTTAAGTCTTGGCAAACATTATTCAACCATTTATGCCTAGGACTTCGTCGGAGTCTCGTTTTGTTCCCATTATCAACCAGCAGAACATTAAAAATGTTTAATGCTGGGGTCATTCTTGCGGCATTTTAATGTAATCTACAGCCCATTTTACTTTCTGACTTATTTTCTATTACTGGAGAAATCGCTGGGATCCATTTTTAATAGACTCTATTTAACCCTTCCATTTTGTTAAACCCGTATTTAAGTTCTTTTGGACCATTGTAAAATGCCACTACTTTCAATCTGAGCTGATTTTGTTTAGTCCCAATTCATATTTTAGATCTATTACCTGCAAAATGTGATACTAGTCTGTGCTGGATATGTGTAAACGATACTCTACTAAACTAAAAGTTATATTTGAATATCCCAAACAAACACTCAATAATAGTTTCTAAAATTTCATTTTCCAAAATTTTGTCTTTTTTTTTTTTTTTGTTGCATCATTTGGAGAATATAAATTGGCTATTTTCGAATTGGCTTCGTCTATAAGCTTTTATATAAGACCAATTTAAAATAAAAAAAACTTGATATGTTTTTCACCTCAAATTACTCACATGGAAAATTTAAAATGGAAATGAGATTGTACAAAAAATAATATTAAAAAGCCACAATCTAAATAAGAAAATTCTACATTTTCAAAAAATTGTTATTGTCCAGAAAGACTTTTAACTTTACAGAGCATTACAAATTGCAACTATTTTATTTGAAGATTTTTCTGGCAGATTTTCAAAAAATTGTTAAAAAGTTTTTATGCTTCAATCTGTAAGGTTTGTGATTGTGACTATAAAAAAGTTGAAAAAAGTTTTGATTACATAAGTTTTGACATTATATTTTCAATAAAATTAGTAAAACTATGGACACTACATAGTTCATAGCCAAGAGAGTATTGATATCAGGGAAAAAAATTGGTTTGCCGATTTCAATATTTTAAAATCCATTTGTATAATTTTGGTCATTTTTTGGATTTATGTACATATTTACTTATACTTTTGAATTCTATAATGTGTTACAGAAATAATGTCATATATGAACTTCGAATTAGACGATCTTGACAAGTAGTTTTCTGACAAATACTATGATTTAATAAAAAAGTTTAAAAATTTATATTCATATATATGAAAGCAATAATCAGCACAAAATTATGTTCAGCACCCAAAATTTTTGATGTTTCTTCGGTAGCTTGTACTGCAAAAATTCATCCAAACATGGCTCATATTTTCTATTTAATTATTTCTTTCGTAGACGTAATGAAAATCAGTGTAAAAAAATTATAATTTGTTTAATATTTCCAATAAAAATTAATATATAATTATTTCACCACCTTCGTTATAATTTTCACCACACATTTACCGAAGAATACCGAATTTTATAATATTCGTTATAATCGTTCATTATCGAAACGAGTCGTTAATATAACTATCTACTCAAAAATATCACCAATGACCCTGACATTGATTAAGGACATCATTATTCAAAACTTCGAAAAAATTATCAAATAATCAAAACTTTTTAATTATTGCTACATAAGTTTTGGCAATATTCGAACGGTGGCCACCAGGATTCATAAAGTCAAATATTGGACGCAACATATTTGATTTTAACAAATTTAAGATCTTTTGAAAAATATTTAAAATATTTAGGATAATTTTTTATTTATTCAATTTTTTTTTTTGGAAGTAGCTACATAAAATTTTCCTTAAAATACATAAAAAAAGGATGAATATTTAAATAAGATAATATAAGCTATTTCTAATAAAGGATATAATAAGCTAAATTAGAACTCATTTAAACAAAAAAAAAATTTCTTTTGTTTTACTTTGACTTTGAAAGTTTGTTTAAATATTTCGCTGCTTGTTTGTTAGTTAATTATTTAATTTACTTCCTTATAGAATTTCTTGAATAATTAATTTATATATTCTTAGAATTACGAAAAATTTAACTAAACTTAATATATAAATTTGACAAATGTTGGCTATGGCTTCTAATGACCACAAAATTGAAATCAATTTATGTCATTTCCGATGTTTTATATATAATTTTTTTCTTATCTGATCGGAAAACTTTTACGAAAGTGTCAAATTTAGTATAAAAGCATTGAAGTGTTTTTTATATGAAATATATCAAAAAGTGTAACACTTTTGTACACTATTTCGTTTTCCATTAACATCTACGTAATTTGATTTTTGTTATATCGTGTCCTGTTTTATATATGGTACTATAGTAAGCAGTCTATTGAATGAAAAACGAGGTTTATATAGAAAACTTGTAATAATAATTGTAGACAGATGGAAATTGTAATAATTTTTACAAAAAAACAAATACTCGACAAGAAATTTGCTTTTATAAATTCAAGGTAAATTTGATTTTATGTAAAAAATATTGGAAAATTTTTAAATATTAAAATTTATACAGAATTTTCTTTTCTATAGAAGGTTTCTCATTTCACAAACCGTGAAATTACTAATATATAATGCCAATAGAAATCAATTTTTATGCTTATGTAATGTTTTACTGTTTGTCAGACAGTTTTGAGGAACTTTTTCAAATTGTTACCCTTACCGCGCGTCTGTACTACAATATTACAGTCGGCATGTTCATTGGGCACTATTTGTTCGGCGAGCATGCCCTTAAAGAATTGGATGTATCACAAGTAATGAATGCAGAACCTGCACCAATCTAAGGTTATCTGAAACACTTTAACACCTCTTGTAACCCTAACCATTACTCGGAATTCACTAGACTTCGTTCTCTAGAAGAACTGTACTACCCAGATTTCAAAGATATCTTGTCTTGCTGAAAACTACTCAAGATTTGGTGGAATTTCGAAATCCTTTGATTTAAGGCTCAACCGTCACTATAATTTAATCTATAGTAATTGTTCATAGATCGCGATCTGAGAGCTTGAGGAATTTAGAATCAAAATTATAGGTAGTCCACTAGGTGACGATATTCACTCTTATGCCGAAAGGTATTATTTTTTAAAATGAAATAACGAATAAAATAATTCCCAAAATTCAATTTTTAAATTATAATTTGATATTGTAAATGAATGGTTTATCAAAAACGATGTTAAACAGACCTCGAGCAAAAGAATTTTAATAATAGTTCAAAATAGCAGTATCAAAAATATTTGTTTCTCTATCATTAATTCACTGCTGTAAAGCCATAACATACGACATAAACCCTTTATAAATATTTAGAGAGTATTTACTTTAAGTATTTACGTATCTACTTTCTTAGAGAGTACCTACTAAAATATGAATTTACTGCACAAACGTTTCATCTGCCCAGAATTATTTAATGTCGTCTTAATTTGTTACCAAAGTTACCATGCAAATACTCTGTATAAAATAAGACAATTTCCATTGAATTAAATGTTTTATATTTTGCAAATACAGCACAAAATAATGGTGGAAGATGGAATTACTGATACAGAGTGGAATGAATAAGATTTTATGTTGTCTTTTTGCAAAATTTTAACAATTTTATATGTCGAATTTTGTTAGGGAATGGAAAAAAAAGTTGGAAAAATTTAAATATTTTATCGATTTTTGAAAAATTATTATATAAATTTTTAGGAATTACAAAGAATTCGATATAAATAGTACACAATGTTAAAAGTAGGATTAAGTATTTATTGTCAATGAAAATTTATCGTGGAAAATTTGTGAAGTTCTGTAGATGGAATTACCATATTATTTGAGAAAGTACATTGTCTACATATCTTTCAGCAAGAACTAACGATAACGTCGTTTGGAAATGGATAGAAGAAAATATATCATTAAAAGCCATAGAGGAAAGAAAGAATGATTAGACCACCTGGTCTGTCAATATACGTTCTTAATGTATAGGTCCGAAGAATACAGAAAAGTAAAGAATTTCATCTTTTTGTGCAATGCAGAAAATAGGTCATGATATTGTTTATTGAAGGTTTGAACAATTTGTTTTATGTATATATTCAAATCAATATTTATCGAAAGATATAAAGAGCCCATTAATTTTATGAAACATCGTGTGATATTAAATTCCTTTTCAAAGATAATAAAATCAATTCTTTTGATTCAGTTTCGTTTCACATACTTCCGTGCGGAATTATTCTATTATATATGAATTATTCTATTATTAACGACTAATTACAGACCTTTGGTTATTTAATCCTGTATAGAAAACATTCTTCATTTGTTTAGTCCATTTATCTATTTTAAATATTCAATATATCAATATTTCAAAATAACATAACCTTAAATAACAAGAAGGTTATTGAAAGGTTATGGTAAAAAGGAAGACTTACAATTAAATCCGATTAAATCGATCAATAAACAAACAAAAAACCTTGAAAAACGAAATTTAATTGGGTATAAAAGTAAATTTATTTTATCTGTCTTGTCTTTTTTTTTTACAGAGTTCACGTTACTTCTTTTATCTCACACTATGACCATTTATTTGGGGAACAATTTTGAGGTTATAGTTGTAATTGAAATGACAGAAAGGAAAACCAAAATAAAAATATCATTGTCATTGTTGTGTTTTGCTATAAAAAGTTATTTATTTTATTTCTTATTAGCAAATTTGAAGAAATAATATGCTAAAAAAATCAGTCGTAATTTCGAAATTATTTCTTTTAACCACAGAAGCTTAAAGTTAAACTGCGAGACCCGGTTCACCCGGTCATGTTTGTTATGTAAGGTTCGTTAATGAAGTCGGCTTTTAATATTAGCATTGACGTATGACAAGAATTCTCAGGAATGTGAAACAATATGACAAATTTTATGTCATGAAAATGTTAAAATTTCATAATTAATAATTAATTTTACAAACTTGGTAATTAATAGCAAATCAATTTGTAAAATTATATCGAATTTTATATCAAAACTGATAAAAAACGGTCACCTCCTGTGTAATTGCTAGAGCTCTATTAATAAAACAAGGATACGTCTTTGAATATAATGAATTTTAATTTCGGGCTGATTGGTATATTCTGACAGTTCACTGTTTTCACTCTACAGGGTGGGTCAACTTGGATAGATTGTTTTTTTTTTTTCATTTACGTGTGGATGACATTTTCTTGTTTAATTAAAAAAATTAAAGACGCAAGAGTTCAGTTTAAGTTGGCTCATCCAATATAAATGGTAAAACGTCTAAGTAACATTTGGGTCTTATTTGGATCGTATCATAAAGCATCTCTGTCGAGGATGTCAATTATGTACTCTGTAACTGTCCGAGTTTGATTGGTAAAATGTTTCAAATATTTAAGATTTTGATTATTTTGTTTGGGTTACAGCGAATAATCCGACCGTTCAAAACTAAACTTGATCAGACGTTTTAGAAAACTTGTAGCTGGCAATACATTTTCTAACATAATTGACAACTTAAACTATCATTTTCAAAGTCTACAAATCAAATTCTTCTAGCAAACTCCAAAATGACTGCCTGTAATTTTTTTTTTTATTAATCTGTTTTCGAAATTATTTTTAGTCCAACACGAATTAAACACATTACATGCCAGATTAAATTATTATAGGGAAATGCTTATTTTGTGTCTTTTGCGGAAAGTCGTATAATAAAATTATTGTCCTTGTATTTCATTTTACATTAAATGCACGTCAACCTGTTGCCAAATTATTTAATTCTATCAAAACCAAAAAAAACACAAAGAAAATTGGAAAAATTACAATTTTTTTTTGTTGTTGTTACTTTTTTGACCTCTTTAAATTAAAAATCAACACCCCCAACCCAAAAATGATTTAACATTTATATTCCTATTTAAAATGCTTGGACACGTTCTACTGATCGAAATGATAATCGGCGTCGTTATAACGAAAATTCTTAAAACAATAACGAAAAAAAAAAATTGGTTGGATTTTCCATATTTTCTTCCTTTATTTTTTTTTTATTATTATTATTTTTGGTGGAAATTTTACTAAAAATAACAAAGAAAATTTTTAGTACGTTTTTCTATGTTGACATTTTGGTTGTTGGCGGAATATAGAAAATGGTTTTCATCGTAGAATTATAATAGCATTTTCATGTTTAATATTTTGGAGATAAAAGGTGTGAAACAGGATAATTGAAAAGGGATTGATTTTATGGTTTTGTCAGTAACTTTAATTGGTTTTAAAAAAAATAACAACAGTAAAGGATAAAATCTATTAAAAATAATTACGCTTTAGAAAATATATTATAAATAAAATTGATATAAATGAACAAAATTAATTGGATAAAGAAAGAAAATAAAAATAATAATAAAAAAAAGGTGTTTTTTAATGTCTTATTCAAGATTATTGCGTAAATTATTTTGTTTTTTGAAAAATTGATTTTATAATTACAAAAAAAATGTTCAGTTTGGATACAAAATGTCAGTTTAATGGCGGTATTAATAAATCTCAATTAAGGTCTTTTTTTATATGTTAGTATAAACTTTTATTATCTTGTTGAGGGGAATTTTCTGTTTATAATTATCAACACAATTTGCCATATAAAAAGCATTCAAAGTTATGATACTTTACATCAATCTACATTAATTTCAAAATTTTCTTCCTTTCATAAGCTTTCAAATATGAACGCTTGCAAAATACGTTCACCATTTTGTACAAAATACGTTCACCATTTTGTACTGAGTACTCTTCCATTGAGTACTCAGAACTTAGGGTCATTATAACAACCCGAAAGTCATGTATAGATTTAGTAATACAAATGATAAATAACAGCACCAGCGGTGATAATAGATGAACGATAGAGTGACCGGCGCTTACATTTCAGGTTATAATTCCTATGTATTCCAAATTTTGTGAAAGTATCATATCTGACAATACAAAAAGTTGGAAGTTCAAATTCATTTGAATAAAGTTGATCTAATAGAGTTAACTTTACATTTTCGTTTTTAGGCACATAAATCAACGCGTATGATAACTTTATATTACTGCAATACTTAAGGCCGAATCTATAAACCAAACTTAAACTTCAGATGCTCGTAAGTCGTAAGTGTATGTTTCGTATTTCTAAATAATACTTTTGAATTATGAGACTCTTAAGTAATGTTTAAGTAAACTAAGTAGTACACTTCCGAGCATCGTATAAATTTATTGAGATTAATATTTATTTTATATAGACATAAACTAAAATTTGTATGATGTCTCATCAAAAAACATGGCTGACAGCAGTCTGAATAATATTTTTTTAAAAAATAAACATAACCTCAATTCTATAATGCTATCAACAATGCTACCAAAAAACAAAATTAATTGCAAATATTTAACTAATAAATCTTACATTAAATCTAATATTTAATTATAAATATTCTTAAAATACAGACGCCACTGATAGACCTAATATCAAATAAGCTTATGACCTAAAATGTTGAATCAGTCAATATATAAGAGAACTATACGAAATATAGGCTTTCAAGCGGATATAGTGTGGTTTAACGCCTGTGATTGATATAAGATTTTAACTTTATATTATACTCATATTATGTAATAAGGTAGGCTTTGTCTGCGTCAGTGGCGTAACTAGTTATGATGAAAGGTAGTAAAAGGTCTGAGGGCACAAATTATTATAAAGTTTCAAAATTTATGGATGACCTTAACTAATAATTTAAAATTTAAAGATATCACAAAATTTGATAAAATTATTATAAATATAATTCTAAATTAAAAGATTTTCAATTTCTTTCTATTTTTGTTTTAATCTGAAATAAATACAAGTATCAGAAATACATTTTCTGATACCCAATTTCATGTATTTTCAATTTGTAGATTAATTGCTCAACAATAACTTCATTATATCATTCGAAAGAAAATCACATACTATCGGATTACTTTACAAGGTCACATAAAAGTACGGATTACTTTACAAGGTCAATTACCATCATAAAAAGTTTTTCCAATTTTATTTATTTTTTGTTAATGAAAAATAAATTATTTTCTTAAGGATAATTACATTTAGTGTGTTTAATTATTGATGCTAAAGAAGAAGGAACTGTTCATATTAATAAAAAAAATATTGATTATATGGGTACCATATGAGTACTATTTTGATTAAGTCAGTTATTATTCTACATTCAGCTTTAATTCTCTTAAATATTCCTTCGATACCTCAATATTGATTTCCTAAATACGGAAAATTGATTATAACTATCAAAATTTTCCATTCGACTGTCAACTGAATAACTTTAGTTTAGTACTGTAGTTGTAAATTAATTACCACTAAATTAGTAAATTTATTAATCTTCATTAAAGATTATAATAAAAAAAAAACACTTTATGGGAAACATTTTCAAAATTCCTTAATTTCATAATTACATTCTATACATTTTACCTGACAAATTATATACAAAAGCACGAACTTGTTAATGGAGTCATGATGCCAAATTTAAGCCTTTTTAAGTAAATGATGAGCCTTTATTTTAGCTTAAGGATATAATACAAAAATAATATAAATAATGATGTAAAACAAAAAGAAAATGTATAAACATGAATGAAGGAAAAATAAATTTCTGAGTGTATAGAAAGGTTTTTCTGTAGGAAAATGGAAAAAATTAAATAAATTTTACATCAGATTACATGGGGTCACTAAAAAAGTTTATTCAAAAATATATGCTCAATATTAATTTAGTTTATATTTCTCAACTAATTACGGGAAGAAGGATTTAGATTAATAGAATAATATAAATAAATTTTGCATTGATTATCGTAAAACTCCTAACATTTATCCAGACTTATGTCGGCGCTGTGACTGCAGTTGTTTAATATACTAAACTATGTCATTAATCTTTTTCAGAGTTTTTTAGAAGCTGTAGCCAATGGAGAGCCAGGAATTAAAATTTTTTATATTTTTAAATAATCAAATAATCAGTCCAATGCCATTATTTAGTTCTTGATTATCTCCCGTTTATAGCATTAGATTAGTTCATATTGCCAATAAAACTCTCCTACTAATAAATTTGGTAAATTATGAAAACCATCAACTTTAAGAGTGTTCCAGTCGGCCGTAAAAATATTAAAACCTACCACAAGACATAAATAGGCATTGGAATCGGTCCTAAATTAATAATTTCTTAAATCACTAAAATGTATACCGAGTAAATATCGTTCATTTGTAAGTGCCTGGCGATGGCTAGGGTCAGGTTCTGTTCGCTTGGCAGCTTTTTCTTCAACGACTTCAACGATCTTGGCGCGAAGTGGTTTAAGGATTTAAAACTACCCCACCGCTACTAAATAACAAAACCTGTGGTCATGGAGTGAGTGGTTTCAAACGCGCTAATTAGGACTCAATGTCAGCTGATGTGTGGTTCGCCACTTATGCCAACCAAGTATCGTTAACTAAAAAATACAATTTAATAATTTTATGTTTATACAAGAAACTTACTACTGACGTTAATTCAGTAATTAAAAGTAGCATCAGCGAAATACTTGAAAAAATCTAATTAATAAACTTATACTTTGTAGTTGTTTGTTTTAAGTTTTATTAAGTGCCCTGTAATTATATAATAAATAAAAAGCTGAAAAAGTCTTAGATTAGAGAAGGTCTAACTTTTTTATGCTACAATTTTTAAAATTATAGACTGACATTTTTCTGAGTTATGTTTATCATTTTGTGGTCTATGTCTACGAATTCCATACTGTTTTGCACATCATTTAATAACGATCTATTGCCGAAACCTTACCATTCCATGGGAGCATATACATAAAATCGATGCTTTTATTCTTGTTTTATTAATAGTGACAATATCTCTAACAAAAATGTTCACTTTTAAGGACTCCCTTATTATAAATTCTAATTTTAATTATATATTTCACAAATCCTTACTACATAAATAACAGATGCTACTCATTATTCCACTGAAAGGACAACTAAATATTCAACAATGACACTACTATTAATTAACAGACAATTAAAATAATTAAAATGAATGTAAATTAGTGAAACTATTTTTTTCTTGTATAAGATTTTCAAAATCCACAAGGATCAAAATTTTATGGTAAGGATAAAAAATATTAAAGTATATTAAAAATAATAAGACAAAATTATTTTCACTGTAAAATTTGAGTTTAATCTAATTAAATTATTTTTATTTTTTTTTTAATAAAATTGTTACATTTTTCAAGTCTATCCAGAATTGCATCAAGGACAGAAACACTTCGTGCTTTTTAATTTCAGAATAATTTTTAAAAGTATATAATAATTCCACTTTTCAGCATTAATTATGTCTTTCACCTGAAAAGATTTTTTTTGTAATTTTTACGAGGAGTTATAGTTGTAGAATAGTAGAATAATTATAAAGTTAAAGTTTTGTGATGGAAAGAACGGTTCATAACATATAAATTATCCATTATGGATAAATCAAATTTTTCGTTTCGTTTCCGATAGTACATATTAACTTAATTTCCCTTTTGGTGCCATAGCACGTCCACCACATCTACACGTCACCGTTCTCGATTTCAATTATCTCAGCGTTTAAAAAGTTTCTGATGTACTCCTTCAACTGATCTGCGCCATATTTGCCTAAGACAACCATTCTTGTTGTTGTTTGGCTATGTAGGTTCCCTTGTATTTGTATGCCCTGCAATGGAGTTGTCACTTTTCCGGATCATTTGATAAATCTACTACAATTTTCGATTCCTAATCTATGGATTACTCTGCCAAATATTTCTTATTTTGATATGTAATTTGGCCAGAAGATTTACAACTCAGGCAGTGATTCCTATAAAAATTTACGAATAATATAAAATACATTTTTGATGTTTTAACAAACTCCAACTATTAGGATACCCCTGATTTAGCAGGGTGTTTTTTCTTTTACGCTTTGCAACCGTAAAATGTAAAACAATACCAAAAATTGGGTGAACACAAAATAAATGAAAAGAATGGAAAATGTAAATATATAGAAATTATTATCATTTTGTAACCTTTTTTGGTACTAGGTGAGATGGTTTCATTTTTTTTTAACCCTAATTACAATAATTACTGGCAAGAAAAACACGTGTAACTGACACAAGGTTTGGTTTAAAAATACACATACACAGAAATGTGTGTATAATAAGAGTATTAGTAAAGAAATTATAAGAAAAATTCCAAAAAAATGGGTTCGAAATTATTATAATTAAAATTATAAATGATTTTTTTTTTTGAATCTGTGAGGATAGATTTAAATATTTTGGTTTACACTGTTATAAATTTACAGATTTCTTAATAGCGGCATCTCGAATTGGACTAAACAAAAGTCGGCTTAAGTATTATTAGTATTATTGAGTCCTGCTCAGCAATTCTCCACCTTCTAGTTATGTTAAGCATACCTACATCCGCTTTAACACCATCCTTCCACTGGAGATTTAGCGTAAATTTTCTGCGCCTATCCTCAGTTTTGGTGTCAAAGCTATTCATATCTGGAGCTGTGTCTTCCATTTCTGATTTAACCACCTAAGTTTCTGAATCTGACACTTTTTCCTCAGTTGAGCCTCACGATGAAGATTATATCGCTCGCATTTATAGGGAATTCTCTAAATCTCATTAACATTAACTGAGTCAAAGATGCAACGAATACTTTTCCTCTCATAAGACCCTTATTTTGTTATGGGTTATCTCTTTTTTTTAAATGATCTAACTTCAACTTCAATAATTATATCTTGTAATCTAACATACTTCAATCAGTTCTATAACATTAGCAAAAATTAGGATCATTTTCGGTAGTAAACTATACTGATTAATCATTTTTAATAATAAACTACATCTATTGCATTATTTAAATATTTTAATGGTCCGACAGCTCAGATATAAACCTCGACATCGCTTTCTTATGAAAAAGATTCCTTACATTCTATATTGTAATTTAATAAAAGCAGTTGTAGTCCGGCAAAAGGTTTTAATCGACATCATTTAGACTTTTAAAATGACATTGACAATTTAGTTTTGCATCGAACCCAAGACCTAATTCCTCAAGTTTTAACTCTTTGCATACTAAAACCCTATTAAAAATAATTCTGGTCGTGATTTAACGAAAATCGATTCAATTTTACAATGTTTCTTAAAGGTTCTTTAATTTTAACAGTGTATATGGTTTCTGTGACCCTAAAAATTATACATATATGTAATTAAATAACCTAAATACTTTATATCGTGTCAAAAATCAATTAATTAAAACTGTTCCCTGTTTTATTATTGTTGTGAAGATTTTCCATTCGGAATTTTTTGAAAGCCACGAAAACAAAAAATCCCAAAAAATATTTTATATAAAGTTAATCTTAATTATCAATTAATTTAGTTAATGATTCGTCCTTAAAACCAGTTAACATTGTAATGGATATAATTATGGTTATATGTATATTTTAGTTGGATGAAGTTTGAGGTTTATTGTGTGAATATTAGTGGATTTAGTTAAGCGTATTTAAGTTTAATTAAAGATATTGGCGACGCGTGTGTAAAATGTTATTCCATATAAAATGATGGCATGATAAAGATTAATATAAATTTTATTTTTTTATTAGAATTATATTTAGCGTGTAATTTTTATATTAAACTTAAATTGAAATAAAACTGCAGACTTTATAAATGCAAATTCTATTGAGAAAGGTTAAAAAACTTTGTTAATGTTTTTATTATGACGGAGCATTAGAACAGCATATTTTAAGTAGCATAGTATATGAAAAACAACTTTGTGAAATAGACATTTTAATGCAGACTAAATCAATTTAATATTTGAAGTTGGTTTAATTTTAAATGAGCAATTATTATTATTATATTAGTTGGTTAGTTAGTATATACTACAGATTAGTGACACAAAAAACTGGGCCACTATTTGAGCTATATAAGTTTAGTTTTGTAATTGAAATTACAATAATTCTCATTTTCTTACACAAATCAATCATAATTTGCCTTTACGAGTGTAAGGATTTCTATTATTACGAATTAACTTAAATCATTGCCCTAACTTTTACCTAATATCATAAATATCTTTCTCCTGAGACTTGATAGTCATAGAGCATGTGTACTACTTCAATATCCGTCATTATCTGTCATTAACAGAGTTAAATCGACATGACTTCTATGAGTCGTCAGGTAAGTTTACCTTGTATAGACAACATATGTGATTCTGAAACTTTGTGATTCTGTGATTCTGATACGACTTGCGACACCTCGAAGGCTTAACTTAACTTAACTTAATATAACCCAGTAGACAGTGTCACTTTAGAACTGCAATTATCCAGCCTCCGGTTATTTCTGTTTAGCGATAATTACGAAATTATGTTTATAATGGCATATTGTAATGAAAGTTTTTTTTAAAATTTAGTTGCATATTTTTAGGTAATCACAAGTACGTTTAGTTTTTTAAACATTTAACACGTTTGCCACTCACGTACTTTTTGAGTTTCCTGTTACAAGTGGAAGTGACACAAGTCTTTAAAACAGTCACTTATTTATATGGAACCAGAAATTTTGAGATGGATTAGTGTCACATTGATTCGTCAAATAAAGTAAAATTTAATATTTTAATTTATTATAAATTAAATATAAAACTTGAGTTTTTACTGTTTCAGTTTGATATTTGGCTTATTCACAGACCGCTACATGTGTGTCGTAAATACTACTGCAAAATTGTAACTAATTCTGGTAAAATGTGATCCATAGTGACCCATAAATCCAATGTCTCAAATAGATGACATTGACTACCGAACAGAAACATTGAAAATAAAACCAATTCTGACGAATATATTCATTTATTTTCTTGTTTACATTGCATATTTTCAGGCAATTTTAATTAGATGATTAGTTTCTATGGAAATTAAAAAGAAAATTTTAATTTTCTATATACACATTTATTTATATTTTCTGCAGAATTTCTTAAAATCTGTCATTATGTCTAAATAAATATTTATAAACATTTATTTCCCATTTATTCAAAATTTAATGTCTATAAAAGTGAAATAAAATAAATAAATTATTTAATCACCGGAAAATTTTTTATAAATGATTATTTATTAGAAAAATATAATTAAAGCATTGATTTAGAAATAATTATGTATAATTTTAATTTAACTTATTCAAAAAATTCAATTCAAATTTAATCCATTTACAAAATGGTAGCTTTAACATTTCCAACAATTTCCATGAAAAATAGGATTTATTATAATAATGGCTATAAAAAACAGTTGTGAAAAAAAGAATTATTATTAAGGATAATTTATTACGACTGGAAAAGTTTAAATTTACTTTTGAAACAATTATTAATATTTATAGAATTAAATGTTTTGATTTTCTTTAATGACTAAGCAATGAAAAACAGAAATTTATGGATTTATATATAGTATAAGAAAATTGTCCAAATTAAACTAGTGAAAATTTAATGGAAATTAAATTGATTTAGATTTAAAAATATATTTATGTTTTCAAAATTTTATTGAAAATTTTGTTCTACAATTTAATTGTAATATAATCAATTTGGTATCACGACAATTCACCGAAAAACAATTAACTGAAATGAAATTTTTCGATTAGCATAATTTATCGACAATGGCAATTAAAATCAAATGAATTATTTTAACGTAGCCCATTTAGATTTACCCAAAGTGTACCAAGGAGTACGCCACTCAACGTCACACATAACTAGTATAAAAATTAATGTTTTAAAGACACATCTCAGATATATAGCGAACGCATGACCTACGAAGATGTTAAAATAAACTTAAAATATCGTTCTTTATTTCAAATCCTGATAAATTTTAATTAGCATAGTTTTGAGCCGGATAAGATAATTTGTAAGAATTGGAGTCGACATACAAGAAAATGAGATATAATACGCAGACCCTTGAATTAGTGAGTAATACTTGAAATCAGATGCAGAATTCAAGGAAAAAAATAAAATAAGTTATCTGAGACTGTAGAGCACCTCCTATGCCGATGCCCTGCGGTACATAATAAACGGTTAAAACATCTAGATCATCATTTCTTGACAGACTTTATGGAAACAGGTACCTTTAAGCCGACTTCGATTAACTCATTCGTTAGAGCTGTCGAATGGGTCGACGTGCTATAAACTTAATCGGCCGTCGATGGGGGGTACAACGGGCCAATATGCTCAAGTGCGCGAGGGACTTTGATTCCGTCACCGCTTGTAAACCAACCAACCAACTTATTTTGTTTTCGCGCCATTTTTTACCTAAGCTAAATTAAAACATTGTCGTTAACGACACTCTGTTCCTTTCGATGAATTCGTCTTTCCGACGATTTGTCGCTTTCGACGAATTGTTTTTCGATAAACTGCAATGCATTAAAAAAATTGAAATAATTAATTTTTAAATAAATAAAATTATTTGATATTATATTTATTTTTCTACAATGAGCTATGAAAAATATTAATTTAATTTATATATAAATAATAAATGTATAATAAGAAAGTTATTAATTTATTAAATAAACATTTATTTAGTAATAAACAATAATTGAAATTATAATAAACAAAATTTATGATTAATGTTCATAAATAATATTAATGTATAATAAATTTTATTTTGTATAAAATGTACAAGAATAATTTGTTAAAATTATTTATAGCATACTTTAAGGCATACCGGAAATACAACAAAATCATAATATTTATTGTGGTGATAAAATAATTTATGTTGAAAACTATTTAAACGGATATTTTTCATTTTACAAATAAATTATTTTAATTCAATTACGATTTTTTTTATTCAATTTTTTTTTTTTTTAAATTGCATAACTTTAGGTTTGATGGGAGTATTATACAGAAGATTTTAAATTTTAATAATTTCATATTTGGTTGTGTGTTGGTAAAATCCAATTATTTGCAAAACATTTATACTAATAACCATTTATGCCCAGTTTCATAGTGCGTGTTTGAACTGAAGCTTAACGAATATTTTAACTTACAAGCGTTAATGCAATGCATCTTAATGTTTAGTGCCAAATTATGTTATAGTTTAACTTCAGCTAATTTAATTTCTATATGTAAATGTAGCTTAAAGCTTAGATAATTCGTAAAATGTGAATTATTGTGAATGATATAATACTAGTACTAAAATATTTATTTCAATCACAAAATTGCTCTGTATTAATATTGACACCCATCTACTACGTTTTTTAAAATTAAACTGAAGCTCTAGAGTCTAGATAGAAACCTTATTTTCAAAAGAACTGAGAAATCAAAAACTAATTTAAACTCTGAATAAAATTTAAACTTACATTATTAAGGTATAGTACCGATGAGCGATGAGTTCAGTTTAGATTTGATTCGATTCGAATAGTTAAATAGACTGAACACATATTTACAGATTGCAAACGATTAAATTAAATAATGTTTTTTTTTTTTTTGAAAATGACAAATTTCATATCTCTTAACATTTGATTCAGTTTTGGATCCGCAAAATTTCAATCGTTCCAAACTCTAGCGCATTAATGCGTTCCGATTCGATTTCAATCGTCCACTCAATCAATTTTCCATACAAAATATATGATAAAGTCAAATTTGAACTTTAGTAACCAATCGCCAATCGGGACTGAACTGATCGATAAAATCTAGCCCGTACTTTAAACTCGTCATTAAGTACAATAAACCATATCAAACTAATTGTTACAATTAGTTTGATATGGTTTATTGTACTTAATGACAAGTACATATTGTACTAAATCAAGCTTCACTAGTCTTTTTAAAATTGATTATGACTTTGTTTTTAGCAAAAATGAAAAGAGACAACATATAAAATTATATTCAATACAGAAAGAAATGAAACTTCCTATGACAAACGTCAACTTTAATTAAAAAAAGTTGTTCAGCATCAACTTTTTCGCATACAATAACTTTTTTGTCGGATAAAACAACTTTTTTGTTAAATTCAAATGCTTTTTCAATGGTACTTCTGTCTCTATCGCACTAATGCTTTTTTCGTATTTTTCATAACTTATTCTAAAGTTATTGCAACATTTATAAAATACTTACTAATAGAGCGTGCTCTTTAAGCTATCACTGGTCTAGTACAAATGTCCTTCAAACCATTTCAAACTTATAAGAAGCTACTTAAAATGTCTACACTTATGAGAAACGACTTAATATATCTCGACCTAATAATTTCATTTTATTTATGCTGGCTCCGACTGGTCAAGAGAACGTAAAAAGCTAAAACTAGGGGACTATAAATTAGTATTTATGATGATATCAAAGTTAGACTAATAATTTCTTTTTAATTGTGTTTCTCTTTTTCAATTAATCACCTTTCATCTTACATAAAATTTAATTTTAAAATAATACAATTATTTTATCATTGAAATTTATATCAAATTATTTGTCAAACTATTATATTAATTTTTGAAAAACTAAAAGTTATATCAAAAAAAAAAAACTTATCCACTAACGAAAACATTCAAACGAAAAATTTATATTTTGATAAACAATTTCCAATTTAAAAACAAACAAAAAAAAATAAAACAAATATAACTAAAAATAATTTCAAATAAAAACTAAAATCGAGAAATTAAAAAGAAAATAATTTAATTAAATAAAAATATTACCAATAAAAAATATGGGCAAAAAGGTAAATAATTTTAATAAATTTATTTTAAGGTCCCTGTTTTTACGGATGTTCATTATTGTGAATAAAATTAAAGGACGAAAGCAATATTAATGGAAATTTTGTATTCAATAATAAGTTACACGTTTCTTCCCTGGAACTTTTTAACTGATAAAATCAATTTTTTTTTTCAAAGCCGCAGACCAAACAACGTAAAGTGTGGGCTACATAGTTTCGATCGGTTCAGTTTCTATTCATTCAGTAAAATTCAAATTTGACGACTTCATATATTTTGTATGGGAAATTGATTGAGTGGACCAATAGGTCGAATCAGAACGAATCGAAAAGAGTTTGGAACGAGTCCAAACTAAAGGAAATCTGAAGAGGAATGAAATTTGACAGTTAAAAATAATAATAATATGTGATTTAATCGATTGCAAACGATAGCTATGTGTTCAGTATACTTAATCAGTAGATTCGAATCGAAACTGAATTGAACTTATAGAAACTATGTAGCCCAGCCTTCATGGCCGAAATACATGTGCGTTTTTTAGTTGCGTTAAGGCATGCTTTGCTGCAAATATTATTTAGAACAAATTAGTTTTCTATGTAACTAATTACATGGCTGTAACGATTTGCGTTGCGCTGAAGCAAGATATTTATATTTCTAAATTTTGCTGGACGCTTTAAAGCATGCTTCAAAGCACCAAAAAAACGCACATGTATTTCGAGCATTAAGCTTAGGATCGAGTTCAATACAAATTATAAAATTCACTTTTAAGATAAAGAGTTTCTAATAATTCGACAACTTCTATTGAAATCAGAAGCAGAATTTTTATTTTGTATGAAAAATTCATTTCATAACGACCTCGATATTAAGTTTAAGTTTCTTTGGCCACCAGCTTCCTTTGACTTTGAAGATAATAAGAAAGGATTTTGAAAAAATTATATTACAATATTGATTAATTTCACATTTCTTTTTCATTTTGTAGCGATCAATTTCAAAATCATTAATATTTGGTTTGGCTATTATTGGTATCAATATTTATGATTTTCTTGGATTATGTCATTTAGTTCCAGTCCATACAATACATTTAATATTTCCTTATGTAACAGCATTTAAAGGATCAAAATTTATTAAACCGAAACCAATTAGTATTTAATGAAAATGACATTACAAAATTTAGTTTTTTATTAGTGTTTTATTAAATTAAATATTGTTGTTTTTAATAATTTTTTTGTAGTAATTTAATTTTTGTTTCGTCTTTTTATTATTTCTTTTTTTTTTTTGTTTTGAATGTATAATTTTTATTTAAGATATTTATTTAACAAAATTTTTTTGATTATATAATTTTTGTTTTAATTAACAAATTATGTAAATTTAATAAAAATGTGTCTACTAATTTTTTTTTTTTGAGTAGAATATAAATTTATTGTGTATTTTAAGGATATATTTTTCTTTAATTAATTTTATGGAATTCGAAAATCATTTAATGAAAGTTTTACATCAAATGTTGCACGCCTACATATCACGTCAAAGCGACCGCATTGTGCCAAGTTTACCAACTCTTTTGCTTTGGGTGGGCAAATAGGTTTCATTGCATTGCATATACTGCCTCTGCGGAGCCTGCGCCAATTACACATAGTAAGTGCGGTTAAGAATTCAGGCGCTGCGCAGCTTATGCAACCTAAAAAGTGTAAAAGCGGCCAGTATGTACTTACTAAACAGAATTTAATTAATTTACTCTTCATCATAATTAGCATTCCCAGCCATCTTGAATGAAATATACTCCAATAAATAAAAAAAGTAAGTATGTTGGCAAAAATGTTAATCAGAAAGATTGCACTGCTTTTGCTGCAGAATTCTTTCCAGCACTCAGTAACTTCAGTTTCTGTTATGCGGAACAATTTCACATGTCTTCTTATGCAGAAAAATTGCAAGTTTTAAATGTAATTTGGGCGAAAGGTATGCAAAATGTTCTTCAGACAGCAAGTTAACGCAAGTTTATCGAAAAATATTCAAACATAATTCATTTTCGTTCTATGTATATCATCTGCCAGAGTTCAAAAAACTTCAATAAATTAAGCATAAATCGTTCAAATTTTTAATTGTGTAATTATCCAGCTCACGCCTAATTTTTTTAAGGTACTATATTGTTATTTATTAGCCGTTAACAAATGGAACAGTGCACCTGCAAGGACATTTAAAGTAAGTTTTATGGTTAATTCAAAAATTTAATTTATGCTTATAATAGAGGCCGAGAAAACTTATGCATTCCATAAAATTATTTGTAATTACAGATGGTAATTTCTAATTTGACATAAAATGGAGCTGTTTTTTTTTTCCTTGTTCACACTACTTATACTCCATAAGGCTTCAATGAAAAAGTTTTCGTGACATTGTTATTGAAAGTTGGAACTACTAATTTTATATGCTTTATGGATTCCGAACCATAAGTGAACAAACTTTTAATTAAATGGGTTTTAATAGTGAAATATTTGTTGTCAACCGTTAGCATTCTTCCCAGTAACAATTTAATATGTAAAAAAAAGTTGAATTTATTTAGAACGAAGTCGATGCTTCAGTCTGGGCCCGGGATGTAATGAATCGCGGAATACCACACTACCATTACGCCACCGGCGCTATTTAAAAAGAATATGTGCGCAACAAGTATATTAAGAAAACCTGGGAAACGCAAAGAAAAATCTATTTCATGGATGCTCAAGTCCATTACAACACACCATAGTTATTGAAGAATTCGTTAAATTGTTGAAATTAAAAATGTATTTGTACATTAAAATGGAATGATAAATTTCTAGTACTTAGTTAATAATCTGCCTCTAAATAATAATTAATTTCTGATTAATTTTAAGGCTTTTAAGTATGAAGTTTAAACATTTTTTATTTATTTCACATTAGCAAAAGTAATTTTGACAATGTGAAACAAAATTATTAAATACTTTTATATATTTCTTATCAATAACTTATGATAAGAAACGTTGTTATTATTTCCAGATACGTGCACCGTAAGAATATCGCTCCGGTTTATGGTTCAGTTCATAAATATTTTCTTCCGGTTAACGTTCGGGTTCTTTATTATTTAGTTTCATTCCGGTTCAGTTCGGTTCCGGTTCGGGTTCAAAACTGGTTCAAACTTTTCGCGCAAAAAACATATAAAATTCATACTACAAACTACAAATAAAGTTACTATTATAATTATTATTATATTAGAAAATGGCCGCCTGGATAAAAAATTGTAAAAAGCTTCAAAACTTCAAAAAGAACAATGCTGCCAACATAAAGAACAATGTTGCCAAGTATATTATAAATTATGCTGCATTGAATTATAAGGCAATGTAAATAGATTTCAAATTATACACATTAACGCGGTGATTTACATTTTAATTTTTAAAAAATAAAATTTCGAAAACCGGAACCAAAAATACCGAAAAAAAAACCAGTTCGGATTACGGTTAATAAGATTTTTTAAATATCGGTGTGGTTCGGTTACGGTTCAGGCAGAAATTATCGGTTAATTGCGGTTAACGGTTCGGTTCCGCTCCAGGTCTCTGATTATTTCTAATCGTAAAAATGGATTTTGTGGGCTTTTAAACTAAATTAAAAATAAAAGGTTATACGTTATCAGTACATTAAAAGACTACATAAAATTTCTGCAAATTTTTATATATAAATAAACTTAAAATTCAATTTAATTTCAGTCTTCTTTACTTAATTCAAAACTTAACATTAATAAGTACAATTTATAGTTACATAGTTGAACCTCAATAGTCAATATGGATTACATAAAAGATCTTGTAAAACTGGGCAGCCAAGAAATTGTTTTAGATGATAATCATAAAAATGTAGTTCTTGTCCTAGGTAATACAGGATCTGGTAAAAGTACACTAACTCATTTACTTGCTGGCGATAATGATAATCTGATAGCGAAAGAGGTTGGCAAAGACACTGGCGAATTTATAATTGAAGATTTAAATGATAAAATAAGTCAAAACTCAACAATTTTCTCAAAAACAATTTATCCGGAATTGGTGATCGACGCGAAAACTGAGATAGGCTTTTATGATTGTCCTGGATTTAGTGATACTCGGAATTCTTCTATGGATATTGCCAATACGTATTTTATTCGTAGAGTAATAGATCATGCCGAAAGTGTTAAATTACTTTTTACTGTGAATCATAATTCTTTAAAAATTGGTATGGACAGAATTGATTTTATGACATTAATGAAACATGCCACAACTTTGATTAAAAATATTGAAAAATTTGAAAATAGTATTATGTTAATTGCTACAAAAGTAGACAATTCGTACAAGATAATCGGTGGAACACCTACTTTGGTACCAGATTCAAATATATTGGCCAACATTGAAGATTTTCTGAACATTACAAAAAAAGATGTAGAATCAAATCTGGCGAATGATGAAAATTTAAATAAAGTTCAAGATGCAAAAATTATCAAACTAATTGACATCTTGTTAACAAAGAATAATAACGAATTATCCAGAATTGCATTATTTAGACGACCTGATCGTCCTGGAAAACTAACTGACATTGAGTTGACACAAAATGGTAAAAAAATTATGAATAATATTGTTCATGAGATGTTACAGTTTAGTCCAAAAACTATTGAAGATTTTGGTTACACAATATCAGAAGACACAAAAAATTATATACAATCTTTGATTGAAATAATAAACTTTAACATTAACTCAAAGGTCAAGGAAGTTTCCAGTGAAATTCTTCAATATTATCAAAGTGACGAAAATCTAATAACCGATTTATATTATTTGAAAGATAAATTTGTCCTGGGATCTAAAAACCTAACAAAAATAATGAAAAACCTAAATACAAATATTACGCAACCAAAGCATTTGATTGCTGAATTTCAAAATATCAGTATGCCAATATCGGAAAACTTGGTCAAAAATATTACGATCAATGAACGTGACTTTAATCTCCTATAAAATGTGACTGAAAAAGTTTTAAAGTATCAAACAATAGAATGGAAAAATATATTGACGGAAACTGAAAATGTAATTAGTAATTCTAAGGATTTGTATAATTTGTTCATTATTTTGTATGCAAGTCTGTCAGAATATAAAGTTCAATCGAATTTAAATAATTACTCAGTTAGTGATTTAAATAAAAAAATCCAAAATGCATTTAATAATTCGGAATCGGTAAAAAATATAATTAAAATCGTATTGGACACTGTATACACAGCCGGAAAATGGCCAGAAAGTATAAAGAATGTGTTAGAAAATAAAGAATATATGAAAATTGACGATCGTAAAGTTAAATTTTTAGTTAAAATATTAGAGAATACATTAAAAAGTACCACTACCGTTGAACTGTTGTACGGAGTATTACATGTACGTGGAGATTTGGTTCGAATGAGTGATGTCAATATGGCAATCTCTAAACTTAATAATGAGAAAATTAGAGTTTTAGAAATATATGCCTTAAATAAATTTTTCATTGATCAAGACTTTACCAAAAAGGGAGACGACTTCCAGTTCGTTGTTATAGCTCCCACTTGGGAAATAATTGGTAATAGGAAAATTATATTAGATGGAAATAATGCAGATAGTTGGATTAATGCAGCTGAAGCTAACAAAAACGGATTACCAGGAATTCCAGGTGGACCGGCCGGAACATTTCTGGGAATTGGTAAAAACTTTTTTGAAATTCATAATTTAATAATAACTGCGGAAGGGGGTCAAGGGGGTGGAGGACAAGATGCAGGCAAAAAATTAGATTTTGATAAGCCTTCGATTTGTTGCGATGGTTGCGAAATACAATCAGGAGCAAATCTAGAAATAGTAAAAGATGCAATGTGCAATATACCAGGTAATATAGGTTCACAAGGTAACCATGGCGGAGAAGGAGGTTACGGTGGACCTAGAGGTGAAATTAAACTATATCAAACTAACTTTGGCCAGGAACCATTAACTATATCTTTATCTACCAAAGAAATAGATGGGGCAACGGGTTCTGAAGGACGTGGAGGTAACGGACAAAGAGGTCGATTAGTTATTGTGAAATGTCGTGTTATCACTAATTGTAAAATCGGAGGAAGTGGAAATAATGGAAAAAATAATGTTGGAATTAAGTCACCAACACAACGTAATAAAATTGGAAATATTGAACCTTTTATAAGAAGGTTTCAATATAATTGTAATACATTGGCAACTAATAGTCTTATTAAAGGAAAAATAATCGATTTTAGTAACAACTTAAGTAATAACAAACTTATTCCTAACAAAAATGACCGAAGAACTCAGAGAAGCTTATCAAAAGTTCAGCAAAATAACTATGACTCAATATCAACAAATTTTTCATTACATAATGAAAGAATTACTGGCATCAATAACTCACTACTTAATTACGATAACAACGAAGCATTCCTTAAAAATAATATTGTCGATTTTTCTTCTCACAACTTTAATAGCACATTGGCACTAATGGATCTCATATCAAGAAAATATTTAGGAGATAAGGGAAATATTATGGCTAATACAACAATTCAGCAACCATCTTACACTGACGTTTTGGCTAAATCACTCAATATTGTCGATGAGTACGAAAATATATTAGCGAAACTTTCCAAAAATATGAAAATTGAAGCAGAGATTGATGTAAATGGATTGGAATTGGTAGGAAAACTTCAAAAAATCACATCAAATGGAAATTTTGCTAAGATTTCTGAAATTTTATATGATTCAGTTAAAATTAATAACAAGCCAGTAGAACGAAAAACTGAATTTGGAATGAAATTACAAAAAATGATAATGAAATTATTAAAGAAATATAAATATTAAATAATATAATTTTAAAGTATTTTGTTGAACTGATAGCAACGATAGCTATAAATAGAAGCTTATCAACTGAAGATATAGTTCAATACTAAATGAAATAATGTTTCTGCTGTTTTGTATATGAAATCAAATAAAGAATTTTCAATTATGTATTACTTTCAAGAAATATGGAAATATCATTTATAGATTTTTAATCTTAAATTAAGATTTAGTGAAGTAAATTTCAATTATCTAAACAATTTTTTCAACTTTTAAGTATTTTTTACATATATTAAAACTAATTTCAACATAAAATCTTATTTATATTTTAATTTGAAGAACAATAATTGTAAAATAAAAATAAATAATTAAATTGAAGGGTTTTTGAGATCATTCCATCCTTTTTTTCTATTATTCACTGTAATAAAGTCAATTTTAGGCCACAAATTAAAGTCTCGTACAATTTTCTTTGAAAATTGAGTTCTTAATTTTGAACCAACTAAAATTGTTGAATCATTGTGCGCGCACAGTCAACTTCCTCTTCAATAACTTCCATTGATTTTAACCAAGATTCAAAAGAAAGAATACAATCAGAATTGGTGATACAAAAGTTTCTAATGAAATAATCGGTTATCGCTAAACAAAAATATTGGTAAAAACTCTTATGTTAGGCTTAAAGTACCATCAGTGATTCTAACAATTTATTTGATTTTTATTATTCGAATTAATTGATAATTACATAATTTTTTTTGATCGAAGGGCAGAATAAGAATTATTAGATAACAAAAATTAAGCGATAAAATGTGTTACAATTAACACTAATTTACGTTGTTGTACAACTTCCACTCAATCAGAAACTTATAAACTTAAATGGCCTCATCAGACATTCCACGTAATTTACACTTTCACCAAGATAAGATTTAAACTCAAAAGGTCCTTTCTCCAGAAAAATAAATTTAAACTAAGTAATTTTTATAAAAAAAAATACCCCATAAAAAATTTGGTCGAATCATTCTAAAAAAAATATCCTTTTTTCTCCTCTACAAAATATTATCCTTAATTGTGTATTGCGCAAAATCTACACCAAAAAAATTAAAAAAAGGACATTAAAATTTATTTAGTTTTGTTTATTTACGTAAATTAATTTTGTTGTTGATGTTAACACAACGAAATGAAAAAGATTATAGTAAGATCCTTGATATATGATCCTTCAAAACTTAGATTTGCTAATTATAATTAAAGATTTTTGATATTTTTCCTTCAAGGAATTGTAATCACGTGCTTCTGCTTAGAAAATTTAATAATTATCGAAATTAATAAATAATAAGTAATTAATTAAATTATGATAAATGAAAATATATTTTCGAAATTTAATCTGATATTATTATAGGAAGCAATGTGAATAAAAGAATATTGAAAAGGATGAAATGAAAATAATTAAATGGATGATTTAGTTATATTTCGAAAGAAGATATCGCAATTCTCTCTGTTCTTTAATATAGAACAATCTGTAAGAAACTGACCGGTCACTTTTGGAACGAAATTGTAATCTTTTTTTTACTGCCAAATTGTATGCGGACTGGGTTATTTACAGTAGAATTTAGCACAACAGCTTAAAAGTCTTAAATATTATAATTTTTAAATATTTGGATATTTCTGAATTTAGTAATAATTGAATTAAGCTAAGTTCATTTTAGCTTACATCAAGATTTCGTAAAATGATTTCATTTCAGAGTTTAAAATTATCGTATATATAATATTTAAATAATTTAAGTCCATTACCAAAAATTGTACTTTTGGTAAATGGTACAATTGAACCATTTTTATTTTCATTACCAATCTTGAGATCATAGGACTTCCTATTCACATCGCTATCTTCAATTCAACCATAAATATTGTGTATAATTAAAGTTCTTTTCGCTTTATTATCAAAATAATTGGTAATTCTAATTCAAGAATTCGTAATATAATAAAATATAATTCAGTTCAAATAATAAAATTGATTTGATTCATAAAAAAGTTTGATTTAATGTTAAAATATTATATATAAATACGAAATGTTGTGATAGACTGGAAATTTCTTTCGGTTTTCGATATAGTGAAGATTCCAAAAATGCAAACAAATAGTAAGTTCAGACAGGATCAATGTCAATTACTCCGAATTATACTTCATGTCTTCTCTAGATTATTACTTTGTTATCCAATTTCAGTCAAATTGTAGCACGCAATTTTACTTAGTTAAATTTCAGCAATATTTTTATTAATATTTCCGAATTCTATAAAATACATTCTTGAAAGTGTCCTAGATATTTTAAGTTTAATTGTGACACATAATTTTTATTGAATTTTTCTATATATTCATTTCGTTCTAGAGCCGGCTCTCATGCACCATACATTGCAGTTTCCCATTAGAAATAAGTTTTATGTCCTAACTAAACAATTCAATTTATGCTTAAAGGTTGCTTATTACCACGGAAGCAATACGAAAATAAATTTTCGTATTAAAAAATTCCAAATTTTAACCTTATTGAGATTGTGTACCATCAAAACTCAAAATTTCTTTTTCACAAGGTCTCCAAAAACCTCTACTAACCTAAGAGGAGCAAATAGCTTGGTAGTTTTATATTACTGTACGCTTTGTAAAAGGGTTCAGAAATACACCATTTCATGAACGTGTATTAAATTTCAGATCTCTTCAGTTTTGAGACATTACGAATGTATTTTATCGTATCCGACTGATTTGTCGTCTACAATTGGTTGCTAATATGAAGTGGTGTCCAAACTTGTTTTCTAAACTTACCCAGAGTTAACGTCGATGCTTACCCAGAAACAATGTCGAGATACCCAGAAACAACGTCGATGCCTCATTCTGGACCCGGGACCTAATGCATTACGTCTTACCGCACTACCAGTACGCCACTATTTAAATTGGAGCTACATTGCGAAATTTTTTTTGTGCATATTTTGGAATTCTATACTCTCGAAAATGTAAAGAAGCATTTATTTGAGCAAAATAGATAAAGTAAAGATAGGTTCAGCCCCATATCGAAAAAAAATATGTTAAGTCGAAAGAACTGCCTCGCAGTAATCCAAATAATATTTTTTATTTCGAGAAAAGGACCCTAGGCCGCCCCAGATGGTCCAAAATTTGTATAAGAACTTTTGATTGAGAGCTGGGATATTGTCGAGTTGGGTATCAAATGAAAGCTATTGGCGGGTACCCTAAAATAATAGTTTATTTTGGGCCCTATCCCCAATTTTTTTCCCTTTTCAAAAAAAAAAAAAAAGAATCATTTACATACTCATATAAACGAAAAATTTAATAAGTATTTTCATAAAAACTCAAAAGTTCCAATACTAATTTTAGTCCTAATACCTCCATTGATGCCCTCAGAGTCATATTGCACAGTTTTGCAACACACAGATCCTGGCGCAACTCTTTTGTATACATCAGAACCCCGAGCCCCAACAGATCCCAAAGTATCAGTTTTTAGTTTTGCATTTTTCTTCGAAAATTAATATTTTGGAGTGGGACCCAATTTAGTAAAATTTTCCAAAATAAAAATGTATTTCAATAATAAAATTCTCATACTTAGTTTCTTAGTTAGTCTGTTTCTAAATAAAAATTTATTTCTCATTTTTATTCAGATTTTTAAGTTTTCAGTTTTCATTAAAAAAATTATTTGTGAAATAAAATTATTAAATACTTTTACATATTTCTTATCAATTTTTTATGATAAGAAATGTTTTTATTAATTCTAATCGTAAAAATGCATTTAGTGCGCTTTTAAACTAACTTGAAAATAAGAAGTTATACGTTATTAGTGCATTAGAAAACCACATAAAACTTCTACAAAATTTTAGTATAGTATAAATATTTACATAAAATTCAATTTAATTTCAGTCTTCTTTAGTTAATTCAAAACTTAACATTAAAAAGTACAATTTATAGTTACATAATTGAACCTCAATATGGATTACATAAAAGATCTTGTAAAACTGGGCAGCCAAGAAATTGTTTTAGATGATAATCATAAAAATGTAGTTCTTATCCTAGGTAATACCGGATCTGGTAAAAGTACATTAACTCATTTACTTGCTGGCGATAATGATAATCTGATAGCGAAAGAGGTTGGCAAAGACACTGGCGAATTTATAATTGAAGATTTAAATGATAAAATTAGTCAAAACTCAACAATTTTCTCAAAAACAATTTATCCGGAATTGGTGATCGACGAGAAAACTGAGATAGGCTTTTATGATTGTCCTGGATTTAGTGATACTCGGAATTCTTCTATGGATATTGCCAATACGTATTTTATTCGTAGGGTAATAGATCATGCCGAAAGTGTTAAATTACTTTTTACTGTGAATCATAATTCTTTAAAAATTGGTATGGACAGAATTGATTTTATGACATTAATGAAACATGCCACAACTTTGATTAAAAATATTGATAAATTTGAAAATAGTATTATGTTAATTGCAACAAAAGTAGACAATTCTTACAAGATAATCGGTGGAACACATACTTTAGTACCAGATTCAAATATATTGGCTAACATTGAAGATTTTCTGAACATTACAAAAAAAGATGTAGAATCAAATCTGGCGAATGATGAAAATTTAAATAAAATTCAAGATGCAAAAATTATCAAATTAATTGACATCTTGTTAACAAAGAATAATAACGAATTATCCAGAATTGCATTATTTAGACGACCTGATCGTCCTGGAAAACTAACTGACATTGAGTTGACACAAAATGGTAAAAAAATTATGAATAATATTGTTCATGAGATTTTGCAGTTTAGTCCCAAAACTATAGAAGATTTTGGTTATACAATATCAGAAGACACAAAAAATTATATACAATCTTTGATTGAAGTAATAAACTTTAACATTAACTCAAAGGTCAAGGAAGTTTCCACTGAAATTCTTCAATATTATCAAATTGACGAAAATCTAATAACCGATTTATATTATTTGAAAGACAAATTTGACCTGGGATCTAAAAACCTAACAAAAATAATGAAAAACCTAAATACAAATATTACGCAACCAAAACATTTGATTGCTGAATTTCAAAATATCAGTATGCCAATATCGGAAAACTTGATCAAAAATATTACGATCAATGAAGGTGACTTTAATCTCCTACAAAATGTGACTGAAAAAGTTTTAAAGTATCAAACAATAGAATGGAAAAATATATTGACGGAAACTGAAAATGTCATTAGTAATTCTAAGGATTTGTATAATTTGTTCATTATTTTGTATGCAAGTCTGTCAGAATATAAAGTTCAATCGAATTTAAATAATTACTCAGTTAGTGATTTAAATAAAAAAATCCAAATTGCATTTAATAATTCGGAATCGGTAAAAAATATAATTAAAATCGTATTGGACACTGTATACACAGCCGGAAAATGGCCAGAAAGTATTAAGAATGTGTTAGAAAATAAAGAATATATGAAAATTGACGACCGGAAAGTTAAATTTTTAGTTAAAATATTAGAGAATACATTAAAAAGTACCACTACCGTTGAACTGTTGTACGGAGTATTCCATGTACGTGGAGATTTGGTTCGAATGAGTGATGTCAATATGGAAATCTCTAAACTTAATAATGAGAAAATTAGAGTTTTAGAAATATATGCCTTAAATAAATTTTTCATTGATCAAGACTTTACAAAAAAGGGAGACGACTTCCAGTTCGTTGTTATAGCTCCCACTTGGGAAATAATTGGTAATAGGAAAATTATATTAGATGGAAATAATGCAGATAATTGGATTAATGCAGCTGAAGCTAACAAAAACGGATTACCAGGAATTCCAGGTGGACCGGCCGGAACATTTCTGGGAATTGGTCGAAACTTTTTTGAAATTCATAATTTAATAATAACTGCGGAAGGGGGTCAAGGAGGTGGAGGACAAGATGCAGGCAAAAAATTAGATTTTGATAAGCCTTCGATTTGTTGCGATGGTTGTGAAATACAATCAGGAGCAAATCTAGATATAGTAAAAGATGCAATGTGCAATATACCAGGTAATATAGGCTCACAAGGTAACCATGGCGGAGCAGGAGGTTACGGTGGACCTAGCGGTGAAATTAAACTATATCAAACTAACTTTGGCCAGGAACATTTAACGATATCTATATCTACCAAAGAAACAGATGGGACAAGGGGTTCTGCAGGACGTGGAGGTAACGGACAAAGAGGTCGATTAGTTATTGTTAAATGTCAGGTTATAACTAATTGTAAAATCGGAGGAAGTGGAAATAATGGAATAAATAATGTTGGAATTAAGTCACCAGCACAACGTAATAAAATTGGAAATATTGGACCTTTTATAAGAAGGTTTCAATATAATTGTAATACATTGGCAACTAACAGTCTCATTAAAGGAAAAATTATCGATTTTAGTAACAACTTAAGTAATAACAAACTTATTCCTAACAAAAATAACCGAAGAACTCGGAGAAGCTTATCAAAAGTTCAGCAATATAACTATGACTCAATATCAACAAATTTTTCATTACATAATGAAAGAATTACTGGCATCAATAACTCACTACTTAATTACGATAACAACGAAGCATTCCATAAAAATAATATTGTCGATTTTTCTTCTCACAACTTTAATAGCACATTGGCACTAATGGATCTCATATCAAGAAAATATTTAGGAGATAAGGGAAATTTTATGGCTAATACAACAATTCAGCAACCATCTTACACTGACGTTTTGGCTAACTCACTGAATATTGTCAATGAGTACGAAAATATATTAGCAAAACTTGCCAAAAATATGAAAATTGAAGCAGAGATTGATGTAAATGGATTGGAATTGGTAGGAAAACTTCAAAAAATCACATCAAATGGAAATTTTGCTAAGATTTCTGAAATTTTATATGATTCAGTTAAAATTAATAACAAGCCAGTAGAACGAAAAACTGAATTTGGAATGAAATTACAAAAAATGATAACGAAATTATTAAAGAAATATAAATATTAAATAATATAATTTTAAAGTATTTTGTTGAACTGATAGCAACGATAGCTATAAATAGAAGCTTATCAACTGAAGATATAGTTCAATACTAAATGAAATAATGAAATAAAATAAAGAATTTTCAACTATGTACGTGTATTACTTTCAGCAAATATGGAAATATCATTTTTATAGTTTTAATTTTAAATTAAGATTAAGTGAAGTAAATTTAAATTATTTAAACAATTTTTTCAACTTTTAAGTATTTTTTACATATATTAAAACTAATTTCAGTATAAAATATAATTTACATTTTAATCTGAAGAACAATAATTGTAAAATAAAAATGAATAATTAAATTGAAGGGTTTTTGAGATCATTCCATCCTTTCTTTCTATTATTCATTGTAATAAGGTCAATTTTAGGCCACAAATTAAAGTCTCGTACAACTTTCTTTGAAAATTGAGTTCTTAATTTTGAACCAACTAAAATTGTTGATTCATTGTGCACGCACAGTCAACTTTTTCTTCAATAACTTCCATTGATTTTAACCAAAATAAAGAATTGATGATACAAAAGTTTCTAATGAAATAATTGGTTATCTCTTAAGAAAAACGTTGGTAAAAATTCTTATATTAGGTTTGAATTATACCATCAGTGATTCTAACAATTTATTTGATTTTTATTATTCGAATTAATTGATAATTAAATAATTTTTTTGATCGAATGGCAGAATAAGAATTATTATATAAATAAAATGAAGCGATAAAATGTGTTACAATTAACACTAATTTACGTTGTTGTACAAATTCCACTCAATCTGAAACTTATAAACTTAAATTGGTCTCATCAGACATTCCACGTAATTTACACTTTCACCAAGATAAGATTTAAACTCAAAAGGTCCTTTCTCCAGAAAAATAAATTTAAACTAAGTAATTTTTATAAAAAAAAAATCCGGCATAAAAATTTGGTCGAATCATTCTAAAAAAAAATATCCTTTTTTCTCCTCTACAAAATATTATCCTTAATTGTGTATTGCGCAAAATCTACACCAAAAAAATTAAAAAAAGGACATTAAAATTTATTTAGTTTTGTTTATTTACGTAAATTAATTTTGCTGTTGATGTTAACACAACGAAATGAAAAAGATTATAGTAAGATCCTTGATATATGATCCTTCAAAACTTAGATCTGCTAATTATAATTAAAGATTTTTGATATTTTTCCTTCAAGGAATTGTTCTCACTTGCTTTTATTTAGAAAATTTAATAATTATCGAAATTAATAAATAATAATAATTAATTAAATTATAATAAATGAAAATAAAAATTCGAAATTTAATCTGATATTATTATAGGAAGCAATGTGAATAAAAGAATATTGAAAAGGATGAAATTAAAATCACCAAATGCATGATTTAGTTATATTTCGAAAGAAGAAATCGCAATTATCTCTGTTCTTTAATATAGAACAATCTGTAAGAAACTGATCTGTCACTTTTGGAACGAAATTGTAATATTTTTTTTACTGCCAAATTGTATGCGGACTGGGTTATTTACAGTAGAATTTAGCACAAGAGCTTAAAAGTCTTAAATATTATAATTTTTAAATATTTGAACATTCCTGAATTTAGTAATAATTGAATTAAGCTAAGTTCATTTTAGCTTAGATCAAGATTTCGTAAAATGATTTCGTTTCAGAGTTTAAAATTATCGTATATATAATATTTAAATAATTTAAGTCCTTTACTAGAAATTGTACTTATTAAAATGGTCCATATACAAAAAATTATATTTCTTTTATTTTTGACCAATTGAACCATTTTTATTTTCATTACCAATCTTGAGATCATAGGACTTCCTATTCACATTGCTATCTTCAATTCAACCATAAATATTGTGTATAATTAAAGTTCTTTTCGCTTTATTATCAAAATAATTGGTAATTCTAATTCAAGAATTGGTTAATATAATAAAATATAATCCAGTTCAAATAATAAAATTAATTTTATTCATAAAAAAGTTTGATTTAATGTTAAAATATTATATATAAATACGAAATGTTGTGATAGACTGGAAATTTCTTTCGGTTTTCGATATAGTATAGATTCCAAAAATGCAAACAAATAGTAAGTTCAGACAGGATCAATGTCAATGACTCCGAATTATACTTCATGTCTTCTCTAGATTATTACTTGTTATCCAATTTCAGTCAAATTTTTATTAATATTTCCGAATTCTATAAAATACATTCTTGAAAGTGTCCTAGATATTTTAAGTTTAATTGTAACACATAATTTTTATTGAATTTTTCTATATATTCATTTCGTTCTAGAGCCGGCTCTCATGCACCATACATTGCAGTTTCCCATTAGAAATAAGTTTTATGTCCTAACTAAACAATTCAATTTATGCTTAAAGGTTGCTTATTACCACTTATTACCACGGAAGCAATACGAAAATAAATTCCAAATTTTGACCTTATTGAGATTGTGTACCATCAAAACTCAAAATTTCTTTTTCACAAGGTCTCCAAAAACCTCGTCATTAGCTTTTGATATAAGATTTAATAAAATACACAAAACTTTGATGGCAATTAAATAAAAAAACCTAAGCTCTAAGAGGAGCAAATAGCTTGGTAGTTTTATATTACTGTACGCTTTGTAATAGGGTTCAGAAATACACCATTTCATGAACGTGTATTAAATTTCAGATCTCTTCAGTTTTGAGACATTACGAATGTATTTTATCGTATCCGACTGATTTGTCGTCTACAATTGGTTGCTAATATGAAGTGGTGTCCAAACTTGTTTTCTAAACTTACCCAGAGTTAACGTCGATGCTTACCCAGAAACAATGTCGAGATACCCAGAAACAACGTCGATGCCTCATTCTGGACCCGGGACCTAATGCATTACGTCTTACCGTACTACCAGTACGCCACTGTTTAAATTGGAGCTACATTGCGAAATTTTTTTTGTGCATATTTTGGAATTCTATACTCTCGAAAATGTAAAGAAGCATTTATTTGAGCAAAATAGCTAAAGTAAAGAAGATATGTTCCGCTCCATATCGAAAAAAAATATGTTAAGTCGAAACTCGAAACGACCGCCTCGCAGCAATCCCAAATAATATTTTTTATTTCGAGAAAAAGACTCTAGGCCGCCCCAGATGGTCCAAAATTTGTATAAGAACTTTTGATTGGGAGCTGGGATATTGTCGAGTTGTGTATCAAATGAAAGCTATTGGCGGGTACCCTAAAATAATAGTTTATTTTAGGCCCTATCCCCAATTTTTTTTCCCTTTTCAAAAAAAAAAAAAAAAACTCATTTACATACTCATATAAACGAAAAATTTAATAAGTATTTTCATAAAAACTCAAAAGTTCCAATACTAATTTTAGTCCTAATACCTCCATTGAGGGCATACAGAGTCATATTGCACAGTTTTGCAACACACAGATCCTGGCGCAACTCTTTTGTATACATCAGAACCCCGAGTCCCAACAGATCCCAAAGTATCATTTTTTAGTTTTGCATTTTTGTTCGAAAATTAATATTTTGGAGTGGGACCCAATTTAGTAAAATTTTCCAAAATAAAAATGTATTTCAATAATAAATTTCTCATACTTAGTTTAGTCTGTTTCTAAATAAAAATTTATTTCTCATTTTTATTCAGATTTTTAAGTCTTCAGTTTTCATTAAAAAAATTATTTGTGAAATAAAATTATTAAATACTTTTACATATTTCTTATCAATTTTTTATGATAAGAAATGTTTTTATTAATTCTAATCGTAAAAATGCATTTAGTGCGCTTTTAAACTAACTTGAAAATAAGAAGTTATACGTTATCAGTGCATTAGAAAACCACATAAAACTTCTACAAAATTTTAGTATAGTATAAATATTTACATAAAATTCAATTTAATTTCAGTCTTCTTTAGTTAATTCAAAACTTAACATTAAAAAGTACAATTTATAGTTACATAATTGAACCTCAATATGGATTACATAAAAGATCTTGTAAAACTGGGCAGCCTAGGAATTGTTTTAGATGATAATCATAAAAATGTAGTTCTTGTCCTAGGTAATACAGGATCTGGTAAAAGTACATTAACTCATTTACTTGCTGGCAATAATGATAATCTGATAGCGAAAGAGGTTGGCAAAGACACTGGCGAATTTATAATTGAAGATTTAAATGATAAAATTAGTCAAAACTCAACAATTTTCTCAAAAACAATTTATCCTGAATTGGTGATCGACCAGAAAACTGAGATAGGCTTTTATGATTGTCCTGGATTTAGTGATACTCGGAATTCTTCTATGGATATTGCCAATACGTATTTTATTCGTAGGGTAATAGATCATGCCGAAAGTGTTAAATTGATTTTTACTGTGAATCATAATTCTTTAAAAATTGGTATGGACAGAATTGATTTTATGACATTAATGAAACATGCCACAACTTTGATTAAAAATATTGATAAATTTGAAAATAGTATTATGTTAATTGCAACAAAAGTAGACAATTCTTACAAGATAATCGGTGGAACACCTACTTTAGTACCAGATTCAAATATATTAGCTAACATTGAAGATTTTCTGAACATTACAAAAAAAGATGTAGAATCAAATCTGGCGAATGATGAAAATTTAAATAAAATTCAAGATGCAAAAATTATCAAATTAATTGACATCTTGTTAAAAAAGAATAATAACGAATTATCCAGAATTGCATTATTTAGACGACCTGATCGTCCTGGAAAACTAACTGACATTGAATTGACACAAAATGGTAAAAAAATTATGAATAATATTGTTCATGAGATGTTACAGTTTAGTCCAAAAACTATTGAAGATTTTGGTTACACAATATCAGAAGACACAAAAAATTATATACAATCTTTGATTGAAGTAATAAACTTTAACATTAACTCAAAGGTCAAGGAAGTTTCCACTGAAATTCTTCAATATTATCAAATTGACGAAAATCTAATAACCGATTTATATTATTTGAAAGACAAATTTGACCTGGGATCTAAAAACTTAACAAAAATAATGAAAAACCTAAATACAAATATTACGCAACCAAAAGATTTGATTGCTGAATTTCAAAATATCAGTATGCCAATATCGGAAAACTTGGTCAAAAATATTACGATCAATGAAGGAGACTTTAATCTCCTACAAAATGTGACTGAAAAAGTTTTAAAGTATCAAACAATAGAATGGAAAAATATATTGACGGAAACTGAAAATGTAATTAGTAATTCTAAGGATTTGTATAATTTGTTCATTATTTTGTATGCAAGTCTGTCAGAATATAAAGTTCAATCGAATTTAAATAATTACTCAGTTAGTAATTTAAATAAAAAAATCCAAATTGCATTTAATAATTCGGAATCGGTAAAAAATATAATTAAAATCGTATTGGACACTGTATACACAGCCGGAAAATGGCCAGAAAGTATAAAGAATGTGTTAGAAAATAAAGAATATATGACAATTGACGACCGTAAAGTTAAATTTTTAGTTAAAATATTAGAGAATACATTAAAAAGTACCACTACCGTTGAACTGTTGTACGGAGTATTCCATGTACGTGGAGATTTGGTTCGAATGAGTGATGTCAATATGGAAATCTCTAAACTTAATAATGAGAAAATTAGAGTTTTAGAAATATATGCCTTAAATAAATTTTTCATTGATCAAGACTATACAAAAAAGGGAGACAACTTCCAGTTCGTTGTTATAGCTCCCACTTGGGAAATAATTGGTAATAGGAAAATTATATTAGATGGAAATAATGCAGATAATTGGATTAATGCAGCTGAAGCTAACAAAAACGGATTACCAGGAATTCCAGGTGGACCGGCCGGAACATTTCTTGGAATTGGTCGAAACTTTTTTGAAATTCATAATTTAATAATAACTGCGAATGGGGGTCAAGGAGGTGGAGGACAGGAAGGAGGCATAAAATTAAATTTTGATCCCCCTTCTATTTGTACCTCATTTTGTTACAGAAGTATTGAAATTAATTCTAGAGGACATGTAGCAGAAATTAAAAGAGTACTATGCGGGATAAGACTAGGCGGTAAACATGGCGGAAAGGGAGGTTATGGTGGACCTAGCGGTGAAATTAAAATATATCAAACTAACTTTGGCCAGGAATCATTAACTATATCTATACGTACCGAAGAAACAGATGGGAGAAGCGGTTTGGGAGGTCGTGGAGGTGACGGAGAAAAAGGTCAATTGGTTGTTCTTGATTTTAATTGTACTGTTATCACTGATTGTAAAAACGGACCAAGTGGAAATTATGGAATAAATAATGTTGGAATTAAGTCACCAACACAACGTAATAAAATTGGAAATATTGAACCTTTTATAAGAAGGTTTCAATATAATTGTAATACATTGGCAACTAACAGTCTCATTAAAAGAAAAATTATCGATTTTAGTAACAACTTAAGTAATAACAAACTTATTCCTAACAAAAATAACCGAAGAACTCAGAGAAGCTTATCAAAAGTTCAGCAAAATAACTATGACTCAATATCAACAAATTTTTCATTACATAATGAAAGAATTACTGGCATCAATAACTCACTACTTAATTACGATAACAACGAAGCATTCCTTAAAAATAATATTGTCGATTTTTCTTCTCACAACTTTAATAGCACATTGGCACTAATGGATCTCATATCAAGAAAATATTTAGGAGATAAGGGAAATTTTATGGCTAATACAACAATTCAGCAACCATCTTACACTGACGTTTTGGCTAAATCACTCAATATTGTCGATGAGTACGAAAATATATTAGCAAAACTTTCCAAAAATATGAAAATTGAAGCAGAGATTGATGTAAATGGATTGGAATTGGTAGGAAAACTTCAAAAAATCACATCAAATGGAAATTTTGCTAAGATTTCTGAAATTTTATATGATTCAGTTAAAATTAATAACAAGCCAGTAGAACGAAAAACTGAATTTGGAATGAAATTACAAAAAATGATAACGAAATTATTAAAGAAATATAAATATTAAATAATATAATTTTAAAGTATTTTGTTGAACTGATAGCAACGATAGCTATAAATAGAAGCTTATCAACTGAAGATATAGTTCAATACTAAATGAAATAATGAAATAAAATAAAGAATTTTCAACTATGTACGTGTATTACTTTCAGCAAATATGGAAATATCATTTTTATAGTTTTAATTTTAAATTAAGATTAAGTGAAGTAAATTTAAATTATTTAAACAATTTTTTCAACTTTTAAGTATTTTTTACATATATTAAAACTAATTTCAGTATAAAATATAATTTACATTTTAATCTGAAGAACAATAATTGTAAAATAAAAATGAATAATTAAATTGAAGGGTTTTTGAGATCATTCCATCCTTTCTTTCTATTATTCATTGTAATAAGGTCAATTTTAGGCCACAAATTAAAGTCTCGTACAACTTTCTTTGAAAATTGAGTTCTTAATTTTGAACCAACTAAAATTGTTGAATCATTGTGCGCGCACAGTCAACTTCCTCTTCAATAACTTCCATTGATTTTAACCAAGATTCAAAAGAAAGAATACAATCAGAATTGGTGATACAAAAGTTTCTAATGAAATAATCGGTTATCGCTAAACAAAAATATTGGTACCAACTCTTATGTTAGGCTTAAAGTATCATCAGTGATTCTAACAATTTATTTGATTTATATTATTCGAATTAATTGATAATTAAATAATTTTTTTGATCGAATGGCAGAATAAGAATTATTATATAAATAAAATGAAGCGATAAAATGTGTTACAATTAACACTAATTTACGTTGTTGTACAAATTCCACTCAATCTGAAACTTATAAACTTAAATTGGTCTCATCAGACATTCCACGTAATTTACACTTCCACCAAGATAAGATTTAAACTCAAAAGGTCCTTTCTCCAGAAAAATAAATTTAAAACAAGTAATTTGTATAAAAAAAAATACCCCATAAAAAATTTGGTCGAATCATTCTAAAAAAAATATCCTTTTTTCTCCTCTACAAAATATTATCCTTAATTTTGTATTGCGCAAAATCTACACCAAAAAAATTAAAAAAAGGACATTAAAATTTATTTAGTTTTGTTTATTTACGTAAATTAATTTTGTTGTTGATGTTAACACAACGAAATGAAAAAAAATTATAGTAAGATCCTTGATATATGATCCTTCAAAACTTAGATCTGCTTCTGCTAATTATATTATAATTAAAGATTTTTGATATTTTTCCTTCAAGGAATTGTTCTCACTTGCTTTTATTTAGAAAATTTAATGATTATCGAAATTAATAAATAATAAGTAATTAATTAAATTATGATAAATGAAAATATATTTTCGAAATTTAATCTGATATTATTATAGGAAGCAATGTGAATAAAAGAATATTGAAAAGGATGAAAAAAATGTCATCAAATGGATGATTTAATTATATTTCAAAATTCCTTCTCTTCATTAATATAACAATCTTTACGAAGCTGATCGACCACCTCACTTGCAACTGTTAGATGGGGAACACGTTACCTACCTTAATATTCCTACCTTGCTTAAAAAATCAATCCATTTATATTCGGCCAATTGAAACTTTTTATTTTGCTTCATTACCCATCTTGGAAGAATAAGTCTTCCACTTCACATTTCCATCTGCAATCGAACAATAATTTAAATTTCGGTTCAATTTTATTGTTTTCCAAAATTATTTTCAAAAACCAAATACAATTCGTTTTATTACCAAAAAATAATAATTGGTAATTTAAGAATTGATTAATATAATAAAACATAATTCAGTTCAAATAATAAAATTGATTTGATTCATAAAAAAGTTTGATTTAACGACAAATTATTATTTATAAATACGAAGTGTTGTGATTGTGATAGACTGTTTCTATTGGTTTTCGATATAAGTATTGAAGATTCCAAAAATGTAAAAAAATAATCCTGGTTCGGCATCAAATTTAAGTGAATCCATTTCAGTATAATGGGTAAATAATAAATCGATTTCAGTATAATGTAAAATACATTCTTGTCTTGAAGGATGTCTGAAAGATTAGAAATTTAGTACACAATTTTACCGAGAAAATATAAAAGTAAAGGAAAATGCATTAGATTCACATTAAAAATTCCTAGTATTTTATTAATGACTATAATAATATCCACATTTGTTTTTACTATGAATTGTTTTAACCAACTCCTAGTTTTGGACTACCAGCAATTTAGCAATTTTTTTATGATTGACAGTAAAAAGAATTTTTGTTTTTAATATTTTTATTCAGAAATATTGTAATTTAATTTTAATAGGAAATATAATAAATTTGTATTTACTGATGGAATGAAAATTATATTGATCCTACAAAAATACTAAGTTAATTAAAGTTAATAATATTTACATACATATTTTATTATTATTATTTAATTCGTTATGATTTATGTGCCTGTCAAAATTATTGAAGGATCTGTCAAAATATTTTATTTTATTTTTGAAGGTAAATTGATATTTATCAGTTGCAGAAGTTTATAACTTTATATAATCATTGTAGCTTTATCGATTTTAAAATATTAGACTTAGCTGAGTTTTTGGAAAACAGTTTTATTTTTATAGACAATTGCAATTTCTGTATATACTTTTGATCTCGTCTGGTTAAAGTGCTCTGGGCTACCGTAACAGAGCTGATATCAATATTAATCTGTTAAATATCATTTTTGTGATACTATTATGTCAAAATCTGTGTAAAATGCAATTTAAAGTGAAATTGTTAATTAAAATTTATGTTATTTGTAATTAATTTTATTTTAAAGTGATTCGATTAATTAAAATTTTTCAAATTAATTTATTATATTATTATCATATTTTTGCAATAAAAAAAATTTATAGACTAAGATTTGATAACGTTTTTAAATACACCTTATTTCAATTGGGAGGTAACTCCATAAGAGCAACATCCACTTCAGATGTTATAGACAATTTAATCATCACAATGTATTCTGAATAACGTTCGGATCGAACTTGTGAAAAATCAAAAAAGGACAGTAATGGTTTTCAGTTAGAAGTAATGGAAGATAAAATAAAAAAAATTACATAAAAATAAAAAAAATCGAAAATTAATTAGCCTCCGAACGGAATTTGGAATACCAAATTCCCCGTCGGAGCTAAATAGACAATTTCTTCGTTCCGAATGGAATTCAGAATACGTGCATATATAAATCTGGTAACAACTTGTATGGTCCAAACCAAAATTACAAATCAAATAAAAAAATTGTTCATTCTGTTATAGATCATCCATTTCGTAAATTCATAAGAATCATCTATAAAACTTATTGCCAGAGCTCTCGGTCTATTAATACTTTCAAAATAAATCCAAATAAATTATACAAAATCACGTATTATTAAATAACGTATTAATAAAATTATAATGAAAATTATAAAAATTATTTTGAAAATATAAATTAAAATTTTAAATTATTACAAATTACAATTATTTAATAAAATTATGAAATAACAGATTATAATAATTTTTTTAATAAACAAAGTATAAATTGAAAATTTTTCTATATAAAAATATAAAGAATTTAATTTAATATTGAACTAATTATTAATAAGCTATACAAAAGGTTTATTAAATATTAGTTGTCTACCACAAAATAAGCTTTATTTTAGCAGTACCTGGTAAGATATTAGACTGTAATTGCTTATAAACTCGTGTGTGACTTCCTTTTGGCTAAGGTTTAAAAGCATGAAGTTTCCTCTTTACATATCGATGTAAAATGTCCTGTAAAATGCCCTGCGTTAGCTCAAACTAGCTCAATATCAAAGTTTCTATACAAACTTAAAACCCTCCTGGCAACTGTATCACTGATTCCTTACCTAAGTATATGTATGGCATCTTGGCATCCTTTTCTGAGCAATACAATTATTCAAAATTGGCAATGAATGTGCTCCATGATTTTTTCTGCATCAAAATCTAAAATCTACAGTCCAAACTTTCTGAGTTTTCAAGTTTATTCATTAGATTAGATGTGGCCTGTAAAAATACTAATTATCACGCATAAAGCTGGAATGTTTTAAGTACAATTATCTCTTCGGTTCACTTTTTTCAGAAGTTTATAAATTTGTTCCCGCTGAAGTTTAATTTCAGTATACATAAGTTATAAATTTTTCTAGTTATCCCGAATATCATCCATTTTTAAATTAAATATGCAATGAATAATATTACAGATATGTTTTCAATGGCATTGACTTTATGAGCTAATAGAAATTATAGAGCTATGTATTTTATAACTATAGAATTATTTAAGAAGATTTTTGACAGAAGCCATCTATTATTTATGATAAAAATATCTACTGAAGCCAATTTATGCAAGTTCCTATGCAGAGTGCAGCACGATTAAGTATGAAATTGAAATTTTCCTGATATTTTGATGTTATCAAAAAATTTTAAATTTTATAAGTGAGGATTTTTTGTTTTGTTTCTTCATACAATTCTTCATTTTGTTATTTGTTCATGGCCTCACAATTTTAGCCAGATAAATTAAAAAGTATACAAAAATTTTCAACCGCTTAAGTTACAATTATTAGCAAATTTTGGTATACCTTAAAACTCGTCTGGCTAAAGTGGAGAAGCTACTGTAATACAGCTAATTAAATGACTAATTAATTACCATATTTATTATTGAAATCCAATAATTACATTTAGTTATTCAATAAATAATGTAAAATAATTTTATGAAAATTTAATTTTTGGTAAAATTACCAATGAAAATTATATTTTGCATAACCGCATATTATAAACATAATTATGATTATAAACATAATTTAATATTTATAAATTTTACATTTAATAAATTTATGAAAATCATTATTTTTAACCACACATAAAATTAATAATTTAATTATTTATTTGATATTATTTTAATATTTTACAAAATTAATTTTGTTTACTCTACTCCCAACGTCCCAACTCCAGTGAAGACTGAAACTCTATTAGCAGATAATTAAGTTTTATTTTAATTTTCATGTCTTGTCTATTTTATTGATATTTCGATGTTCTATTGGTTAACTTTTACTTTTTTCTTATCTTGGACTTCTTCTACTTAGCTTACCTTGGGTAGGTAGAGGCTCAGTAAGAAGTGTTTCTTGTTCCTTTTACCAATTGATGTAGAAGCATAAATTTAGTAGACAAATTGTTGGAATTTAAAATAAAAATTTTTGTAATTTATATAATTTTGAATACTAGATGGTACCAGGTACCAAAGGACTAATAATTATTTTTATTTCAATGAAATATTTCAGAAATGTAGAAAAAATATATAGTCAAAACCATTATAAATAGGCATTTGCCTAAGAACTTCTTATTCCAGTACAAAATCCAGAGAACATTGATAAATTAGTATAGTTAAAATTAATACAATTTGCCTTTAAGGTTTAACTTTTGCCATCTGTCTGTTATCGTTTATTGTCCAGATCTAAAATATCTAGAAACTTCGAACCAACCGAAGCTACAATCTCTATTTTAAAGCTGAATCTCTTAAGCTCTTCCTTTAGATATTTGTACCCAAATCTTTGGCACTTTTACGAAACTCGATTCCTTTGTAATTTATATAACAAATATTCTTATAATAAATATTTTATAGGATTTGTTAACCAAGTATTTATTTAATCGAAATTACATATATTTGAGAGGCTGATCCAGCTTAAAATGAAAAGACTGGGTGAACATCAGTTACCTAACCTCCTAAAACTTTGAACAAACAACAACTGAAGAACCGTTTTGAACTCGACCAAGGATCCCAGTGGCCTGTAACGCTAGGAAAGCAAGTAAGTAAGATATTTTCTATAGATTCTATTTTTACAACCTCATACTCTAAAGACTGCAATCATTTATCATTATTTCCGATAACAATTAATCTCTAAATTAGTCCAATTACTAATACAAATTTCATCTAAATTTTTCTAATTCATGAGATTCTCACTTATAATCTCAATTTCAAAAATCAATTTCTATAAGTTGCAACTATATCAGACTTAAGGAACATAATTTTCCTTGAATGATACCAAATGTAAAATTGAATATTTTCCCGTAGTTTTTCTTTATCTTTACTTTCTTAATCTAAAGTTTTTAAATCGTTAAAAGATTCTGCTTCGTTGTATCGAAAATCTTAAATAAGAAACTTGAATAATTTTCATTTTATATTTTTACTCTACCTCATCTAAAATACTATTTTTCATTAGCATTGTTTGTCAATGTATCACGTTTTTTGTTATGTTTCAAGAAAATTATGTATCATTTCTATTCGAAAGCATAAAAAAAAAAATCTTTATATTTTATAAGTGCTGAAAAGATAATACATAATCTTTTAAAAGATAGTGCGCGCGATATTAAAATCTTACTATATAGAAAAATCACTGAAAAATTTGTTTAAATGGAAAATTTTATGTGTTTCTTTTGGTAAATAATAATTAAACTTCTTGTAAATTTATAAATATACATACACTTTGAAATTGAAGTATAAATAGTATACGGTTAGAGATTTTAATAAATATAAGGGGCTTTTTACCAGCCATTAACTTTTTAAAATTCATAACAAAAACATTTCTTTAATAAATTTATTATTTAATAACATTTTTCTTTATTCAAAATCTGTTATTTATTGGTGTGGAAATACTTAAGCTTTAAACAGAATCTGAAATAAACGCTGAACGACAACTTCAAAATATAAAAATTGCCGATCAGCAACGTCGCTATAAGCTAAAACAGAATAAAAAGAAACTGGAAATGGCATAACAAATCGGGAAAATAAATTATCGAACAGTTTTTATCAAAATCGATTTTAACAGTTTTGGAAACTACATGAAAGAGACAAAAATGTAGCTGGAAAGTTAAACAACGATTGATACCAACTTTTGACATAAATAAATTTATTGGCATCCACAGAACCATTGATTTTTTTTTGGCTATGCTGCAATTCGATGACAAAATTAGAAATAGATTTTAAACTGACAGTACAGAAAATGACATTAACCTTAATACCTATAAAAACCAATTTAATTTTTATAGGTATTTGGATTAAGGTTTAACTTCGGTCGTCTGATTGTCCATTTGTTATAGCTTATTCTTCGGATTAAACGGAATAAGAAATGCTAGAAACTTTGAACCAAACCGATGCTACAATCTTATATTTATAAGCTAAAACGTCTTAAGTTGATCCACCTAAATACTGGTACCAATATTTTTGATACTTTTACCGACTCCGAATTCTTAGTACTTTATATCACAAATGCTCTTACTAAAATATTCTTGTTAGGTAAGAATATTTCACAGCTTTCACTGATTTATTTCTATACATGCCATATTTTTACAAGCCAATTTTAAACTACTACTAAGGACAGAATCGATTTACTAATACCAATTACATCTTAAATTCATAATTTGTAAACAGACGAAGCCGATGCAGAAAATATCACTGACGTCAATAACAATCGTTCTGAAAGAAGATTTATGTCATTTGTAATTTGACAGTCACTGCCGCTCGGAATGATATTTGAAAATTCTCTTATGATATGTTAAACAAAACAATCAAATATTTATGTACTGACTTACCCCTTAAACAAAAGATAATATACAATGAAACATTACATAATTTGTACAACATGATAATCAGCTTAACCTTTTCAAAAAGTTTTGGGTGTACATATTTTTTAAAGTATATCAAAACATTTTTACAGAAGTACCAGGTAATTTACTAATTTACATCATTTTGATACTAATAATAAGTGAATTATTAAGAAGACTTAATAATTTTGTACTGTATAAAAAATGGAAAATTTTAATTAAAATTTTTTTGCTTTTCTTTTAATTAATATTGAAATTGAAAAGGATTTAGGATAAGCATTTCCATAAATAAATTGTTTTCGTGCGATTATAAAATATTAAGGAATAAATTTTTAAGTATAGTAATTACAAATTTGACTAAACGAAATTTTCATAATTAAAATTTTTGTTCAAATCCTTTTCATATCAATTACAAACAAACAAAAAAAAGTCAATCCTATTACCTAAATTTTATTGCAAAGTGAGCTAAAAAATAATTAATTTTGGTTAATTTTTACAATTAATTATCCATTTTTAATGTATACTCCACCAATGTATAACTCTGTGAAACTTCGTTTATGTCTCGAATATGAAGGTTACCATCCAAAGATTAAATTGAATATCATTGAACTATTTGTAATGGAAATTAATCATAATTGATTATCAAAATATACGATTCTTCTTGTTATTCTGTCCAGAACATTTTCAGGATTTGTCCTTGTCCATATGTTCAAGGGATTATTACACCAGAATGGATTTACAAGGGATTTTCTTTTATATTATTGTCAGCTCTAAAAGGTGGTATTATTTATAAATCATATGTTTTGTATCTAAAATACAAATAAAACCAACAGAAAAAAAATGACAAGAATTATTGTTATCCTTGAGGATAATTAAATCGATTTTCAGGGATTGCAAAACAAAAAAATTCTAGTATAAGTAAAAGCTACTTAAATCTGACTTTAAGAATGAAAATATTAATGAATTTTGTGAAAATTCTGGAAAATATAATTGTGAATTTTATATAATAATTGTATAGGAATCAGTTAAGCAAATTTTAAATAATAATTTCATAGAGATTCAGTTTCCAGTTGATAATTAAGTAGTTTTTCCCTCACTTTTTCTGTCTCTTCTAAGCATTACAGCCTCGAGTGAGCTTTAGCCTTCTTTACAAGAGCGTCTTTTTCAACGCTATCTCCTATCTTTTTGTGGTCTGCATCTCGTTAGAAATGATTATGTTAGTAATGAGGTATTCTTATTAAGTGGCCAGCACATTTTAGTCTTTCTGATTTAATAAATTTCATTATATTCTAATTGTTTGTTAGTTGACATAATTCTGCACAATACATTTTTCAAAGTATTTTCCTTTCAAATATTCTTAACATATTTCTTCAAATTTACACGTCACTGTTGGTCGTGATACAGTTTCATAAAGTTATGTTGTTTTGGTTATCCAGATTTCATTAATTTCATTCGTGTGCATAGTAGCATTTATTTCCAGCTCGTATCCTTACTCTTATGCAACATTGAATATTCTTTGTTGGTTTTCCTTAACTGGATTCAGAAATTTTGAAGAAGATTATTGGAAGAAATGTGTGAAAGATGTAGATGAAAATTAGAGTAATTTAAAACTCTCTCTTACATTGATTGTAGAGCCAATTTTAAATTACTCTAATTTTCATCTACATTTTTCACATTTTTCTTCCAATAATGATGATATTGATAATGATAAAAGAGTTTCTATCCTATAACATACAAAATTCATTATTTCATTAAAGTTTATGCAATTCATTTTACATTGCATTACTCTTACAATCTGACAGAGCATTACAATCAAGTGATGACGTCGACTATATAGTTATAAAAGTGATATTTTCACTTACTGATAAATCAAATATTATTCAAGTTTGAACGTTAAAATGCAATGACTTTTAAGCAAATATATTTACTGACTGGTATCACCAGTTGCTAAGACAGTGGTTTTAAGTAATACTAAAGAACTCAAGAAGCGGGACACTTAATAACTACAAATACTACTAATCTCAAAAAATTATTGACAGGGCCGATATTTATACTATACATTTACGAAAATTATAATGCTCTCTAGCTAAATTGATTCTTTTTAGCCAAAATGAATAGACAATCTTTTAAAAACATCTGGTGATTAAATATTTAACACTTCATATTTTTAGAGTCTATTAACCTGTAAAACAATATCTAGTCAATTATATATTGAAATATTAATTTACAAATATTTTGGTTAGAAATTCATTGATTTAGACAAGTGTTTTGAAAAGTGTCGATATTTATTTAATTAAGTTTTGTAGAATTTGGTCTGCCTAAGTTTAATAATATTATTTTTAATTAAATTTTAATTTATCGAATAGTTTTTATTTTCTTGATTTTGAATTTAGTTTTAATCGATATCTAACCGAATTTGGATTGATAAAAAAAAAATGTTTTTAAATTAATTCAAATATTTTGAAATTATGACACGATTTGTTGGCTTTAAAGCATTATTAACTAATAGTTAATTTAGTATTAATTATAAATTTATAATTAATAAATTTAAATTGTATTTCTCGAATGCATATAGTAAAATAATGTAAATGAAAATATGATTCGAATTCGACGACGATTTACTATTATTTATCGAATTATGTCAATATTTTGTGGATTAACAATTGGTTTAATGATATCTAATTTAATGATAATCAATTCCAATAATTCAAATACGAATTTAGAAGGTGACAATGCATCTTTCAAATCTTTCATATTAGACAGTGTACTAATTAAAAAAGATTGGCACGATCGCGAAGCAATGGCTAAAGATTTGAAACGTACTGGACTTGGTGAACAGGGAGAAAGTGCTAAATTGTTAAATGAAGATATGGAAAAAGAAAAAGAAATTTACCATCAAAATGGTTTTAATGGTCTACTAAGTGATAGAATCTCATTGAATCGTTCATTACCTGATATTCGTTATAAAGGGTGAGTTGAAACTATTTACAAAAACTATATAGAAATCACGTTAACTTTTTCATTACAGTTGTAACACTAAAACCTATCTTAGACGATTACCATCTGTTAGTGTCATATTTCCATTCCACAACGAACATTGGAGTACATTATTTCGATCCGTTTTTAGTATATTGAATAGATCACCGCCAGAATTAATTTATGAAATAATTCTGGTAAATGATTTCAGCGATAAAGAATTTTTGGGTGAAAAATTAGCTAATTATGTAGCTGAGAAATTACCAAAAGTAAAAATTGTTTGGTTAAATAAAAGAAGTGGACTAATAACAGCACGTTTAGAAGGTGCTAAAATTGCCAAAGCTGAAGTTTTAATATTTTTAGATTCACATATCGAAGCAAATTATAATTGGCTGCCGCCATTACTTGAACCAATAGCTATAAATTACAAAACTGTTGTATGTCCATTCATTGATGTTATTGATGATCAAAATTTTGAATATAAAGCACAGGATGATGGTGCCCGAGGTGCATTTAATTGGAATTTTATTTATAAACGTTTACCATTACTGCCAGAAGATTTAAAGGATCGCACAAAGCCATTTCGTAGTCCAATTATGGCGGGTGGTTTATTTGCTATAAGTGCAAAATTTTTCTGGGAATTAGGTGGATACGATGAAGGTCTTGATATTTGGGGTGGTGAACAATATGAATTGAGTTTTAAGATTTGGATGTGTGGTGGTGAATTACTTGATATACCATGCTCAAGAGTTGGACATGTTTTTCGAGGACCGATGATTTCAGATAATCCTAGGATAACCGATTATATACATAGCGTAATGAGAAAAACAAAATTATTTAAAAAAAAAATGTTGATAAATAAATAATGTATTTTTTTGCAGAATTTTAAACGTGTAGCTGAAGTGTGGATGGATGAATATGCACAATATTTATATAATCGGAAACCGCATATTTACAATAACATTGATCCTGGCGATTTAACAAAACAGAAGGCGATACGTAAACGTTTACACTGTAAATCATTTAAATGGTTTATGGAAGAAATTGCATTCGATTTAATAAAAAAATATCCAGTCATAGAACCATCAGATTATGCCCATGGTACTATCCAAAGTCTGGCAAATAAAATATTTTGTTTGGACACAATGGGTAATAAGCGAAACGATGAAATTGGTTTATTTAATTGTGATGATAATTTGATATATCCACAAGATGAACAAAATTGGCAATTAAGTTGGCATAAGGATTTAAAATTACGTAATCATCATATTTGTTTAGACGTATCAGTATCTGTTAAAAATACACCAGTTATTTTGTATTCGTGTCATAGACAACAAGGTAATCAGCTTTGGTTCTATGACCAAAACAATAAATGGTTAATGAATGGTGACGATGGACGTTGTTTAGAGGCAAATTTTGAAACGAAAAAAGTTTATATTAATGATTGTAATAAATGGAATGAGAAAATGAAATGGAAATTTGGATATGTTAATGTAACAGCAATGAAATATTACCAAAATCCATATCGACAATAATAATCGATATATTAAAACTAAATATTTATTAATGAAAAAAAAATGTATTATTTAAATTTTCTATTATTTATAAGAAATATAATTAAAAATTTACTAAAAATTTACATATAAAAACATAGTTTCTATAATAAATATCTTGCATATCAATAATACTTCAAATGTTGGAGATGCTTCAGATTAAAAAATGTTCAAGAAAATTTTATTTTTCATATCATAAAATAAAAAATTAATTGATAATTTATTTTGATTCTGGTAGTATAAGTTTAAATTTAAATTGTATGAGTTTCAAGTTCAACATTCTTGTACTTAATAATTCTAAAAATTTGACGTTTCTTTAATTTTTTTAAAATTCTAATATATAAAAAAATGTGAATGCGCATCTATCGTAATATAGCCCCATTGCTTTCCAAATTTTAATGCTTTCCAAATTTAAGTTATAGATATTTACAAATTTAAGCAGTACTTCGAATCCTGACAAAATTTCCAGTATCGAGTTCATGTAACACTAAAATTTAATGACCTAGTGTTGAGTTTCGGTGCGGGTTCCAATTAATTCAGGCATTCAGATTTAATAGACGAAAAAGATCCAACTCATAATTCTTTTTTTTTAAATATTTCTTTCGGTTGAAGGTGTCTTGAAGGCCGCCAAAATAAAGAAACCTTCAATCATATCAAATTTCCAAAAATTATTGTTATATTTTTGTAACCGTACGGTAGGCAGGGTTCAGAGTTTATGGTCAAGTTCACAAAATTTTGTAATAATTGTTAGAAACGGATCGGCGTTCTGGTTGCCATCGGTTAAGTTATTAATGTAGTTTTCTATTGATTTTCTCAAACTTTGATGTAATATTTCAATTCAAGTTAAAAATCATAGATCAATTTTTGTTCGTTGGCATTGGTATAGTTTTAAGTATAATTTTTGAAAAATATATCAAAAATATATCAAAGATATGATTGTCATTTCAAATTGTATTGGTATTAATAAATCGAGAGTTAATCTGAGTAAAAAACGAGATTTTCGAAAATTTATCTAAATCTATTTCAATTTTTTGGTTCAATCTTTTGATTAAAATGTGATTATTATATTAAATTTACGAACAAGGTTTAGAAAACTTTATAGCTTAACGATAAATATAAATATTTATAGAGTTAATAAACGATATTAACAATCGTTTATTAACCCTGTTAAGGTTATGAAACTTTTGTGTAAACAAATTATTATTTGTCAAATATAGATGAAAATATTTTCTAAAATATTAATTTTATCACAATTTTTTAGTATTTAATTAGTTTTCAACTATTGAGATTGATAGCAACTTTTCAAATATGATACCAAGAATTTTAAACATATGAAGTTTATCGATCGTTTAAAATATATAATCGGTATAATTTATAAAAATAAAAGTGAAAAAAATTATTATTATAATTCCAAATTAAATTATCCAAAATTTTGCTGGTACGTGTCATAGAAATTATTTGAGTTTATTGAAAAACGTTCAAGATTTTAACAATAAAAGTGTAAGACATTCAGAAGAAAATTAACAATTTAGATGAAAATGTGTAATTTAATTATTACCGAACAGTTTTAATTTGATAAATTGTTATACACTAAAAGTAATTAAATAATATAATAAATTTTGAATTTGATTTCATTGATATTTAAGCAAAAATAAACTTTACTTTAATATTTACAGATTTGTTTAACAATTCAATTCGATTTAATTTTTTAACTTTCGAATATTTAATCATGCGTCGTCACACCAAAAGACTAATAATTAAAACATTTCTAGCAATTACTATCGCTTTGACAATTGTCTATTTTCTGCGACGAAGAATTAAACATCATTTGTTCAAATATAATCATCACAAAATTTTTGTAATTAGAATAGATTGGCATGATCGTACGGCAATGGCTGTTGATAGTTTAAAAATGGGAATAGGTGAACAAGGCAAACCGGCTTATTTACCAGACGAGGAAAGGGCAAAAGCAAAAGAATTATATAATCAAAATGGTTTTAATGCCCACTTAAGTGATACAATTTCATTATATCGATCATTACCAGATATTCGAAATAAAGTGTAAGTTTACAAGTAAAATTTTGAAATATTACATTAATAATTTTTGGTTTCTTCTATATTGCAGATGTAATACCATCAAATATCTTAGGAAATTACCAAATGTTAGTGTAATTATTATTTTCTATAATGAACATTGGAGTACATTACTACGAACTGTATACAGTGTGTTGAGAAGATCACCAGAAAATTTAATTTATGAAATAATTCTGGTCGATGATTGTAGTGATAAAGAATTTTTAAGGAAAAAATTAGACACTTACGTTGAAAACAATTTACCAAAAGTCAAAATTATCCGACACAAGAAACGTCAAGGATTAATTGTAGCTCGTTTATCTGGTGCTAAAGTAGCAAAAGGAGAAGTTTTAGTATTTTTAGATTCGCATTGTGAACCAAATTATAATTGGCTACCACCATTACTTGAACCGATCGTATATAATCCAAAAATAGTAGTTTCTCCTTTAATTGATTTTATTGAACCGGATACTTTTCATTATCGATTACAAGATGATGGTGCTCGTGGTGCATTTAATTGGAAATTTCAATATGTACGTTTACCATTATTACCAGACAATTTAAGAGATCCAACAAAACCATACCGTAGTCCAGTAATGGCAGGTGGCGTATTTGCGATTAATAAAAAATGGTTTTGGGAATTAGGTGGATATGATCCTGGATTGGATATTTATGGTGGTGAGCAATATGAATTGAGTTTTAAAATTTGGATGTGTGGTGGTAAATTACTTGAAGTGCCTTGTTCCAGAGTTGGGCATGTTTATCGAGGATCATGGGAATTAAATCGAATGACAACTGATTATCTGCATATGGTAAGAAAGACATAATTACAAAAAATCGACTTTGTGGATATTTGGTTTTCAATAGCAAAATTTTTGAACTTTTTTTTTTTTTTAGAATTACAAACGTGTTGCTGAAGTTTGGATGGATGAATATGCAAACTTTTTATATGATCGTGGACGTACCGCATTTAATTCAGCCGATCCTGGTGACTTATCTGAACGTAGAGCTATCCGTGAACGGTTGAAATGTAAATCATTTAAATGGTATATGGAAAACGTTGCTTTTGATATATTAGATTACTATCCACCGGTAGAGCCTCCAAGTTATGCATATGGTATTATTCGATCTGTTGCTGTTAAGCACTTATGTTTGGATTCACTTAATCATGGTCAAAATGAAGAACCTGGCCTATATTCATGTTCAGAGCATACAGAAAATCCACACAACAATCAAAATTGGGAATTGAGTTGGCATAAGGATCTAAAGCTACGTCAAGCTGCCATGTGTTTAGATGTATCAGAACATCCAAAAAATGCAAAAATTTATTTCTATCCATGCCATGGTAGACTAGGTAATCAATATTGGTTTTATGATCACCATAACAAATGGCTAGTACAATCCAATTATGGGAATTGTATGGAAGCAAATCTTGAACAGAGTAAAGTTTATATTAATAAATGTGATATTTCTAATTTAAATATGAAATGGGAATTTGGTTTTTATAATAAAAGTGGATTGAAAAATTTCCATAATGTTCTGCCAAAACCTTGAAAAGGATTAAAAGATTAAAAAAATTTACTAATAATCTTTAGTTTATTTTAACTAATTATAATTATATTATATTTTATTACAATACTTTTAAATAAATTTTATATATTTTTTCTAAATAAGCTTATTTAATAAATTATATTATAAAAAATTAATCATTTTACTTAAAATATTTTTTTTCAATGAATAATCAAGTGTTGCGATCGAATTACAAGTTGAAAATCTCGAATTATTCTCAAATCAATTTTTTTTTTATGTATCCGTAAAATTTTGGGACGGTACATTCAGAAAGTCCATATTAAAAATTCCGAGTAATAAACATTACCTATAATTAAATTTTTATGATATTTTTATCAAAGTGGTGTTTGAATTTGAACCTCCTACGTCCATAGCTTTGCATTTTTGGTATAGTAACGTCTGTAAATGGTTATAGTCTAATATGATTTGGTAGACTCTTAACTACTTCTTAAGTATGCTGAATAAACACTTACGAGCTTCTCAGAAACCTCAGAAAATTTACAATGTATCATCTACCAATATGTCTAACAACAATATAGCGTAAATTTTATAAAAATAAACATAACCTGAATGGTTATGATAACCTCAATTCAGTCATGCTACCAAAAATAGCTACAAAACTAAAATAATTTTTTATTAATATATACAATAAATTTTAATATAAATTTAATTAAATAAGATCCTCATTTTGAATAGCGAAACAGGTCCCAAAGCATGAGATTTATTTACGTTTGAATCTTAAATATTATATGAATCCGTACTGAAGAAGCTGCCTAGGAACAACAGAGTTTCTTTAATGTGGGGTATAAGGAATTCCAGCGCCGAGAACAAGCGCTCACCGGTTCTTTATCATATCCGAACTTTTCTATAAACGTCATATGGAGAAGTCGTATAATGAAGGAATCAAACGCTGAAAATTATATACTAAAATAATTGATTTCTAAACACATCGAAAATATAGAAATTCTCAGTTTCTTTGGACGCTAAGATATCAACCGGCTATAAATATTAACAATATACACTTCTAGGTGGCCTTAACGACCCCATATTTTAATCTAATCTATATACACTTAATAAATTTTAAGCTAATTTTGATGTCAATAGATCATTAGCCTCTGAAAGTTATGAAAGTTTTGTGAAAACAAACAAATTATTACTCTTTATAATTATCTACATATTTGGTAGCAAACATTTGGTTAAACAATTATTACTTACGTCTGTTTTAAAGAACCTTTGACTTTTTAAAGTAATACTTAAAAATTCAAATATACTTACATAAATTAATATACACATCTAAAATAATCATTCATAGCAACTTTTGAATTATGATATCTATACCTAGTTTACTGCTGGTGAAATAGCATTGATAGTAAAATTGAACTTATGGCGGTGATTTATGTTAAAAATGTTCTCAATAATTTATTAGCTTTATTATTTGTATCATAAAAAAGTATTTTACTACGAGTTTTTCTATAGAACTATTTTAGAAGAAAGATTATTTGAACAAGTGTTCGTCCTTACAAATAAAAATTGGTTTTGTACACAGATTAATTAAATATAATTAATTATTTAGCATAACCTAAGAGTATGTTAAAGTTAATATGGATAAAACCAATTTGACTTTATTGAGAGCTATTATATCAATTTAAATAAATCAGTTACAAAATAACTTCTTCATTAATAATAAATGAAAGTGCTGGTTTGCACTCCAAATTCAACATTATTGCAAATAAAATTCAAACTTTTGCAACTTAAATATATTATTAATCAGTTGTCAACAAGGTAATAACTTTGTCATCACTCTGAATATGCACTTCCGATAATAATTGCTACAATCTAGTACTGGTGACAGTTACCACATATTCGGTAATTATACTAGATCATATATTTCGAGCACATTGTACTGCTTGTGCAATATGAGAGCAAAAAATTTAATATGTCTTGTATGACTAACCAGAGCACATGCTTTTTGGGTCTTGTGAAGGCTATTAAATATTATTAGTCACAACTTTACATAGTTAGGGTTAGTTGCTTTGAAGGGGGAGAAAGTAGAGGTTTTCTACGCAAATAAACCTTGAGAGTCCATCATGATAGCTTATTCTACCTTAGAGCACATCATTCAAAATTCTGCTCTATCATGAATGCAATTAGTCTAGTTAAACGGTTTCAACCTAACAGCTTCAACCATGTCAGTTAAAAAATGACATTCCAGGTGAATAAATCTTTTATATATGTAGTAACAGAACGTTAGGGTTAGTTGTCACAAGTTATAGTAAGCACATTCATTTAATTCTTATCTTCTCTATATATTACAGAAAAGAAATATAATTAATTTCCTGACTAATCCGAATGAAAATAATAAAACCATATTTTTAATTTAAAATTTCGAATTATCCAAAAAATTTGCTATACATGCATGGATTATTTCAAATCATTAAAAAATTCCATGATTTTTTGAGTTGAAAACTTAAAAAAATTAAAAAAAAAAAATTATAATTTAGTTGGAAATATTTCATTGAATTGTTACCAAAGAAATTAAAACTTAAATTGATGAAAACCAAATTTAATTTTTTTTATGATATTTAAATTTGTTAACTTGGAATTTTTAAATAGTTATTATAATGATCCTTGATAAATGTGATTTTATTGATATTTAATGAAATAAACTGTCATTAAAACAAAAAAGTGCCTTTCGTAAATTTCTAATCAAAAATATTGTTGCATAAATTGTATTTAATGGGCCAGTAGGTCAAAGATTGTGAATACTAATTAGATTTAAAATGCGTCGCCTCATCAAAAGGCTAATAATTAAAATATTTCTGGCAATAGCTATCGCTTTAACAATTGTCCGTTTTATGCCGGAATACTTCACTGATGAAGAATCGAACATTGATGATCCATACTACATTTCTGAAGCACATCAAGCTAATAATGATATTGTAATTAATAGGATAGATTGGCATAATCGTACGGCAATTATTGCTGATAGTTTAAAAATGGGAATTGGTGAACAAGGCAAATCGGCTTATTTACCAGACGAGGAAAGGGCAAAAGAAAACAGATTATTTCGTCAAAATGGTTTTAATGCACACTTAAGTGATAAGATTTCATTATTTCGATCAGTACCAGACGTTCGACATGGAATGTAAGTGTTGGAAGTACTTTAAAAATATATATTTAATATTATACAAATTATAGGCAAAGAAAATTCACTTAATTTATTCTCCAATTTCAGGTGCAATAGCATCCGATATCTTAGTGACTTACCATTTGTCAGTGTAATTATTATTTTTTATAATGAGCACTGGAGTACATTACTACGAACTGTATACAGTGTTTTGAAAAGATCTCCAGAACATTTAATTTATGAGATTATTTTGGTCGATGATGGCAGTAATAAAGAATTCTTAGGGAAAAAATTAGACACTTACGTTGAAGAGAATTTACCAAAAGTTAAAATTGTACGGCAAAAGGAACGTCGAGGATTAATTGCTGCTCGTTTATCTGGTGCTGAAGTAGCTCAAGGCGAAGTTTTAGTATTTTTAGAATCGCATTGTGAACCAAATTATAATTGGCTACCACCATTACTTGAACCAATAGCTTATAATCCAAAAGTAGTAGTTTGTCCTCTCATTGATGTAATTGATTTCGATACTTTTGAATACCGAGTACAAGATGAAGGTGCACGTGGTGCTTTTGATTGGGAATTTCATTATAAACGTTTACCATTATTGTCAGATGACTTAAAAAATCCTACAAAACCATTCCGTAGTCCCGTAATGGCAGGCTTGTTTGCTATTAATAGAAAATGGTTTTGGGAATTAGGTGGATATGATCCTGGGTTGGATATTTGGGGTGGTGAACAATTTGAATTAAGTTTTAAAATTTGGATGTGTGGTGGTGAATTACTTGATGTGCCATGTTCAAGAATTGGACATGTTGATCGAGGAAATATGGATTCCACAAATCCACGGACAACTGATTTTTTACATATAGTAAGAAAACTCAAACCCGATTTTTATAGTTTTTTATATATTAAACCAAATTTTCACATTTCTGTTAGAACTACAAGCGCGTTGCTGAAGTTTGGATGGATGAATATGCTAAAATTTTATATAATCGTAATCGATCTGATTTTGATGCAGCCGATCCTGGTGACTTATCAGAACGTAAAGCTATCCGTGAACGTCTGAAATGTAAATCATTTAAATGGTATATGGAAAACGTTGCTTTTGATATATTAGATTACTATCCGCCGGTAGAGCCTCCAAGTTATGCATATGGTATTATTCGATCTGTAGCATCTAAGCAGTTATGTTTGGATACATTAAATCGTGGTCAAAATGAAGAACCTGCTCTATGTACATGTACTAATGAGACAGTAAATCCAATTGGTAATCAAAATTGGGAATTAACTTGGCATAATGATCTAAAACAACGTCAAGTTCCCTTGTGCTTAGATGTATCAGAACGTCACAAAAATTCAAAACTTTATTTATATCCCTGCCATGGTAGAAAGACTAATCAATATTGGTTTTATGATCATCATAAGAAATGGATAGTTAATGGCATTTATGGACATTGTTTGGAAGCAAATGTTGAACAGCGTAAAGTTTATATGAATAAATGTCATAGTCCGAATTTAAATATGAAATGGGAATTTGGTTTTTATAATAAAACTGGATTGAATAATTTCCATAAAGTTCCGCCAATACCTTGAAAATATTAAAGATAAAAAGAAATACAAAACTTTAGAATATGAGAAAATATATAAAAGATTAAAAAATTTGTTAATTAATTTTTTTCTTTAAATTCATATTTTATTCTTGAATTTTATATAGAATATTGATCTTAATTTTATTTTAATTTATATTATTAATAAATATTATAAAATTTAATTTGTAATTTTTTTCTAAAAAAGTTAAATTATTGTACTGAGAACTTATTCAAATCTGTATGGATTATTTCATACAAATGGCCGTAAAGCGTAAAATATGTTATATGTTACGGAAATAGCTCGGAATTTTGCTTTACTTGTCCCTAAAGTATATAAGCTCGATAAATTCATTTAGTCCACATTAAATATTCCGAATAAAACAATTAAGAAATATATGTACATTACTAAACACTGGTTTTATCAAACTTCACTAGTTACAATAATTGTTCATTTTATCTGTTTTTTCATAAACATATTCAAAAAATTAAAAAAAATATATATACATTTTTACTATACATATTCAGTATTTTTAATTTCAAGCAAAATCATGAAAGCTCAGTATAAAATTTTTACGAAAACGTTAATTAACTTTCCTTGCCCAACATTTACTGAAGCTCTAAGAAAAGCGGTTCTTTTTTGAACAGCCTTGGCGACATGCCAGCGAGCGATTATATGAATATTTGAATAAGAAAAATTGTAAAAAAGTAATGTTCTGTATGGATGAGTGCGTCGCCTAGAGAGTAGAATTGAATACATATACTGAATTTCTTGAAAATTTTAATTCAAGTAATCTTCCATTTAAGTATTTTTTATTACTTAACTTAAATGGAAAGTATAATTGGCGAGAAAATTAAAATTTGTGCGCTATCTATCGTCAAATAGTCTCATTTATTATGCTTTCAAAACTGAATATATTTTATTTCAAAATTAAATTAAGAAAATTAATATTCAAGCTTAGTATAGCTTTATAAATCAAATTTATCACCAATCCAGAAATATTTTCATCCAATAGATTTGAAGCACAAAAAGAATTCCTACCGTTCATAAAAGAAGAAATTGAACAATCCCATCGATGAATTGAAAATAGGGAAATGTTATGGTAATGATGCGATCAAAGCAGATATGCTGAAATATGGAAAAATTGAATTATCGTCAACAATTACGTATCGATTTAATAAAATAATGGAACAGAACATTATATTATACCATAACAGTGGAATGAATACGCTATTATATTATTACATCTTTTCTATTAGATATGAATAATTATAGAATGTAAAAATCAAATTAAGATTAATGTTTTAGCTTAAAAGTGTACCGGTTTTAACCACAAGTTTCGTGTTTCTTTCCTCCTTATGTTTCATTAAAATATAACAGAAAAAGGAAGAAAATACAAGACGATAGAATATATATTTTTTTCTGTTAATTTGTCTGGAACCCCTTGAAGCTACTGACCTTTACATCGGTAGGCTAATGTACAATCATGAAATCAATCTATATACTAAATTTCATCCAAATCTGATATAATATTTTTTTTTGAAATTTTTCCGTATAGAACAACAAAACAGGACTCTTCACATAAACAGGAAAATCTAACATGGACCCACTAAAACAACCGATCCCATCTTGTACTGGTATTTGAATGAAATTTGGATAAACCTGCGTGCCAAATTTCAACAAAACCTGACAACCAGTTCTAGTAAAGTTTATTGTATTGTACACATGTAAATTTTTCTTACGTTTACGCGAATCCTTTTTCTATTTCTTTTATTAAGGGTCAATCCCACCAAAAACAGAAACAGAAACTTTTTTTTGTTTTTTTACTTTTCTGTTCAAGTTTTAACATTGCACACCCACCAAAAACCGAAACAGAAACAGAAAAACTATCTTTTTTGACAACCAAAACAGCTAATTTTTTTCATAATGTCATGGCTGCAAACGAAATTTGATAGAAATCTGCGTCTGCAAACTTCTGCAAACAGAAATTGAAACTTTGAAAAAAAAAGTTTCATTTTCTGTCCGATAAATTGAAAAACAGAAAAATGAAAAATTCGAATTCTGGAACAGAAAAAATATAAAATGGTTTTTTATAAAAATAAAGCGATTTCAAGCAATAAAAATAAATTAGACAAATTTTGTTTGTTATTTTATATTATTTTACAAATATTTTTAGCTGAAAACCCTGTAAATTGGAAAATATCGTAAGTTTAAAAAAATAAATAAAAAAAAGTTTCTGTTTCTGTTTTTGGTGGGATTGACCCGTTAGACGGCCCAAGCTCGAAAATGTTGAGAAAAAGAATTTCAGCCAATACTTTCATGCGAGAATGGGTAATTATAATAGTAAATCTTATTTAATATAACATAATAAAATGGAAAAAATTATATTTAATGTAATTTACCTGATATAACAAAATAAAAATGAATTCAAAATGGCTGAATATATTAAAAAGTTTTGTAATTTATTTTCACAACCGCACTTAAACCACATTTTTAACTTATGAGCAACAGATAAAAAAAAATTTAATTCACAACGCCTAAAAATATGCAAGATAGTATATTTAATATGGAATATATATATGAAGGGAAAAACCTAATAAACCTAGTTTCTGATAGATAAATTAATTAAATAAATTAGTATTATTAAAATATAATATAAAATATATGTTTAAGAAAAATTTATGTTAAATTAGTTATTGATAATTTTATGTAAATGTAGAAAGGGGTTCAAGGAGCAAGAGGTATGTTCTAATAGTAGAAAAAATAGAAAAGATAATAAACATTGAAACAAATGAAAACAACAAATATTTATGTTAAAACAACATCAAATAACAGCATTCAATATAAACCATATTTCTGTATGATTAAAATAAGAAATCCATAATTCAATGCCATATTTCACGAGCAGTAAACGTGAAATATTGCATTGAAAATATTCGCAATAATTTATTTGCTTAATTATTAACTAGATTGTATCATAAAAAATATATGTTACTATGAGAATAAGTTTTTTTATACGTCTATTTAAAAGCAAGGCTATTTGAACAAGTGTTCTTCTTTGCAAATAAAAATTGGTTTTGCACACAAATTAATTAATTATTTAGCATAACCTAAGAGTATGTTAAAGTTCAAATGGATAAAACTAATTTGACTTTATTGAGAGCTACTGTATCAATTGAATTAAATCAGTTACAAAATAACTTCTTCATAAATAATAAATGGAAGTACTGATTTGCACTCCAAACTCAACATTTTTACAAATAAAATTCAAACTTTTCCAAGTTAAATTTATTTTTAATCAACTCTCAACAAGGTAAAAACTTTAGCATCACTCTGAATGTGTACTTAATCAGCAGCTAATGATAATTTGAGATTCACATTCCGATAATAATTGTTACAATCTGTAGTACTATGGTAAAATGTTTAATTCTTTTATATTCTGCTGACCATTAGCAGTAACAGAGGATGAATTCTAGTATTTCCTCCTCTATAGTTAGGGTCAAAAGTTAATTATAATCTGTTCTATATTTCAGAAAATAAATTTTGATTAATTTCCTGACTAATCGGAATGAAATTAATAAAAACATATTTTTAATTTAAAATTTAGAAATATCCAAAAACAAATATTTCATTGAATTGTTACCAAACAAATTAAAATTTAAATGATAAAAACCAAATTTAATTTTTTTTATGATATTTAAATTTGTTAATTTGGAATTTTGAAATAGTTATTATATAATGACACTTGATGAAGCGATTTCATTGATATTTAATGAAATAAGCTGGAATTAAACAAAAAAGTGCCTTAAAAGTATGTTTAGTAAATTTGTAATTAACAATATTGTTGCATACATACATTATAATTATTGGACTTGGACCAATTGGTCACAGATTGTGAATATTAATTTAATTAAATTTAAAATGTGCCGTCCGACCAGAAGACTAATAATTATAACATTTCTGGTAATAGCTATGGCTTTAACGATGGTCTGTTTTATGCAGCGAAGAATTAAATATAATTTGTTTAACAATGGTATTGTAAATAATAAAATAGATTGGCATGATCGTACGGCAATGGCTGTTGATAGTTTGAAAATGGGAATTGGTGAACAAGGCAAACCGGCTTATTTACCAGACAAGGAAAGAGCAAAAGAAAAGAAATTATTTCCTCAAAATGGTTTTAATGCACACTTAAGTGATAAGATTTCATTATTTCGATCAGTGCCAGACGTTCGATATGGAATGTAAGTGTTGGAAGTACTTTAAAAATACATATTTAATATTATACAAATTATAGGCAAAGAAAATTCACAATATTTATTCTCCAATTTCAGGTGCAATAGCATCCGATATTTTAGTGACTTACCATATGTCAGTGTAATTATTATTTTTTATAATGAGCACTGGAGTACATTACTACGAACTGTGTACAGTGTTTTGAAAAGATCTCCAGAACATTTAATTTATGAGATTATTTTGGTCGATGATGGCAGTAATAAAGAATTCTTAGGGAAAAAATTAGACACTTACGTTGAAGAGAATTTACCAAAAGTTAAAATTGTACGCCACAAGGAACGTCGAGGATTAATTGCTGCTCGTTTATCTGGTGCTGAAGTAGCTAAAGGCGAAATTTTAGTATTTTTAGATTCGCATTGTGAAGCAAATTATAATTGGCTACCACCATTACTTGAACCTATAGCTTATAATCCGAAAATAGTAGTTTGTCCTCTCATTGATGTAATTGATTACGATACTTTTGAATACCGAGCACGAGATGAAGGAGCACGTGGTGTTTTTGATTGGCAATTTCGTTACAAACGTTTACCATTATTGCCAGATGACTTAAAAAACCCTACGAAACCATTTCGTAATCCCGTAATGGCAGGTGGCTTGTTCGCTATTAATAGAAAATGGTTTTGGGAATTAGGTGGATATGATACTGGGTTGGATATTTGGGGTGGTGAACAATATGAACTGAGTTTTAAAATTTGGATGTGTGGTGGTGAATTACTTGATGTACCATGTTCAAGGGTAGGACATGTTGATAGAGGAAAAATAGATCCGAAAAATGCACGGACAACAGATTTCTTGCATATTGTAAGAATGGCAATATAAAATAAAAAAAATTTGATTGATTTTTAATACTAAATTTTACATATACTTTTTAGAATTACAAACGTGTTGCTGAAGTTTGGATGGATGAATATGCTAAAATTTTATATGATAATAATCGTCCTGCTTATAATGCAGCCGATCCTGGTGACTTATCTGAACGTAAAGCTCTACGTGAACGTCTGAAATGTAAATCATTTAAATGGTATATGGAAAACATCGCTTTTGATATATTAGATTACTATCCACAGATAGAGCCTCCAACTTATGCCTATGGTATTATTCGATCTATGACAGACACAGAGTTATGTTTGGATTCACTAAATCATGTTCAAAATGGAGAACCTGGTCTATGTACATGCACCACTGAGACAGTAAATCCAATTGATAATCAAAATTGGGAATTAACTTGGTATAAGGATATAAAACTACGTCAATCTCCTTTGTGCTTAGATGTATCAGATCATCACAAAAATGCAAATCTTTCTTTATATCCCTGCCATGCCCATGGTAGACAAGGTAATCAATATTGGTTTTATGATTATCATAAGAAATGGATAGTTAATGACATTTATGGACATTGTTTGGAAGCAAATGTTGAACAGCGTAAAGTTTATATTAATAAATGTGATGATTCTAATTTAAATATGAAATGGGAATTTGGTTTTTATAATAAAACTGGATTGAACAATTTCCATAAAGTTCCGCCAATACCTTGGAAATATTAAAGATAATAAAGAAATACAAAACTTATGAGAAATTATAAATGATTAAAAAGTTTGCTAAATTTTTTTTTTTTTTTTAAATTCATATTTTATTCCTGAATTTTATTTTAATTTATATTATTAATAAATATTATAAAAATTAATTTGTAATTTTTTTCTAAACGTTAAATTATTGTAATGAGAATTGAGAAGTTAAATCAGTAGGGGATTACGCAATTTATGTATAACTCAAATGTAAATGGAATGCTTTTGAAGCTACCACACCTAATTTAAATTCAATTTGGCTCACATGATAGTATCCTTAGTTGGTATAATTTGAAGTTAGCTCTACTACCTCATATAGTAATATTTATCCAATATCAATATTAGTTTTGTAATATAATTTGTCCCTATATAATTTCGGTTTTGCGTTTTCACTGGGACCATATCGAAACTCTGAATTATATAAATTTCATTCTTGATGGTGCTTAAAATATCTGAAATTTTTAAAAAGGCAGTGTTTCAATGTAGTATTACATAAAAATTATTCTTGGACATAACTATACATGTTATTTGGTCCTCACATTTACCAGCTTTTTTTGTATTATGTTAAAACTGATTTTGATATGACGATTTTTCTGAATAACATGAAGGTGATCATCTATTTAATTTACATTTCATAAATAATTTTAACTGATATTTAGTTTCAATAGCTTAATAGCATCTGAAGCTTGTAAACATTTTGTTTAACGTATTGTTAGCTATAACATGACACATTTTGGATAGTAATTGAATAAACATTTCGGTTAAACAATTAATTATTATTGATGTATATTTTTGGGAAACTTTAAAAGTAATAAATTACAAATTGTTTTCTAAATAATCTAAATACATACTAACAACAATTATTGGTTTGGTATCCAATTGTTCCTAGCAACTTTTGAATTATGATTTCTTCATACTGTACTGCTCGTTAAAAACAACTTGTGAAGGTTATTTATGTTAATAATATTCTCAATAATTTATTAACTTTATTATTACTAAAAAAAAATTTTTTACTATGAGTTTTTTTATAGAACTATTTTAGAAGAAAGATTATTTGAACAAGTGATATTCCTTACAAATTAAAATTGGTTTTGCACACAGATTAATTAAATATAATTAATTATTTGACATAAGCTAAGAGTATGTGAAAATGTAACCAATTTGACTTTATTCAGAGCTACTGTATCAATTTAATTAATTCAGTTACAAAATATATCTTCTTCATAAATAATAAATGGAAGTGTTGGTTTGCACTCCAAATTCAACATTTTTACAAATAAAATTCAAACTTTTCCAAATTAAATTTAATATTAATCAGCTGTCAACAAGGTAATAACTTTGGCATCACGTTGAATGTGCACTTAATTAGCACCTAATGCTAATTTGACATACACATTCCGATAATAATTGCTACAATCTGTAGTACATCTATCAAGCCATTTTGAGCACATTCAGTTTCAGTTAATTACTTATAATATTTTTTATATTTCAGAAATAAATTTCATTAATTTCCTGACTAATCGGAATGAAATTAATAAAAACATATATTTTTAATTTAAAATTTAGAACTATCCAAAAAAATTAATGAGATGTGGATGATTTGAATTCATTAAAAAATTTCCACGATTTTTGAGTTGAAAACATAAATATTTAAAAAAAAAAATTAAAAATTTAGTTATAAATATTTCATTGAATTGTTACCAAATTCAAATTTAAATTGATGAAAACCAAATTTAATTTTTTTTTATGATATTTAAATTTATTAACTTGGAATTTTCAAATAGTTCTTATAATGATCCTTGATAAATGTGATTTTATTGATATTTAATGAAATAAACTGTCATTAAAATAAAAAAAGTGCATTTAGTAAATTTCTAATCAAAAATATTGTTGCGCAAATTGTATTTATTGGACCAATAAGTTGCCGATTGTGAATATTTATTTAAGTAGATTTAAAATGCGTCGACACACCAAAAGACTAATAATTAAAACATTTCAGGCAATAGCTATCGCTTTAGCAATTGTCTATTTTATACGGAAAAGAATTATTAATGATCTGAACATTGATGATCCATACTACGTTTTTGAAGCACATCAAACTAATAAAGATTTTGCAAATAATAAAATAGATTGGCATGATCGTAAGGCAATGGCTGTTGATAGTTTAAAAATTGGAATTGGTGAACAAGGCAAACCAGCTTATTTACCAGACAAGGAAACGGCAAAAGCAAAGAGATTATTTCGCCAAAATGGCTTTAATGCACACTTAAGTGATAGGATTTCATTATTTCGATCAGTACCAGATGTTCGACATGAAATGTAAGTTTCAATATTAAGGAAAAGATTTATCTTTAAAAATTGTATTTAAATCTCTATAGTAATGATTAATGACACGGTCTTTGTTATATTAAGTAAAATCGATGTCACCACTTGGTCGATTTTGAAATTTAAGACAAGATTTTCCTGCAGAATTAATAAAAAAAAAAGCAAAATTGTAGCCATTATAGAAATAATTGATTTAAAATAATTACTAAAATATTTTTTCAATTATATTTCAAATTTGTATGAAAATGTGCTCATGATAACACGTGTTTGAGCTTCGTCATAGCGGTTCGAACGTTCATATTTGCATTTCTAGAAAATTTAAATTAAAACAAAATTAAAATTGTAAAATAATACAGGGTACAACAAAGTACGGTTTATTTTTCAGTTAAAAAGCAAATTTTATATGAAAATTCAAGATATGACATTTATGTATTAAGCGCAATATCATTTAAATGACAAACTCGTCTTTCTAAACAACACCGAATTCAATAACACAAATATCGGGTTGTTTCCTAAAATCGATATGATTTTAAAACAATAGTGAGCCATTATAATTTATATAATATTAGCGCATCCGCGAAGCGTGGTAGTGTTCTAGGTGTTCACTGAACACCCAAACCCATTTATAGGTACTTAAAAAAATATTGCAAATTAAAAAAAAAGAAGAAAAAAAAGGTCTAAAAGTTATAACTCTGGCCCATTATAAAATAATTCTTTATATATTAGAAATCAATTTTCGCGGTTTCTTAAATAATGTTATTTCAGTATTATGTATTCTATAATATACTACACCACTACTGCTATATAATTTTTAATATATGTATAGAGAAATATTCTCTTTCAACAAAATACTTACTCCCATACACATACATAAGATAACTTATCGTTATCATTTACTACTTATAAAAAGTTCGGTGGTTCATAATTTAAACTGAATACTAATAATCTCTCAATTTTTTAAAAATATTTTGTGAAAATATTAAATTATCTAACAAAAGCTTGGTTAATAATTTTAACTGAACAATTGTTGATTCGTTATTGATGAGTAATGAAATTTGGCTCACAGGTTTATATCAACTTCATCTTAATGTCCGCACAAGATGAGAACGGTGGTTTTAGTGGGTTCATTTTAGAATTTTTCGTTTATATGGAGAGCTATGGTATTTTTGTTTTTATGAAACATATGAAACCATAGCTCTCTACAAATTTTCATGAAAACCAGCCTAGTTAAGTAAAGGTAATAAAATTTACGATTAATGTTTCATATGCTTTAACCTACCTATTATCTGTTTTGAAATTTTTTTTACACACATTAGTTTTGTAGTCTAATTTGTACCTATAAAATTTAGGGCCTGCAAATTAAGTGGGTCTCTGTTAAATATTAATAAAAATTAACAAGCTACAAATATAACGGTTAAATAAAAAACACTGTTGGACATAAATCACTGTTAAACCTAACAAAGAGTTATCTGCTCCACACTGCTGGCACTTTTTTCTATTTGCTGAACTGAACACCCGATATAAAACTATTAGCTTCGCCATTGGGTTTAGGGTTTTTACTTAATAATATTATATTATACCTGTATATCTGACAGGTAATATTGGTTTTATCGGGGTAAAAAATTTAAAAGTTAAATATAAAGTTAAAAGTTAAATATAAATTAAAGTACATACATTACATATATAATGTGGTAGAGCGTTCTACCATTTATCAAATATGCAAGGCAAAATAAATCAAACACTTACGCTAGTGATGGACTAATGTTACATTAAATCTCAATTTTATAAAATGCATTTTCATGCCGCTACTGCGCTACTATAGAAATATAAATACAATGCTTTAATATAATAAATTAGGTAAAGAAAATAAACGTGACGTATTCTCTAATTTCAGGTGCAATAGTATCCGATATGTTAGTGAGTTACCATTTGTCAGTGTAATTATTATTTTTTATAATGAGCACTGGAGTACATTACTACGAACTGTATACAGTGTTTTGAAAAGATCTCCCGAACATTTAATTTATGAGATTATTCTGGTCGATGATGGCAGTGAGAAAGAATTTTTAGGGAAAAAATTAGACACTTACGTTGAAGAGAATTTACCAAAAGTTAAAATTATCCGACACAAGAAACGTCAAGGATTAATTGCTGCTCGTTTATCTGGTGCTAAAGTAGCTCAAGGCGAAGTTTTAGTATTTTTAGATTCGCATTGTGAACCAAATTATAATTGGCTACCACCATTACTTGAACCAATAGATAATAATCCAAAAGTAGTAGTTTGTCCTCTCATTGATTTGATTGATTTCGATACTTTTGAATACCGAGCACAAGATGAAGGATCACGTGGTGTTTTTGATTGGGAATTTCATTATAAACGTTTACCATTATTGCCAGATGACTTAAAAAACCCTACTAAACCATTTCGTAATCCCGTAATGGCAGGTGGCTTATTTGCAATTAACAGAAAATGGTTTTGGGAATTAGGTGGATATGATCCTGGACTGGATATTTGGGGTGGTGAACAATATGAATTGAGTTTTAAAATTTGGATGTGTGGTGGCGAATTGCGTGATGTACCATGTTCAAGAGTTGGTCATGTTTTTCGAGGAAAAATGGATACGAAAAATCCAAGAACAACTGATTTCGTGCACATTGTAAGAATATTTTTTTTTATTTGCAAGACCAAATTTATATTTAACAAGACCAAATTATATTTAATATTTTTTTAGAATTACAAACGTGTTGCTGAAGTTTGGATGGATGAATATGCTAAAATTTTATATGATCGTGATCGACCTGCTTTTAATGCAGCCGATCCTGGTGACTTATCTGAACGTAAAGCTATCCGTGAACGTCTCAAATGTAAATCATTTAAATGGTATATGGAAAACGTTGCTTTTGATATATTAGATTACTATCCGCCGGTAGAGCCTCCAAGTTATGCCTATGGTATTATTCGATGTGTGGCAGCTAAGCACTTATGTTTGGATACATTAAATCGTGGTCAAAATGAAGAACCTGGTTTATATGCATGTACTAAGGAGACAGAAAGTCCAATTGGTAGCCAAAAATGGGAATTAACTTGGCATAAGGATCTAAAACAACGTCAATCTCCTTTGTGCTTAGATGTATCAGAAAATCACAAAAATGCAAAAATTTCTTTCTATCCATGCCATGGTAGACAAGGTAATCAATATTGGTTTTACGATTATCATAAGAAATGGTTAGTTAATGGCATTTATGGAGATTGTATGGAAGCAAATGTTGAACAGCGTAAAGTTTATATTAATAAATGTGATGATTCTAATTTAAATATGAAATGGGAATTTGGTTTTTATAATAAAACTGGGTTGAATAATTTCCATAAAGTTTTGCCAAAGCCTTGAAAATATTACAGATAATACAGAAATACAAAATCAAAAGACAAAAAAAAAATTAGAATTTGAGAAAATATAAAAGATTAAAAAGTTTGTTGAAGAAAAATTTATAATTTAATTTCAGTTTTCTTACAATAATTGTTCATTTTATCTGTTTTTTTTATAACCATATTCTAAAAATTAAAAAAAAATTTATAAATTTTTACTAATCAGCATTTTTATTTTCATCAAATCAATTTGTTGTTATGTTGAATGTTCAAATCAAGAAAAATTGTGAAAACTCAATGTACAATTTTAATGAAAACGCCATCTATTGTAATGTAGGCTCATTTATGATGCTTTCGAAATGATGACGATAAAGCTAAAATTATGAATATTTTTATTATTTATTTTAAAGCTGATTTTGATATGATGTTTTTTCTGAATAACGTAAAGGGTAAAGGAGATCAAGATCATCTATTTAATAATTTACATTTGATAAATAATATAAGCTGAATCAATAGCTTAATAACATCTGAAGCTTGTAAACATTTTGTTTAACGTATTGTTAGCTATTACATGACACTTTTTGGATAATAATTGAATAAACATTTCGGTTAAACAATTAATTACTATTGATGTAAATTTTTGAGAAACTTTAAAAGTAATAAATTACAAATTGTTTTCTAAATAATCTAAATGCTAACAACAATTATTAGTTTGGTTTCCAATTATTCATATCAACTTTTGAATTATGATTTCTTCATAGTTTACTGCTCGTTAAAAACAACTTATGAAGGTTATTTATGTTAATAATATTCTCAATAATTTATTAACTTTATTATTAGTAAAAAAAAATTTTTACTATGAGTTTTTTTATAGAACTATTTTAGAAGAAAGATTATTTGAACAAGTGTTATTCCTTACAAATTAAAATTGGTTTTGCACACAGATTAATTAAATATAATTAATTATTTGACATAAGCTAAGAGTATGTGAAAATGTAACCAATTTGACTTTATTGGGAGCTACTGTATCAATTTAATTAAATCAGTTATACAATATCTTCTTCATAAGTAATAAATGGAAGTGTTGGTTTGCACTCCAAATTCAACATTTTTACAAATAAAATTCAAACTTTTCCAAATTAAATTTAATATTAATCAGCTGTCAACAAAGTAATAACTTCGGCGTCACTCTGAATGTTCACTTAATCAGCAGCTAATGATAATTTGAGATTCACAATACGATAATAATTGCTACAATCTGTAGTACATCTATCAAGCCATTTTGAGCACATGCAGTTAATTACTTAATTTAAAATTTAGAACTATCCAAAAAAATTAATGAGATGTGGATGATTTGAATTCATTAAAAAAATTCCACGATTTCTCGAGTTGAAAACATAAAATTTAAAAAAAAAAAAAAAAAATTAGTTGAAAATATTTCATTGAATTGTTACCAAACAAATTAAAACTTGAATTGATGAAAACCAAATTTAATTTTTTTTTATGATATTTAAATTTATTAACTTGGAATTTTCAATTTTCAAATAGTTCTTATAATGACACTAGATGAATTTGATTTTATTGATATTTAATGAAATAAACTGTCATTAAAATAAAAAAGTGCCTTTAGTAAATTTCTAATCAAAAATATTGTTGCGCAAATTGTTTTTATTGGACCAATAAGTTGCCGATTGTGAATATTTATTTAAGTAGATTTAAAATGCGTCGACACACCAAAAGACTAATAATTAATACATTTCGGGCAATAGCTATCGCTTTAGCAATTGTCTATTTTATACGGAAAAGAATTATTAATGATCTGAACATTGATGATCCATACTACGTTTTTGAAGCACATCAAACTAATAAAGATTTTGCAAATAATAAAATAGATTGGCATGATCGTAAGGCAATGGCTGTTGATAATTTAAAAATTGGAATTGGTGAACAAGGCAAACCAGCTTATTTACCAGACAAGGAAACGGCAAAAGCAAAGAGATTATTTCGCCAAAATGGCTTTAATGCACACTTAAGTGATAGGATTTCATTATTTCGATCAGTACCAGATGTTCGACATGAAATGTAAGTTTCAATATTAAGGAAAAGATTTATCTTTAAAAATTGTATTTAAATCTCTATAGTAATGATTAATGACACGGTCTTTGTTATATTAAGTAAAATCGATGTCACCACTTGGTCGATTTTGAAATTTAAGACAAGATTTTCCTGCAGAATTAATAAAAAAAAAAGCAAAATTGTAGCCATTATAGAAATAATTGATTTAAAATAATTACTAAAATATTTTTTCAATTATATTTAAAATTTGTATGAAAATGTGCGCATGATAACACGTGTTTGAGTGCACGATAATACTTTTTGTGTTCTATAAATTTCGTGATAGCGGTTCGATCATTCATATTTGTATTTCTAGAAAATTTAAATTAAAATTGTAAAATAAAAAATAAAAATAATACAAGGTATAACCAAAGATAATATAATACAGGAAGATTTCTCATCACATACAAATTTAACTATCAAAATATTTTGTATGGCGGCGGGTTGTAATATTACGACCCGTCATAATATTACGCTCTCACAAAAGATTTTTTTAAATTACGAAATGCTCATCAGATTACTACCCGCTCTCAAAATATATTTTCATACTCATATTCATATTCATAGTCAAAGTCCACGATATATACAAACTATAACAAGGTATAGTAAAGACAAAACGTCAGTCGCCATCTTGTATGATAAGACGTCACTGTGATCAGTTGTTTTAACAAATATAATCGTGGATATGGATAAAAATATTTTTTTCTTGTGTTTATTTATAAATTTAAAAACTATTATTGGATTGGAAGTAGTAAATATAATTAAAATTAAAATGGTTAATTGTGTGTTCGTGTCGTGGGCTGTAAAAACTGTTCAATTAAAAAAAATCAGAAAAGACAGTGAATTATTATAGTTTTCCTTGATAAAAAAAATGGGTTGTTGTGTGTGGAAGAAAAGATAAATTCTGTACGAACATTTTGAAGAAAGTGAATTTTTTTACAGGACATTCTTTTAAATGTTGCAAAAGAAAAAAGACGCTTTTCAGCAGCAACGACTCTAATTTATATGACTTAACAAATAATTCACCAGCGTTCGATATAAACAATAAAACTAAAACTGAATTTACAAATTTATATAAATGTTCAGAAAATATCACTAATGTAGTAAAAATGGTTCAAAATGGACAAAACTTAGAAAATTTTGAATTTGGTACATATGTTAAAATGATTGATTTTGCTCATGCATTTCCATCTGAAGACCAAACAATTGATTCAAATTATTTATTTGGTATTGAAAGTTTAGTAAAAAATTTTGAAGAATTTTTAGAAGAAGCCAATTAAAATTTATAAAATAATTTAAGAAATAATTCCAATATATATATGTATATATATATTTTAATATTTTAATTTTATAAAATCTCCAAAGATATATATTTGTGTTTTTATTTAAAAAATATAAATTTTCATTCACAGGTACTTCAAAAAATTAAATTACTACACTTTCTAAGTTTTACAATTTTTCATTTTTACTACTGACGTCACATTTTTCTGTCAAAAAGTTTTTACCATACCTTGTTTTAGTCTGTATATCGTGGTCAAAGTCAAGTTGTCAATTAAATTTTGCGAAACAAAACAAAAGGAAATAAAAAAAATCTCTGCTTGTGATATTTTTTCTCTTTGTTTTAGAAAGCTTTTCTTCCCTTTTCAGCTTTTCACGTTGCTCGAACGCACCATAGTTGAAATAAATAAAAATAATTCAGATAATACTTCTTGGGTTTATATATTTTTTGGTACAACAAAGTACGGTTTATTTTTCAGTTAAAAAGCAAATTTTATATGAAAATTCAAGATATGACATTTATGTATTAAGCGAAATATCATTTAAGTAACAAACTCATTTTTCTTAAGTGACAAACACCGAATTCAATAACACAGTTATAAAAATAAAGTAGTGATGTGCAAAAATTGAGTACCGATTACCAAAGTATTCGTTACTTGAAGAATGAATGAGTACTGATTACTTATACTCATCAAAAGTATTCGTTCCTTGTATGATTACTTTTCATTTAATATGAAACCCAAATTAAAATTATAGTATTGTAGTTAACCAAATTTCCAAGCCAACAGAAAATTATTCATTTCATTTTTCATTATACTACCGAGAAAAAAAAATTGCATATGAGTACTGAGACCGAGGAATGATTTGATTACTTTTTTCATCTGATTACTCAAAATGAGTGTGAGTATTGAGTAAATTTTTCGTTTCTTCGAACGTGTATTGTATTGTGTGTAACTGAAGTTGTAGTCCGTCACGCCACAATACAAAACAATATGATTACTTTTCATGTATGGATAATTTCAAATGTCATCTGAAATGAAAAGTAATCATAAAGTAACGAATACTTCGTATTGAGTACATCGAGTACCGATGATTACCTGAAAGTAACGAATTCGCACATCACTAAAATAAAGTAGGTACATGCTTTACATAATGTGGTAGAGCGTTCTACCATTTATCAAATATGCAAACCAAAATAAATCAAACACTTACGCTAAGTAGTCAGTTATAAAATGCATCAATTTTATAAAATGCATTTTCATGTCGCTACTGCGCTACTATAGAAATGTAAATACAATGCTTTAATATAATAAATTAGGTAAAGAAAATAAACGTGACGTATTCTCTAATTTCAGGTGCAATAGTATCCGATATGTTAGTGAGTTACCATTTGTCAGTGTAATTATTATTTTTTATAATGAGCACTGGAGTACATTACTACGAACTGTATACAGTGTTTTGAAAAGATCTCCCGAACATTTAATTTATGAGATTATTCTGGTCGATGATGGCAGTCAGAAAGAATTTTTAGGGAAAAAATTAGACACTTACGTTGAAAACAATTTACCAAAAGTTAAAATTGTCCGGCACAAGGAACGTCGAGGATTAATTGCTGCTCGTTTATCTGGTGCTAAAGTAGCAAAAGGAGAAATTTTAGTATTTTTAGATTCGCATTGTGAACCAAATTATAATTGGCTACCACCATTACTTGAACCAATAGATTATAATCCAAAAGTAGTAGTTTGTCCTCTCGTTGATTTGATTGATTTCGATACTTTTGAATACCGAGCACAAGATGAAGGAGCACGTGGTGTTTTTGATTGGGAATTTCATTATAAACGTTTACCATTATTGCCAGATGACTTAAAAAACCCTACGAAACCATTTCGTAATCCCGTAATGGCAGGTGGCTTGTTCGCTATTAATAGAAAATGGTTTTGGGAATTAGGTGGATATGATCCTGGGTTGGATATTTGGGGTGGTGAGCAATATGAACTGAGTTTTAAAATTTGGATGTGTGGTGGTGAATTACTTGATGCACCATGTTCAAGAGTTGGGCATGTTTATCGTGGAAAAATGGATTCGAACAATCCAAGAACAACTGATTTCGTGCACATTGTAAGAATATTTTTTTTTTATTTGCAAGACCAAATTTATATTTAACAAGACCAAATTATATTTAATATTTTTTTAGAATTACAAACGTGTTGCTGAAGTTTGGATGGATGAATATGCTAAAATTTTATATGATCGTGATCGACCTGCTTTTAATGCAGCCGATCCTGGTGACTTATCTGAACGTAAAGCTATCCGTGAACGTCTGAAATGTAAATCATTTAAATGGTATATGGAAAACGTTGCTTTTGATTTATTAGATTTCTATCCACCGGTAGAGCCTCCAAGTTATGCCTATGGTATTATTCGATCTGTGGCAGTTAAACAGTTATGTTTGGATACATTAAATCGTGGTCAAAATGAAGAACCTGGTTTATATGCATGTACTAAGGAAACAGAAAGTCCAATTGGTAACCAAAAATGGGAATTAACTTGGCATAAGGATCTAAAACAACGTCAATCTCCTTTGTGCTTAGATGTATCAGAATATCGCAAAAATGCAAAAATTTCTTTCTATCAATGCCATGGTAGACAAGGTAATCAATATTGGTTTTATGATTATCATAAGAAATGGTTAGTTAATAGCATTTATGGAGATTGTATGGAAGCAAATTTTGAACAGCGTAAAGTTTATATTAATAAATGTGATGATTCTAATTTAAATATGAAATGGGAATTTGGTTTTTATAATAAAACTGGGTTGAATAATTTCCATAAAGTTTTGCCAAAGCCTTGAAAATATTACAGATAATACAGAAATACAAAATCAAAAGACAAAAAAAAAAATTAGAATTTGAGAAAATATAAAAGATTAAAAAGTTTGTTGAAGAAAAATTTATAATTTAATTTCAGTTTTCTTACAATAATTGTTCATTTTATCTGTTTTTTTTATAACCATATTCTAAAAATTAAAAAAAAATTTATAAATTTTGACTAATCAGCATTTTTATTTTCATCAAATCAATTTGTTGTTATGTTGAATGTTCAAATCAAGAAAAATTGTGAAAACTGAATGTACAATTTAATGAAAACGCCATCTATTGTAATGTAGGCTCATTTATGATGCTTTCGAAATGATGACGATAAAGCTAAAATTATGAATATTTTTATTATTTATTTTAAAGCTGATTTTGATATGATGTTTTTTCTGAATAACGTAAAGGGTAAAGGAGATCAAGATCATCTATTTAATAATTTACATTTGATAAATAATATAAGCTGAATCAATAGCTTAATAACATCTGAAGCTTGTAAACATTTTGTTTAACGTATTGTTAGCTATTACATGACACTTTTTGGATAATAATTGAATAAACATTTCGGTTAAACAATTAATTACTATTGATGTAAATTTTTGAGAAACTTTAAAAGTAATAAATTACAAATTGTTTTCTAAATAATCTAAATGCTAACAACAATTATTAGTTTGGTTTCCAATTATTCATATCAACTTTTGAATTATGATTTCTTCATAGTTTACTGCTCATGAAATACCATTGATAGTGCAATTGAACTTATGAAAGTGATTGTACTTTAAAAATATTCTCAATCATTTTTATTAGCTTTATTTTTAAATAGGTTGTACCGGAAAAAATATATGTCACTACGAGTCTTTTTATAAGTCTATTTTAGAAACAATGTTATTTGGACAGGTGTTCTTCCTTACAAATAAAAATTGCTTTTGTACACAGATTAATTAAATATAATTAATTTTTTGACATAAGCTAAGAGTATGTTAAAATGTAACCAATTTGAATTTATTAAGAGCTACTGTATCAATTTAATTAATTCAGTTACAAAATAACTTCTTCATAAATAATAAATGAAAGTGGTGATTTGCATCCAAACTCAACATTTTTGTAAATAAAATTCAAATTTTTCCAACTTAAATTTAATATTAATCGGTTGTCAACAAGGTAATGACTTCGGCGTCACTCTGAATGTTCACTTAATCAGCAGCTAATGATAATTTGAGATTCACAATACGATAATAATTGCTACAATCTGTAGTACATCTGTCAAGCCATTTTGAGCACATTCAGTTTCAGTTAATTACTTATAATATTTTATATATTTCAGAAATAAATTTCATTAATTTCCTGACTAATCCGAATGAAATTAATAAAAACATATTTTTAATTTAAAATTTAGAACTATCCAAAATAATTACTGATATGTGGATCATTTGAGTACATTAAAAAATTTCCACCATTTTCGAGTTTAAAACTTATATATTAAAAAAAAAAAATTAAAAATTTAGTTATAAATATTTCATTGAATTGTTACCAAATTAAAATTTGAATTGATGAAAACCAAATTTAATGATATTTAAATTTATTAACTTGGAATTTTCAAATAGTTCTTATAATGATCCTTGATAAATGTGATTTTATTGATATTTAATGAAATAAACTTGCACTAAGTAAAACAAAAAGGTGCCTTTAGTAAATTTGTAATTAACAATATTGTTGCATAAATTGTATTTATTGGGCCAGTAGGTCACAGATAGTGAATACTATAATATTAATTTAATTAGATTTAAAATGCGTCGTCACACCAGAAGACTAATAATTAAAACATTTTTGGCAATAGCTATCGCTTTAGTAATTGTATATTTTATACGGCGTGATGATCCATACTACATTTTTAAAGGACATAAAACTAATGGAGATAGTAAAATAGATTGGCATGATCGTACGGCAATGTCTGTTGATAGTTTAAAAATGGGACTTGGTGAACAAGGCAAACCAGCTTATTTGCCAGACAAGGAAAGAGCAAAAGAAAAGAGATTATTTCATCAAAACGGTTTTAATGCATACTTAAGTGATAAGATTTCATTAATTCGATCAGTGCCAGACGTTCGACATGGAATGTAAGTGTTGCAAGTACTTTAAGAATAAATATTTAATATTTCAAATTATAGGCAAAGCAAATTCACTTATTTTATTGTCCAATTTCAGGTGCAATAGCATAGAATATCTTATAAAGCTACCATATGTCAGTATAATTATTATTTTCTATAATGAGCACTGGAGTACATTACTACGAACTGTATACAGTGTTTTGAAAAGATCTCCCGAACATTTAATTTATGAGATTATTCTGGTCGATGATGGCAGTAATAAAGCATTCTTAGGGAAAAAATTAGACACTTACGTTGAAGAGAATTTACCAAAAGTTAAAATTGTACGGCACAAGGAACGTCGAGGATTAATTGCTGCTCGTTTATCTGGTGCTGAAGTAGCTCAAGGCGAAGTTTTAGTATTTTTAGATTCGCATTGTGAACCAAATTATAATTGGCTACCACCCTTACTTGAACCAATAGCTTATAATCCGAAAATAGTAGTTTGTCCTTACATTGATTTAATTGATTTCGATACTTTTGAATACCGAGCACAAGATGAAGGAGCACGTGGTGCTTTTGATTGGGAATTTCATTACAAACGTTTACCATTATTGCCAGATGACTTGAAAAACCCTACAAAACCATTTCGTAATCCCGTAATGGCGGGTGGCTTATTTGCAATTAACAGAAAATGGTTTTGGGAATTAGGTGGATATGATCCTGGACTGGATATTTGGGGTGGTGAGCAATATGAACTGAGTTTTAAAATTTGGATGTGTGGTGGTGAATTACTTGATGTACCATGTTCAAGAGTTGGGCATGTTTATCGTGGAAAAATGGATTCGAACAATCCACGAACAACTGATTTCGTGCACATTGTAAGAAGAATGGAATAAAATATTTTTTTTTATTTGCAAATTTTATTTAACTTATATTTTTTTAGAATTACAAACGTGTTGCTGAAGTTTGGATGGATGAATATGCTAAAATTTTATATGATCGTGATCGACCTGCTTTTAATGCAGCCGATCCTGGTGATTTATCTGAACGTAGAGCTCTACGTGAACGTCTGAAATGTAAATCATTTAAATGGTATATGGAAAACATCGCTTTTGATATATTAGATTACTATCCACCGGTAGAGCCTCCAAGTTATGCCTATGGTATTATTCGATCTTTGGCAGCTAAGCACTTATGTTTAGATACATTAGGTCATAGTCAAAATGAAGAACCTGGTTTATATGCATGTACTAAGGAGACAGAAAGTCCAATTGGTAACCAAAAATGGGAATTAACTTGGCATAAGGATCTAAAACAACGTCAATCTACTTTGTGCTTAGATGTATCAGAACATCACAAAAACGCGAAAGTTTCTTTCTATCCATGCCATGGTAGACAAGGTAATCAATATTGGTTTTATGATCATCATAAAAAATGGTTAGTTAATGGCATTTATGAAGAATGTTTGGAAGCAAATGTTGAACAGAGTAAAGTTTATATTAATAAATGTGATGATTCTAATTTAAATATGAAATGGGAATTTGGTTTTTATAATAAAACTGGATTGAATAATTTCCATAAAGTTGTGCCAAAACCCTGAAAATATTAAACTTAAATAAAGATATACAAAAATTTTAAATTTTATATTTATTTTTATCAACATTAAAAAACCAACATAAGTAAACGAATTTTTTCAACTTTAAAAGGCTCGGTTGAAATAAAGTTTAAACCAAAAAAACCACAAATCAATCTATAACAATTTTTTTAACATCAAGTTCGTCGAATGTGCTGACATGTAGCTCTCTACTTATCAATTTCTTAGAACCTAACCTATAAGAATTTTCGTAGACATTAATGTGTGCTAAAACAATAAGTAAGTATTAATTAAAAAATTAATCTGAATAATCATTTTATTTATCGAAAAAACTATAATTTTATACTATTCAAAGTAATGTGACCCTATGAAGTTTGGAGAGTTAATATAATTTGAAAATATTAACTTTTGAAAAATTGGACGTATAACAATGCAGCCGACGATAATTTAAAGTATTTAAGGTCAAAGTAACGTCACAAGGGGAATGCCATTAAAATAAAATTGTAGGAAATGTTTTATAGTGTATTTTTACCATTACATATTTTTTCGATCTTATAACGAATATTACAGCAATATCTCTTTAAGTAAACCACAGCTTCTCCTTCTATCTTTTGAACTGAAGGCGATAAAGGTGTAACATAAAGCAGTAAAATTTTTAAAATCGAAATAGTTTGAATGGGAAATGGGAGTTTAAATGTGGCAACAACTTTGATGGTAATCAATCCTATTCACTAATATTCTGTTTGGCTGGAAATTGCTGCCAATGCCAACAAGAAATGCGCAATTTCAACAGGTCTACGTTCTATATCAATATCACTACTTTTGGCTGCTACTGCCGCTTTTTTTCTGCGAGGTTGTGTTACGTGATATATATAATTCTTTTTCTATAAGGCCTTTCGTGTGATTGCAGATATAATCTAAAATTCAAAAAAAAGAAGTGTATAAAAATTTTTGAACTGTAAAAACTTCAAAAAAAAAGAAGAGTATAAAAATTTTTGAACTGTAACAAAAATACAATAAAAGTTAAAGTTGCCTAGGAGCTTCTAAAAAATATATTTTAACAAAATCTTTTTTGACATTTCTTAACGGAATTCAATATAAGAAGTTTGATTAAATTTTGATTTTTGATATTTAATTTGAATTAATTAAAAAATAATATTATTTATATGGTGCAAAATTGTGATATTTATGAAATCCATGATATTGCAATGACACTGTTTCAATGGCTCTAATACTAATAACTAAAATAGATAAAAAATATTATTTAAATTTCCAATAAATGTAGTATTAGATATTATAAAAAGTCTTCAATTTAATTAGTCATAATTAAAGATTATAATTATAATGCGTCGTCACAAAAAAAAATTAATAATTAAAATTTTTCTCGCAATATTTATTATCTATTTTATTTGTAAAAGAATTCATATTTATACTCCAATCTCACACTCTGATGATGTAGAATACGATTTGGAAGAACTTCATATTAAATATCATATGAATTTAATAGATTGGCATGATCGCATAGCAATGGCTGCTGATCGATTAAGAACTGGCATTGGTGAACAAGGTTTACCTGCTATTACAAATTTACCAGATACTGAAAAATCATACGAAATGGATTTATATAGTCAAAATGGTTTTAATGCACTCTTGAGTGATATGATTTCATTAAATCGATCAGTACCAGATATTCGAAATAAATTGTAAGTTTACAAGTAAAAATGGAATATTACATTAAAATTATTTGGTTCTTCTATATTGCAGATGTAATACCATCAAATATCTTAGTAAATTACCAAATGTTAGTGTAATTATTATTTTCTATAATGAACATTGGAGTACATTACTACGAACTGTATACAGTGTGTTGAGAAGATCACCAGAACTTTTGATTTATGAAATTATTCTTGTTGATGATTCTAGTGATAAAGAATTCTTAGGGACAAAACTAGACATCTATGTTGCAAAAAATCTACCAAAGGTGAAAATTGTCCGACACAAGGAACGTAAAGGACTAATTGCAGCTCGTTTAACTGGAGCTAAAGTATCCAAAGGCGAAGTTTTAGTATTTTTGGATTCACATTGTGAACCAAATTATAATTGGCTACCACCATTACTCGAACCGATAGTTTATAACCCGAAAATTGTAGTTTGTCCTTTTATGGATCATATTGAACCTGATACTTTCGAATATAAGATACAAGATGAAGGTAGACGTGGTGGTTTTGATTGGCAATTTCATTATAAACGTTTGCCATTATTGCCAGAAGACTTAAAAGATCTTTCAAAACCATTTCGTAATCCAGTAATGGCAGGTGGTTTATTTGCAATTAATAGAAAATGGTTTTGGGAATTAGGTGGATATGATCCTGGATTGGATATTTGGGGTGGTGAACAATATGAATTGAGTTTTAAAATTTGGATGTGTGGTGGAGCTGTTCTTGATGTTCCATGTTCAAGAGTTGGACATATTTACCGTGGAAATATGATTTCGAAAATTCCACGAACAACTGATTTCGTACATATAGTAAGAAAAGCCAAACCCTATTTTTAAAGATTTTATTAATATGAATTATATTTTTTTTTTACATTTCTCTTAGAATTACAAGCGCGTTGCTGAAGTTTGGATGGATGAATATGCTGAAGTTTTATATAAAAGCGACAATGAAGTATTTGATGCAATTGATGTTGGTAATATGTCTGATCGTAGAGCAATCCGTAAACGTTTAAAATGTAAATCATTTAAATGGTTTATGGAAACTATTGCTTTTGATACACTAATACATTATCCACTGGTAGAACCACCAAGTTATGCCACTGGCATTATACGAAGCATTGCAGATCAACAGTTTTGTTTAGATTCAATGGAACACGGCCAAAATGAAGAACCTGGTTTACTTCCATGTACTCAAGATGCATTAGATGGAAATGGCGAAGAAACTCAGAATTGGGAAATAAGTTGGCACAAAGATTTAAGATTACCTGAAGCAAATTTATGCATAGATGCCCCAAACCATGATTTAGATGCAAAACTTATGTTAAATAAATGCCATAACGGGCAAGGGAATCAATGTTGGTTTTATGACCATAATAAAAAATTATTAGTACAAGGCGTTACTAAACATTGTCTTGAAGCTAATATAGAAAATCGTACAGTTTATATTAATAAATGCAATAATGCGAATATTAATATGAAATGGGAATTCAGTTTTTATAATGTGACGTTATTGGAAAGATTCTATATAGATTTGCCAAAACCATAAAATTATGTATACTTTTAATAAGTCTTTAATAAATAAATTTATAAATTTCTTATTTGAGATAAAGTTACATTGTGATAATTGAAGATAATTATGGATTACCAGAATAATAAATTATTGTTAAATATTTATTTCTTAAGCAATTTTGAAATATTCTTAACTATTGTGAAATATTCTTAAATTAGAATGGCTACAGATGGTAATCGAAGATTTTCTCCATCCACTGAAAGAAATAGATATAAATTTTTTGAATACCTTCACCTTGACGATGAACGAAGAAATAATAAAATACTAACACAAGTTGAGCATAGAAATAATCAAATAATAAAAACATAATAATTGCAAATACATTTTCTTATTTACTCCATACCGCTACAGCATATGTAGAACTTTGCCCTCCTTTAAAATGCCTTTCCAAATGGTGCACTAGATAGAGCACTAATTTTCCTATTTATAACACCGGTTTCTTGAATTGAATTAAGCGCGCTGTCATCTAGATTTTGGTCATTTGACTTGCCGGTGGGTTTTTATTGAAAATTTTGCATATAGCATTTGCTATAACTACATGTCCAAGTTAATTGTGGTCCTGGATTGTAATTTGTAATCCATGAGGTTATGATGGGTTGGGTACGTAAGCCCGAAATTCAAAATCCATAATTCAAAATCCCGAATGACTGAGAAATTTATGGTCTTAAAAATCGTGGCGATTGTTAAGACCAAAAATTGCTCAGTCATTAGGGAATTTGAAAAGAAATTCTTTGGAATTTGTTACTATTCGAATTTAATAAGCCATACTTTTACCATTTCTATTGTGGTTTTTTTTCTATTGTGGCAAATTACGGGGTCATCGTCATCATAATTATACTTTAGTGCGAATAGTTTGGTCGTTTACAATTACACGTTTACAATTATTTTTAGTTATATAATAATTCTGTCAGAATAACAATGTTGGTTGATGGACGGTACCTTCCATCACGATACAACTTTTTAGCATCCATAGATACAATGTAATTTTATTTTTCTGTTTAATGAGTCGAAAAAGTAGTCAAGCCTATTCTAAGTTTTTTTTTTTTTTTGAACTTGCACGATTAGCTTACGAATGGAATATAGATTTAAATCCCCCAAAAAGTAATATCTGATTTTGAAAAAGCTAATACTGCTAGAGAATTATTTTCATACTCTGAATGTTAAGGATGTTAATTTCACTTTGGTCAAATAATTTGAAGAAGGGTTCAAAAGTAGGGTATGAGCACTAAGTATGGCAATTCAGAAGAATTTAGTTTAAAAATACGTATGATAAAGGCTCTTGCTTTTGTACCACCTGCCGAAATACCTGAGTTTTATGACGCGTTATACCGCAACCTGGAGGATCAATATACCAAAAAAATTGCTCGCTAGCAAAAAGCCAATTATATTAATGGTAAGTTGGTTGGTTGGTTTAAGAAGGGGTGTGGAAGTGGCCAAACCACGTACCAATACCGTATGGTCCGTTGTACCCCATTACGAAACGTTACCCATTTTTACCACTAATCGTGCCATCATAATTTCTTGCTTAATTCTATTAATTCTCGTGCAAAATAAAAACCGAAAAATTTTAATCTTTTATTACACAGAGAAGGACAGTGACATAAAAGATGTTCAATTATCTCATCATCTTTAGCGCAGCATCTACAAGCGGTTTCCGTTATACGACCTAGTCGTTCAGCATGTTTACGCAATAGTAAATGCCACGTGACTATTCCCGTGTACAGTCTGAGCATGGGTTTGGTCATGTTCAGAATACTACTCGAAAGTTTAGCGTTGAAGTTGCACCGGAATAATTTTTTCTCACTTTTGCAAGATTATATCCAGTCCAAAATATAGTCTCAGAACACCTAAAGGCGTACAAATTTGATAACAAAGGTGTGATTAAAATCTTCGAAATGTTTGTTTTTTCCATTTTTTTTTTTTGACAGAAGAACTTAAAGTTGCCTAGAAACTTTTAATTAATATAAAAATAATTTAACATTTCTTATTTGACATTTTTAACGATTTTCAATTTAAAAAGTTTGATTAAATTTTCATTATTGAGCATCTTTAATTTGAATTAATTAAATAATAATATTATTTATATAGCTACTTCCAAAAGTCGTTAAATCAATTACTAATTATTACTGATTTTAATTATAATGTGTCGTCACAAAAAAAATTTCATAATAACAACTTTTCTTATAATATTTATTATCTATTATATTTGTAAAAGAATTCATATTTATACTCCAATCTCACACTCTGATGATGTAGAATACGATTTGGAAGAACTTCATATTAAATATCATATGAATTTAATAGATTGGCATGACCGCACAGCAATGGCTGCTGATAGATTAAGAACTGGCATTGGTGAACAAGGCGTACCTGCTATTACTAATTTGCCAGATACTGAAAAATCATACGAAATGGATTTATATAGTCAAAATGGTTTTAATGCACTCTTGAGTGATCTGATTTCATTAAATCGATCAGTACCAGATATTCGAAATAAATTGTAAGTTTACAAGTAAAAATGGAATATAACATTAAAATTATTTGGTTCTTCTATATTGCAGATGTAATACAATCAAATATCTTAGTAAATTACCAAATGTTAGTGTAATTATTATTTTCTATAATGAACATTGGAGTACATTACTACGAACTGTATACAGTGTGTTGAGAAGATCACCAGAACTTTTGATTTATGAAATTATTCTTGTTGATGATGGTAGTGACAAAAATTTCTTAGAAATAAAACTTGACATCTATGTTGCAAAAAATCTACCAAAAGTGAAAATTGTCCGACATAAGGAACGTAAAGGACTAATTGCAGCTCGTTTAACTGGAGCTAAAGTATCCAAAGGCGAAGTTTTAATATTTTTGGATTCACATTGTGAACCAAATTATAATTGGCTACCACCATTACTCGAACCGATAGTTTATAACCCGAAAATTGTAGTTTGTCCTTTTATGGATCATATTGAACCTGATACTTTCGAATATAAGATACAAGATGAAGGTAGACGTGGTGGTTTTGATTGGCTATTTCATTATAAACGTTTACCATTATTGCCAGATGATTTAAAAAACCCTACTAAACCATTTCGTAATCCCGTAATGGCAGGTGGTTTATTTGCAATTAATAGAAAATGGTTTTGGGAATTAGGTGGATATGATCCTGGAATGAATATTTGGGGTGGTGAACAATATGAATTGAGTTTTAAAGTTTGGATGTGTGGTGGAGCTCTTCTTGATGTTCCATGTTCAAGAGTTGGACATATTTACCGTAGAAATATGAATTCGAAAAATCCACGAACAACTGATTTCGTACATATAGTAAGAAAAGCCAAACCCTATTTTTATAGCTTTTATTATTATGATTTTTTTTTTTAATTTTCCCTTAGAATTACAAGCGTGTTGCTGAAGTTTGGATGGATGAATATGCTGAATTTTTATATAAAAGCGACAAAGAAGCATTTGATGCAATTGATGTTGGTAATATGTCTGATCGTAGAGCAATACGTAAACGTTTAAAATGTAAATCCTTTAAATGGTTTATGGAAACTATTGCTTTTGATACACTAATACATTATCCACTGGTAGAACCATCAAGTTATGCCACTGGCATTATACGAAGCATTGCAGATCAACAGTTTTGTTTAGATTCAATGAATCACGGGCAAAATGAAGAACCTGGTTTACTTCCATGTACTCAATATGCATTAGATGGAAATGGCGAAAAAACTCAGAATTGGGAAATAAGTTGGCACAAGGATTTAAGATTACCTGAAGCAAATTTATGCATAGATGCCCCAAACCATGATTTAGATGCAAAACTTATGTTAAATAAATGCCATAACGGGCAAGGGAATCAATGTTGGTTTTATGATCATAATAAAAAATTATTAGTGCAAGGCGTTACTAAACATTGTCTTGAAGCTAATATAGAAAATCGTACAGTTTATATTAATAAATGCAATAATGCGAATATTAATATGAAATGGGAATTTAGTTTTTATAATGTGAGGTTATTAGACAGATTCTATATAGATGGGCCAAAACCATAAAATTATGTATACTTTTAATAAGTCTTTAATAAATAAATTTATAAATTTCTTATTTGAGATAAAGTTACATTGTGATAATTGAAGATAATTATGGATTACCAGAATAAAAAATTATTGTTAAATATTTATTTCTTAAGCGTATGGCGTAATTAATAATTTTGAAATATTCTAATTATTGTGTATATTCTATTTACTCCATGCCGATACAGCACATGAAGAGCTTTGCCATCCTTCTTCAAAATGCCTTTCCAAATGGTACAGTCTAGCTAGAGCACTAATTTTCCAATTTATACACCGATTTCTCGAATTTCATCTAGCACGCAATACGCCGTCTAACCATCTAGCTTTGGGTCGTCAGACTTGTAGACTTCCTGGTGGGTTTTCATTGAAAATTTTGAATATAGCATCTGCTCTAACTACATGTCCAAGCCAACTGTAGTGCTGGGTTTTAATCCATAATGTTATGGTTATATCCTCGTCTTGCATTCCTTATAGGTACGAATTTTGTAAGAACCATCTGATTACGTATTGTTCCGATTTTCTTTTTTAATAACTTTCTTTCAAAGCATTGTAGCTTTATTTCAACAGATTTTTACAGCATCCATATTTCATAAGCACGTTAGCACTGGCCTAATTATTACTCGTTTAGTACATTTTTATTTTAGTTGACAGTATTTTTTTAAAGCCGAACACAACTTTTTCCTGCTTTAATTCTTTCGCAAATTTCTATGCTACAATAATTAGTTAGAATTATGATCCTTAGTATTTAAAATGCTGCACTTTAAGAACATTATATGAATCAACAGTAACGATTGACATGGTCTGTTGACATGACGGCTCACAAAAATTTAGTTTTTTATTCATAGACCAAATATTTTAGATTGGTTTTCTATATTTCGACGAATTGTTCCTTTACAGCCATCATGGGTCTTCCAATTAGGTCTAATTTATCTGTATATACTAGTGGCTGATTATTCCAAATGGTACAAGTGCTAACAGATGTCAAATGATTTTCTATCAGCAATTAACAGATTACAATCACAAGTGGATAAGCAAATTACATGCATAAATTTCATATTAAAAGTAATTATATAATAATCATGGAGGTAATTACTAAAATTTTGCATCCATAATAGCACTTTGTTTGCTCAATTAGAGCAATTGGTAGAAGATCACTTTTGCAAGATTATATCCATTCCAAAAAATAGTCCCAGAACACCTAAAAGCGTACAAATTTGACAACGAAGATGGGCTTAAAATCTTGAAAATGTTTGTTTTTTTTCCATTTTTTTTTTTTGACAGAAGAACTTAAAGTTGCCTAGAAACTTTTAATTAATATAAAAATAATTTAACATTTCTTACTTGACATTTTTAACGATTTTTCAATTTAAAAAGTTTGATTAAATTTTCATTATTGAGCATCTTTAATTTGAATTAATTCAAAAATAGTATTATTTATATAGCTACTTCCAAAAGTCGTGAAATCAATTACGAATTATTACTGATTTTAATTATAATGCGTCGTCATAATAAAATTTTCGTAATAAAAACTTTTCTCGCAATATTTTTAATTTATCATATTTGTAAAAGAATTCATATTTTTATCCCAATCTCACACTCTAATGATGTAGATTACGATTTGGAAGAACTTCATATTAAATATCATATGAATTTAATAGATTGGCATGATCGCACAGCAATGGCTGCTGATCGTTTAAGAACTGGTCTTGGTGAACAAGGTTTACCTGTCATTATAAATTTATCAGACTCTGAAAAGTCATACGAACTGGATTTATTTAGTCAAAATGGTTTTAATGCATACTTGAGTGATATGATTTCATTATATCGATCAGTACCAGATATTCGAAATAAATTGTAAGTTTACAAGTAAAAATGGAATATAACATTAAAATTATTTGGTTCTTCTATATTGCAGATGTAATACCATCAAATATCTTAGTAAATTACCAAATGTTAGTGTAATTATTATTTTCTATAATGAGCATTGGAGTACATTACTGCGAACAGTATACAGTGTGTTGAGAAGATCACCAGAACTTTTGATTTATGAAATTATTCTTGTTGATGATGGTAGTGACAAAAATTTCTTAGGGACAAAACTAGACATCTATGTTGCAAAAAATCTACCAAAAGTGAAAATTGTCCGACATAAGGAACGTAAAGGACTAATTTCAGCTCGTTTAACTGGTGCTATTATAGCTAAGGGTGAAGTTTTGTTGTTTTTAGATTCACACTGCGAACCAAATTATAATTGGCTACCACCATTACTGGAACCGATAGTTTATAACCCGAAAATTGTAGTTTGTCCTTTTATTGATTTTATTGAACATGACACCTTTGAATATAAAACACAAGATGAAGGTAGACGTGGTGGTTTTGATTGGCAATTTCATTATAAACGTTTGCCATTATTGCCAGAAGACTTAAAAGATCTTTCAAAACCATTTCGTAATCCAGTAATGGCAGGTGGTTTATTTGCAATTAATAGAAAATGGTTTTGGGATTTAGGTGGCTATGATCCTGGATTAGATATTTGGGGTGGTGAACAATATGAATTGAGTTTTAAAGTTTGGATGTGTGGTGGAGCTGTTCTTGATGTTCCATGTTCAAGAGTTGGCCATATTTATCGTGGAAAAATGAATTCCACCAATCCACGAACAACTGATTTCGTACATATAGTAAGAAAAGTCAAAACCGATTTTTGTATGTTTTTTTAATATTTTACATTTTTTTCAGAATTACAAGCGCGTTGCTGAAGTTTGGATGGATGAATATGCTGAATTTTTATATAAACGCGACAAAGAAGCATTTAATGTAATTGATGTTGGCGATTTGTCTGATCGTAGAGCAATCCGTAAACGTTTAAAATGTAAATCCTTTAAATGGTTTATGGAAACTATTGCTTTTGATACACTAATACATTATCCACTGGTAGAACCATCAAGTTATGCCACTGGCATTATACGAAGCATTGCAGATCAAACGTTTTGTTTAGATTCAATGAATCACGGTCAAAACGATGAACCTGGTTTATATCCATGTAGTGAAGATTCATTACATGGATATGCCGAAGATAATCAATATTGGGAAATAAGTTGGCATAAAGATTTAAGATTACCTGGAGCACAGTTATGCTTAGATGCCCCAAACCATCATAAATATGCAAAACTTATGTTATTTCCTTGTCATGACGGGCAAGGTAATCAATGTTGGTTTTATGATCATAATAAAAAATTATTAGTACAAGGCGTTACTAAACATTGTCTTGAAGCTAATATAGAAAATCGTACAGTTTATATTAATAAATGCAATAATGCGAATATTAATATGAAATGGGAATTTAGTTTTTATAATGTGACAGCATTCGAAAGATTCTATATAGATTGGCCAAAACCATGAAATTATTATTTATTTTAATTAATGTCGTTATGTATAATTTTAATATATCTTTAATAAATAAATTTATAAATTTCTTACTGGAATCAAACTCAATATCATTTAACTGAAAAAAAAAACAATTATTGTTAAGTACTTAGATAATTATTATAGCCCCAGCAGAATCAATGCAGAATATATAACGCATATAAGAAATGTCAAAAAAGTTAAAATGTATGAAAATATATGAAACCGATTATAACAAACGCAGCTTACGCAGCCTTGTCGCAGAATCGAGAAAAAAGTTAACCCACTTTTAACTTTTTCCGTAAGCAACGCTGGTGAATGTCACATTAACATTATTAGTGTTAATTCAAATTTATTTTTGGTGAATGAAGATTGTTCGTTAGAAAGTGTTAATTATGAGTTTTTAGTTTGACTTATTGATTGTGTTCGATAAATTATTTTTTCTTATTTCGGCTGCGCGTATTCCTTATGTATTCTGCGTTGATTCTGTTCTGGCTATAATAATTTAAAAAAACCCTGGTGCATCATAGAGCATCCATTTTTATTTATTTATTTATTTATTCAAGCAATCAACCGAGCTGCCTCTTACTGATTACAAAAAAAAAAAGTCTTATCAGGTAGGCTCATCATTGAAAAAATAATGTCATTACTATTCCACGATTTAATGGAAAAACATTACAGTGTATACGAATGCAAGCATATGATAATTTTAAACAAAAAAGCGACTTATTTCTTAGTTACCTTCCTTAATTGGCTGCTGAATGAAAGCCTACCACCTAATTCGAATAATTGACATAATCTATCGATTTTGTTTCGATTTGATTTATTTGATGAAATAAATAAAATTCTAATGAATTTTAGTACACATATTAGATGTGTAATGTAGTTGGTGTCTATAAAATTTAGGGTCTGTAGTTTTAATGGGTCCGTATCCGTATCAAAATTACGAGTTAACATGATAGATGTGTATATGATATACATAAATATGATTAAGTTTTAATAAAGTACTGTTTGTTACAAGCATACTGTTAATAACAAAACATTGTTGGATAGAAATCACTGTTGAATATAACTACGAATTATCTGCTAAGGTTCCCCTTATTAGGAGGCCTTTTTTTTATGTAATAATCAAAAGAAACGCAATAACTTTAAATAAACTTGGTGTCTTTTGCCAAAGAAATTCGATTCATTTAATTTCGGATCAAGCATATCCGAATTTCGCATCAGGTTTTAACCGCGTAAGAGATTCGAATGATGAATAGTGGTGCTATTTTCACGAATATAATTTTATATATAAGGATAAAGTTTAGTTGTAGTTAGTTTTATAATGTACATACAAATATTTTATGTATGTATATTTAACAATTTAACTTCTAAAATGTTTTGCTCTTATTTCGGAAGGTTTTACACACAAAATTTAGGAATTAGCTCGCCTGTTATCAATTAATCAAATGATATATAATGCAGTTCGAATAAAGGAACCAGAAATATTCGAAAAATTTATTTTTGCTAAATATTATATACTTAAATAAACGCGAATTTTCAATACCGAAGATATGATAAAATGTAAGTTGCCTAGGAGTTTTTGAAAAATGTTATTTTTATCAACTTTTTGTGACATAATATCAGTAAACTTGAAAATTGAAATCTGAGTTAATAAATAAAGATAATTTATTATCGTATTTAAATTTGTTATATTTAAATAATAGTGAAATAGCAAAAAAAAAAAGGGAGAATTTATTCATATATTTCATGAAATTAAATATCAAAATAGATTTAATAAACGTTTAAATTTCTTACTTTAATTTTTGAATATATTTCTTTAATTTGATTTGTATAAAAAAATTATAACCTTGTTTTATAATATTTATAATGAGCCTAAAAAGAAAAACTTATAGTAAATTGCTCACCAAAAGGCGGTTAATTAAATATTTTCTAACAATAACTATAATTAATATCATTTTTTATATCTCAAATATCAGGATTATAAATGATAGAAACTCTGCCAATACGCCGTACTACAATGTAGAATATTATAATTTTCATTCTACAAATACAATCAACAAAACAGATTGGCATGATCGAAAAGCAATGATAGCAGAATTATCAAAAATTGGTCTTGGTGAACAAGGTAAAGCTGCGTATTTACCACGAAATGAGAGGTTAACAGAGAAAAAACATGCTACACAAATAGCTAACACTGGTTATAATGCACGGTTGAGTGATAAAATTTCATTTTCACGATCAGTTCCAGATATTCGAAATAAAGCGTAAGTTTAAAAATAAGATTTCAATTTATGAATTTTAATTTATCCTCTTCCAGATGTAATACCAAGCATTATCTTAGTGATTTACCAAATGCCAGTATAATTATTATATTTTGGAATGAGCACTGGAGTATATTACTAAGAACCGTACACAGTGTTATAAATAGATCGCCAGCAAATTTAATTTTTGAAATAATTCTAGTTGATGATTTTAGTGATAAAGATTTTTTGGTTAACAAATTACATAATTATATTACACAAAATTTACCACTGTGCCAAATTATACGGCACACCGAACGTAGAGGCTTCATTGCAGCAAGTTTAACTGGCGCTAAAGAAGCTAAAGGTGAAGTTTTAGTATTTTTAGAATCGAATGTGGAAACAAACTATAACTGGCTGCCTCCATTACTGGAACCAATAGCTTATAATCCTAAAATAGTAGTGTGTCCATTAATTGATTCAATTGATTATGAAACATTTGCATATACAGCTCGGGATGAGGGTGGTCGTAGTGCATTTAACTGGAAATTTCATTATAAACGTTTACCATTACTGCCGGAAACAAATCCTAAAAGACCATATCGTAGTGCAGTAATGGCAGGCGGAATATTTGCAATTAATAGAAAATGGTTTTGGGAGTTAGGTGGATATGATCCTGAATTAGATATGTCGGGTGGTGAACAATTTGAATTAAGCTTCAAAATTTGGATGTGTGGTGGTGAATTACTTGAAGTGCCATGCTCAAGAATTGGATATATTTATCGAGGAGCATATACATTTAAATATCCACGTACAAATGACTACGTGCATAGGGTAAGAGAGATCAATATCATTACATAAAATAATGGAGTTGTGGTGGCTTGGACTTTAAAATAATATAATTTTTTTAGAATTACAAACGCATTGCCGAAGTATGGATGGATGAATATGCCGAATTTTTATATGATCGAGATCGTCCTGCTTTTAATGCAGTTGATTCTGGGGACATATCTAATCGTAAAGCGATGCGCCAACGTCTAAAATGTAAATCATTTAAATGGTATATGGAAAATATAGCTTTCGATTCACTAAAGTACTATCCACCCGTAGAACCACCAAGCTATGCGTATGGATCTGTTCAAAGTATGGCAAATAAAATGCTATGTTTAGATAACCTTAACCACGACAAGGGGGATGAACCTGGTTTATATCCATGTTCGGAAAAATCACTACATAGAAATGCAGAAGGTAATCAGAATTGGGAAATAAGTTGGCACAAAGATTTAAAGTTACGCGGGCAAGAGTTATGTTTAGATGTACCAGAACATCATAAATATGCAAAAATTCAGTTGTATAACTGTCATAACCAACAAGGAAATCAATGTTGGTTCTATGATCATTCTAAAAAATTATTAGTCCAAGGTTCTTCTGGCTATTGTCTTGAAGCAAATATTAAATATCGTACAGTTAACATTAATCAATGTAATGAAACGAATATTAATATGAAATGGGAATTTAGTTTTTATAATGTGACAGGATTAAGAGGATTCTATACACACTGGCCAAAACTATGAGTTTATTGTTTGTTTTAAATTATTTAATTTTAATAAATCTTTAATAAATAAGTCAATTTCTTAACTGAATTGAACGAATTTGGTGTAGTAGTAATTAAGTAAGTAATCGGCATACGGTATCAGTACCTATAACTGTGTCCCCACTTTCCTGTATTCATAAAAGAAACCTTTGATTAGTCTGGAACAAAGAAAAGAAGCATAAAGAAAGATAAGAAAAACATTAATAAGAAGAAAATAATAATTGGGTCAATTATAATTCGCTGGAAATTATTACATTTTTGTGTCCGCTGAGGCTAACCGAATAAGGAAAAGAAATCATTCGTCATATCACATTATGTTGTATTAAATAATTTGTAAGTTACTTAGAGTCTCTCATCTAATATCTAATATCTTATTACATATTAGATGAGATATCTAATAAGATTTTCATCACTTTCAATGCATATTTTATAATAATTTATTTACCGGCCCGCAAATAAGTATGTACAAAAACATAACTTTATATACCTTTTAAAAATGTGTGGCTATAATTTCCAAACGCTTCCCCGAAATATTTAAAATGTTGGATATATATGGAGAAAATCTTTAATAGGTGACATTATATCTATTGCAGTACGAAAAATGGAACTGAAAATTATTCTTGCTAAATATATTACATATTAGTTCAATTCTGTTAAATAGCATATTCTTGGTGGCCAATTCATATCATCTCTTCGCGAAAGTAATCGTCCAACAAATAAATTTAGTGTTTCTTTAGCTGTATGCAGTACCATTCAGAATTCCAAATGCGACAGTTTTACTTGTTCACGTAACCATTGAAATTGAAATGAAAATGAGCTTGGATGAACTTGACTACCAAAAAATTGGTGAATTTTACGAAATTTTGTTTTCTCACAGCTCGTGTCGACTATTTATAATGGATTTTAATTTCCATTGTAATATAATAAATTGATAACCTTCTATTCTGTGAATATATTTTTTTATGTTTTGTCACAAAAATTAAGAAAAGTTAAAGTTGCCTTGGAGCTTCCAAATACGTATATTTTAACAGAATCTTTTTTGACATTTATTAATGAAATTTAAATAGTTTGATTAAATTTTAATTATTGAGCATCTTTAATTTAATTTAAATTAATAATTAAATATTTTTTTTATATTCCTACAATTAAAAGTCTTTAAAGCAATTAGTAATTATTACTGATTTGAATTATAATGCGTCGTTACAATAAAATTTTCATAATTAAAACTTTTTTCTCAATATTTATTATATATTATATTTGTAAAAGAATTAATATTTATACCCCCATCTCACACTATAATGATGTAGATTACGATGTGGAGAAACTTCATATTAAATATCATATGAATTTAATAGATTGGCATGATCGCACAGCAATGGCTGCTGATCGTTTAAGAACTGGTCTTGGTGAACAAGGTGTACCTGTCATTTTAAATTTATCAGACTCTGAAAAGTCATACGAACTGGATTTATATAGTCAAAATGGTTTTAATGCATACTTGAGTGATATGATTTCATTATATCGATCAGTACCAGATATTCGAAATAAATTGTAATTTTACAAGTAAAAATGGAATATTACATAAAAATTATTTGCTTCTTCTATATTGCAGATGTAATACAATCAAATATCTTAGCAAATTACCAAATGTTAGTGTAATTATTATTTTCTATAATGAACATTGGAGTATATTACTACGAACAGTATACAGTGTGTTGAGAAGATCACCAGAACATTTGATTTATGAAATTATTCTTGTTGATGACGGTAGTGTGAAAAAGTTCTTAGGGAAAAAACTAGACTTATATGTTCGAAAAAATCTACCAAAAGTTAAAATTATCCGACATAGGGAACGTAAAGGACTAATTTCAGCTCGTTTAACTGGTGCTAAAATAGCTAAAGGTAATGTTATGTTATTTTTAGATTCACACTGTGAACCAAATTATAATTGGCTACCACCATTACTCGAACCGATAGCATATAATCCTAAAATAGTAGTTTGTCCTTTTATTGATTTAATTTCACACAAAACTTTTGAATATAAAACACAAGATGAAGGTCAACGCGGTGGTTTTGATTGGCAATTTCATTATAAACGTTTGCCATTATTGCCAGAAGACTTAAAAGATCTTTCAAAACCATTTCGTAATCCAGTAATGGCAGGTGGTTTATTTGCAATTAATAGAAAATGGTTTTGGGAATTAGGTGGATATGATCCAGGATTGGATATTTGGGGTGGTGAACAATATGAATTGAGTTTTAAAGTTTGGATGTGTGGTGGAGCTCTTCTTGATGTTCCATGTTCAAGAGTTGGACATATTTTTCGTGGAAAGATGAATTCGACCAATCCACGAACAACTGATTTCGTACATATAGTAACAAAAGTCAAAACCCATTTTTATATTTGCTTTTTAATATTTTTTATTTTCCTTAGAATTTCAAGCGCGTTGCTGAAGTTTGGATGGATGAATATGCTGAATTTTTATATAAACGCGACAAAGAAGCATTTAATGTAATTGATGTTGGCGATTTGTCTGATCGTAGAGCAATACGTAAACGTTTAAAATGTAAATCATTTAAATGGTTTATGGAAACTATTGCTTTTGATACACTAATAAATTATCCACCGGTAGAGCCATTAAGCTATGCGTATGGTTCTGTTCAAAGTGTGGCAGATAAAACGCTATGTTTGGATAACCTTAACCACAACAGTGGGGAAGAACCTGGTTTATATCCATGTTCTAAAGAATCACTATATGGAAATGGACTGGGTAACCAAAGATGGGAAATAAGTTGGCGCAAAGATTTAAAGTTAAGCGGGATAGACTTATGTTTAGATGTACCAGAACATCATAAATATGCAAAAATTCAGTTTTATGAGTGTCATAATCAACAGGGAAATCAATGTTGGTTTTATGATCATTCTAATAAATTATTAGTACAAGGTTTTTCTGGCTATTGTCTAGAAGCCAATATTAAAAATTATATAGTTTATGTTAACCTTTGTGATGAAACGAATATTAATATGAAATGGGAATTTAGTTTTTATAATGTGACAGGATTAAGAGAATTCTGGGCAACACTATGAGTTTATTGTTTGTTTTAAATTATTTAATTTTAATAAATCTTTAATAAATAAGTAAATTTCTTAACTGAATTGAACGAATTTGGTGTAGTAGTAATTAAGTAAGTAATCGGCATACGGCATCAGTACCTATAACTGATTCCACACTTTAATAGGTAATATTATATCTATTGCAGTACGAAAAATGGAACTGAAAATGATCGAAAAAATCAGTTTTGCTAAATATATTACATATTAGTTCAATGGTGTAAAATTGGTTATAGGCGGATTTATGGCAATAAGTTCATCGCGTGGAATTCATCGCAGGAAATTCATCGCAAGCAATTCATCGCAAGTTAATTCATCGCGGTAGCAATTCATCGCGGTATAGCAATTCATCGCGGTAGAAATATGTCTCCTTTTTCGAATAAAATTAAAAAAAAAATAGTTAGCTTTGCTAAAGGCGGATTCACCGTTGCGGATAAAAACCGACGAACTCAAACGCGTGCACACTTTTTATATGAAAATTTGAAATTCTCAATTTTTGAATATTTTATTTTCGAAAATATTTCTCTCTGAAAAAGTTGATTTATATTGAACTTTAGTGCGGCACATTTTTGAAAAAGTCAATCGAGACATCAAAAATTGAAAAATCAAATGATTTTTTTGTCAAATTAATGTCAATCTATTCTATAGTCAGAAAATATTTTTGTGTGGCTGATTCCAGCCGCAACGATGACGTTCTAGAATGAAATCAGTTCGACTAAAATCAGTACCGGTACCGGGATTTAGCTAATCAAATTTTGTGAGGAGAGTTATGAGAGAGTGCGAAAGGAGAGAAAAACGATTTTGCTAACATTTTTTCCCATTCCCACTCCCAAAATTTACTCGACAATGTTTTTCTTGTCGAGAAATTTTGGGAGTGGGAATTAATATACAATTTTTTTTTTTTTTTAATTTAATATTTCTTTATTTTCCAAAAAAAGTTCTTGATTATAATAATCCTTAAAGAATATTGAAAAAATAGGATAAAATTTAGTACAATTTGATTAATAACAAGATCTTGCCAATGCTACATATTAATATTTTTTTTTAGGATTATACTTATAACAAAATTTGAATATAGTAAACTAAAAACATTAGTTTCTAAACATTGTGGAAAATGAAAAAAAAAAAACTTTTATTTTTATTAATTAAATAAAATACATAAATAAACTAACTAGGTGAACGGTAACACAAAGGATATATAACAGAGTACAAAAATTGAGTATAGATGAATGAATCCATCTTTGATTTTCTTCATCGGAAAGCCACCAAATGTTGATAGTAAATTAAGTAATATACATTTGATATAGAATTGTAAGAAGGGTTTGTCTATTTAGTTTTAGACCAAAATAATTATATAATGAATAAAGATCAAATACAAATTATATACCATGTAAATAGAAATTTATCAAATAAAAGAATATTATATAATAAGGAAATAAATGTTCAAAATAATTTAAATATAATAATATTTGATATTTATTAAACGAGAAGGGATATGAAGGGGAAATTTATTGGTGGTTATAATAAAAAACATTATAAAAAATATTTAAAGTTATATTATAATATTAAGTTATGTAAATAATAGTTTTAGGTTTGTAGATTTAAGTTCTGTAAATAGTAGTTTTAACTTTTAGATTTAGGAAAATAAAAAAAAAAAAACAGAAAGTTTTGGTTTAAAAAAAATTTCCAAAACATAAAAATATGTAATCATATCAAAAATTAATAAATAATAATAATTTAAAAAAAAAATACATTTTTTAGTTGTCAAATTCTCTCTTTCAAGTTTCGAAATTTACTTTCGAAACAACTTTTCTCCCATTTTTAGCAAAATCGTTTTTTCTCGACTAGGGGGAGTTTCAGTTTGGGAGAAGAAATTTAAATGGGAGTAACTCCCAAAAATAGCTAAATCCCGGTACAGTTCGACTGATTTTATCCGCAACGATGAATCCGCCTTAAGAAAATAAAAAAAAAATAACAAAAATTTTATTTTGATAAAAATTCTTTTTTGTTTCGAAATTCTTTATTTATTTACTTATTATTCCCATTTTTTCCTTATTTAATAACTTAGCTTTGTTATGACAATGTATGTTACTTTTCTTTTCATTTTTAAATACAAAAAAAAAATTTAAAAAAGCGAAAAAAAAATATAACCAACAAAAAACACGGAGCTGCAATCTCATGACCTCCACGTGGTCAGTTCTGGTTAAAACTAACGATAAGAAAACATAATTCTCAATTACTTATATATTTAAGTAATTCATCGTTACTATTACAGAGCATTCTATGATTTACCATGCTCTGTAATAGTAACGATGAATTGCTTGCGATGATTTGCTACCGCGATGAATTTTTTGCGATGAATTGCTACCGCGATGAATTACTTGCGATGAATTCCTTGCGATTAACGAGCCTGGAATCGTTAAATAGCATATTCTTGGTGCCCAATTCACATCATCTCTTCGCGAAAGTAATCGTTCAACAAATAAATTTAGTGTTTCTTTAGCTGTATGCAGTACCATTCAGAATTCCAAATGCGACAGTTTTACTTGTTCACGTAACCATTGAAATTGAAATGAAAATGAGCTTGGATGAACTTGACTACCAAAAAATTCGTGAATTTTACGAAATTTTGTTTTCACAGATCGAGTCGACTATTTATAATGGATTTTAATTTTCATTGTAATATAATAAATTGATAACCTTCTATTCTGTGAATATTTTTTTTTGATATTTTGTCACAAAAATCAAGAAAAGTTAAAGTTGCCTTGGAGCTTCCAAATATATTTTAACAGAATCTTCTTTGACATTTATTAATGAAATTTAAAAAGTTTGATTTAATTTTAATTATTGTGCATCTTTAATTTAATTTAAATTAATAATTAAATAATTTTTTTTATATTCCTACAATAAAAAGTCTTTAAAGCAATTAGTAATTATTACTGATTTGAATTATAATGGAGCGTCACCACAACAAAATTTTCATAATTATTAAAACTTCTCTCGCAATATTTACTATTTATCATTTATTTAAAAGAATTCAAATTTATATCCCAATCTCACACTCTGATGATGTAGAATACGATTTGGAAGAACTTCATATTAAAGATCATACGAAATTAATAGATTGGCATGATCGTACAGCAATGGCTGCTGATAGATTAAGAACTGGTCTTGGTGAACAAGGTGTACCTGTTATTTTAAATTTATCAGACTCTGAAAAGGTATACGAAATGGATTTATATAGTCAAAATGGTTTTAATGCACTCTTGAGTGATATGATTTCATTAAATCGATCAGTACCAGATATTCGAAATAAATTGTAAGTTTACAAGTAAAAATGGAATATTACATAAAAATTATTTGCTTCTTCTATATTGCAGATGTAATACCATCAAATATCTTAGTAAATTACCAAATGTTAGTGTAATTATTATTTTCTATAATGAACATTGGAGTACATTACTGCGAACTGTATACAGTGTGTTGAGAAGATCTCCAGAACATTTAATTTGTGAGATTATTCTGGTTGATGATGGTAGTGAGAAAAAGTTCTTAGGGAAAAAACTAGACTTATATGTTCGGAAAAATCTACCAAAAGTAAAAATTATCCGACATAAGGAACGTAAAGGACTAATTTCAGCTCGTTTAACTGGTGCTAAAGTAGCTAAAGGTGAAGTTATGTTATTTTTAGATTCGCACTGCGAACCAAATCATAATTGGCTACCACCATTACTCGAACTGATAGCTCATAATCCTAAAACAGTAGTTTGTCCTTTTATTGATTATATTGAACATGACACTTTTGAATATAAAACACAAGATGAAGGTCAACGCGGTGGTTTTGATTGGCAATTTCATTATAAACGTTTGCCATTATTGCCAGAAGACTTAAAAGATCTTTCAAAACCATTTCGTAATCCAGTAATGGCAGGTGGTTTATTTGCAATTAATAGAAAATGGTTTTGGGATTTAGGTGGCTATGATCCTGGATTGGATATTTGGGGTGGTGAACAATATGAATTGAGTTTTAAAGTTTGGATGTGTGGTGGAGTTGTTCTTGATGTTCCATGTTCAAGAGTTGGCCATATTTATCGTGGAAAAATGAATTCCACCAATCCACGAACAACTGATTTCGTACATATAGTAAGAAAAGTCAAAACCGATTTTTGTATTTTCTTTTTAATATTTTACATTTCTCTTAGAATTACAAGCGCGTTGCTGAAGTTTGGATGGATGAATATGCTGAATTTTTATATAAACGCGATAATGAAGCATTTGATGCAATTGATGTTGGCGATTTGTCTGATCGTAGAGCAATACGTAAACGTTTAAAATGTAATTCCTTTAAATGGTTTATGGAAACTATTGCTTTTGATACTCTAATATATTATCCACCAGTAGAACCACCAAATTATGCTACTGGCATTATACGAAGCATTGGGGATCAAGAGTTTTGTTTAGATTCATTGAATCATGGGCCAAATGAAGAACCTGGTTTATATCCATGTACTCTAGAATCATTACGTGGAAATGCACTGGGTAACCAAAGATGGGAGATAAGTTGGCGTAAAGATTTAAGATTACCTGGAGCACATTTATGCTTAGATGCACGATACCATCATATTAATGGAAAGACTATATTAAATACATGCCATAACGGGCAAGGTAATCAATGTTGGTTTTATGATCATAATAAAAAATTATTAGTACAAGGTGTTACTGGATATTGTCTTGAAGCTAATATAGAAAATCGTACAGTTTATATCAATAAATGTAATGATGCGAATATTAATATGAAATGGGAATTTAGTTTTTATAATGTGACAGCATTAGAAAGATTCTATATATATTACCCAAAACCGTAAAATGATTATTTATATTATTTTTTGTTATACTTTTAATAATTCTTTAATAAATAAATTAATAAATTCCTTACTTGGATAAAACTTATATTAATTGAAGAAATGTGAGTGTCAAAAAAATCAATTATTGTTAATTACCTACTTAAAATTACTATACTAAGTAAAAATACTTAGTCACAGAAAAAACAAACTTTTTTTTATGTTTGTTGCTTGAAAGTTTCTTAAAGTGATAATTATTTTAGAAGTAACCGTATCGTATATATAACTTCGATAAAATTTCTTAGTATTAAATTACACAAAAACAGTATTAACTTTTTACTCTATTTAAGTGTCATGTTTTCAAGTGATGCCCCTACCCTACCACGACATTACGTGCAAAGCAAAAATAATGTATAGTAAAATTAGTATATCGGACATCTTACTCGCAATAAAAATTTAATTGTAGCATCACAATTAGAAAGCGTTAATTGATTTTAACCAATGGTTTTGATTTATGATTGATTTTAACCAGTACCGAAGATATGATAAAATGTAAGTTGCCTAGGAGTTTTTGAAAGATGTTATTTTTATAAAATTTTTGTGACATATATCAGCAAACTTGAAAATTGAAATCTGCGTTAATAAATGAAGATAATTTATTATCTTATTTTAATTTATTATATTGAAATAATGAAATAGCCAAAAAAAAGGGAGAATTAATTCATATATTTCATGAAATAAACAAAAATTTAAGTTGATTGTAACTAATTTGATGTCAACCGAAAGTTATATTGTCCCATTTTCCAATATATTTCATTATTTATTTATTTATTTCAGTCTAGCAATTAAATTACAGACTTTATTAACAATTAACAATATACTTATATACCTAATAAAAATAATAATATTTCGCAAAATTAAAATAAATCAAAACATTTATATAATTATATATAAAATAAAACAGCAATTGTAATCATTAAAGATTTATAAGTTGTTGAATAGCATTATAAAAATAGTTTTTATTTTTTTTAAGAATAAAATCCCTTTCGTGATGAAAATCTATATGATCACTTACATAATTATAAAGAATTATACAATTTGTTAAAGGTTCCGCCTGGCCATAATTAGTTCTATGAAAGGGAACGGAGATGAAACGATTAGTACGAAAAATCCTTGATGGAACATTAAGGTCGATTAAACCTAACAATTCTGCACAATCTATTCTGCCTGATAAAATATCATTAACAAAACTAATGCAGGAAATCTTCCTCCTATTAGATAGCAATTCTAATCCAAGAAGTTTACATCGTGCTGAGTAATTAGGTAAAGCTTCAAACCTGAACCCATACTTACATAAGGCATACCTTGAAAACGACTTCTGAATTTTTTCCAAGCGATCTGTATGAATCATGTAATTAGGTGACCAAACCAAACAGCCATATTCTAGAATACTTCTTACTAGAGAGAAGTACAGGGGTTTTTAGAGTACCAATATCATTAAAAAAATTAGAATTCCTTTTTAAAAAACCAAGCATAGAAAAAGCTTTGGAACAAATGTAATCATAATGTGACGCAAAAGTTAACTTTACATCTAATATAATACCAAGATCTTTTATCTTAACTACCCTCTCGAGAGCTGATGAGCCAAGAAAATAATCAAAAATATAATATCAATTTATGAATTTTAATTTATCCTCTTCCAGATGTAATACCAAGCATTATCTTAGTGATTTACCAAATGTCAGTATAATTATTATATTTTGGAATGAGCTCTGGAGTATATTACTACGAACCGTACACAGTGTTATATAAATAGATCCCCAGCAAATTTAATTTTTGAAATAATTCTAGTTGATGATTTTAGTGATGAAGATTTTTTGGTTAACGAATTAGACAATTATATTGCACAAAATTTACCTAATGTCACACTTATCCGACACACGGAACGTAGAGACTTCATTGCAGCAAGTTTAACTGACGCTAAAGAAGCTAAAGGTGAAGTTTTAGTATTTTTAAAATCGCATGTGGAAACTAACTATAACTGGCTGCCTCCATTACTGGAACCAATAGCTTATAATCCTAAAATAGTAGTGTGTCCATTAATTGATTCAATTGATTATGAAACATTTGCATATACAGCTCGGGATGAAGGTGGTCGTAATGCATTTAACTGGAAATTTCATTATAAACGTTTACCATTGCTGCCGGAAACAAATCCTAAAAAACCATATCGTAGTGCAGTAATGGCAGGTGGAATATTTGCAATTAATAGAAAATTGTTTTCGGAGTTAGGTGGATATGATCCTGAATTAGATATTTCGGGTGCTGAACAATTTGATAGAATTACAAACGCATTGCCGAAGTATGGATGGATGAATATGCCGAGTATTTATATGATCGAGATCGTCCTGTTTTTAATGCAGTTGATTCTGGTGACATATCTTATCATAAAGCGATGCGCCAACGTATATGTAAAAACCGTGTGAATATGTTTTTCTGATTTTTTGTCACAAAAATACAAGAAAAGTTAAAGTTGCCTTGGAGCTTCTAAATATATTTTAATAGAATCTTTTTTGACATTTCTTAATGAATAATTTAAAAAGTTTGATTAAATTTTAATTATTGAGCATCTTTCATTTAAATTAATAATTAAATAATATTATTTATATATTACGAAATTGTGATATTTATAACGTCTTTAAAATTTTAATTAGCCGGTTTGAATGGCTATAATGAAATTAACTTCAACATCCCAGAAATTTAATTTAACTTTCACAAAAATGTAGTGTTAGCTACTATAAGAAGTCGTTAAATCAATTACAAATTATTACTGATTTAAATTATAATGCGTCGTTATAATAAAATTTTCACAATTAAAACTTTTCTCATAATATTTATTATCTATCATATTTGTAAAAGAATTCATATTGATACTCCAATCTCACACTCTGATGATGTAGAATACGATTTGGAGAAACTTCATATTAACGATCATATGAATTTAATAGATTGGCATGATCGTACAACAATGGCTGCTGATCGATTAAGAACTGGCCATGGTGAACAAGGTGTACCTGTCATTATAAATTTATCAGACTCTGAAAAGTCATACGAAATGGATTTATATAGTCAAAATGGTTTTAATGCACTCTTGAGTGATATGATTTCATTAAATCGATCAGTACCAGATATTCGAAATAAATTGCAAGTTTACAAGTAAAAATTGAATATTACATTAAAATTATTTGGTTCTTCTATATTGCAGATGTAATACCATCAAATATCTTAGTAAATTACCAAATGTTAGTGTAATTATTATTTTCTATAACGAACATTGGAGTACGTTACTGCGAACTATATACAGTGTGTTGAGAAGATCACCAGAACATTTGATTTATGAAATTATTCTTGTTGATGACGGTAGTGTGAAAAAGTTCTTAGGGACAAAACTAGACTTATATGTTCGAAGAAATCTACCAAAAGTTAAAATTATCCGACATAAGGAACGTAAAGGACTAATTTCAGCTCGTTTAACTGGTGCTAAAGTAGCTAAAGGTGAAGTTATGTTATTTTTAGATTCACACTGCGAACCAAATTATAATTGGCTACCACCATTACTCGAACCGATAGCTTATAATCCTAAAATAGTAGTTTGTCCTTTCATTGATTTTATTTCACACGATACTTTAGAATATAAAAGACATGATGAAGGTCAACGCGGTGGTTTCGATTGGCAATTTAATTACAAACGTTTGCCATTATTGCCAGAAGACTTAAAAGATCTTTCAAAACCATTTCGTAATCCAGTAATGGCAGGTGGTTTATTTGCAATTAATAGAAAATGGTTTTGGGAATTAGGTGGATATGATCCAGGATTGGATATTTGGGGTGGTGAACAATATGAATTGAGTTTTAAAGTTTGGATGTGTGGTGGAGCTGTTCTTGATGTTCCATGTTCAAGAGTTGGACATATTTATTGTGGAAAAATATATTTCACAAATCCACGAACCACTGATTTCGTACATATAGTAAGAAAAGTCAAAACCTATTTTTGTATTTTCATTTATTTTATTTCCTTTAGAATTTCAAGCGCGTTGCTGAAGTTTGGATGGATGAGTATGCTGAATTTTTATATAAACGCGACAAAGAAGCATTTAATGCAATTGATGTTGGTGATTTGTCTGATCGTAGAGCAATACGTAAACGTTTAAAATGTAAATCCTTCAAATGGTTTATGGAAACTATTGCTTTTGATACACTAATAAATTATCCACCAGTAGAACCACCAAATTATGCTACTGGCATTATAAGAAACATTGCGGATCAAAATTTTTGTTTAGATTCATTGAATCATGGGCCAAATGAAGAACCTGGTTTATATCCATGTACTCTAGAATCATTATGTGGAAATGCACTGGGTAGCCAAAGATGGGAGATAAGTTGGCGTAAAGATTTAAGATTACCTGGAGCACATTTATGCTTAGATGCACGAAACCATCATATTAATGGAAAGACTATATTAAATACATGCCATAACGGGCAAGGTAATCAATGTTGGTTTTATGATCATAATAAAAAATTATTAGTACAAGGTGTTACTGGATATTGTCTTGAAGCTAATATAGAAAATCGTACAGTTTATATCAATAAATGTAATGATGCGAATATTAATATGAAATGGGAATTTAGTTTTTATAATGTGACAGCATTAGAAAGATTCTATACAGATTACCCAAAACCGTAAAATGATTATTTATATTAATTTTTGTTATACTTTTAATAATTCTTTAATAAATAAATTAATAAATTCCTTACTTGAATTAAACTTATATTAATTGTAGAAATGTGGAGTGTTATATCTTAGGCACCGAGAAAAACTGTTTTTTTATGTTTGTTGCTTGTAACTTCGATAAGATTTCTTAGTATTAAATTACACAAAAACAATATTAACTTTTTACCTATTTAAGTGTCATGTTTTCAAGTGATGCCCCTACCCTTCCATCCATTTATGGTAAAATTGGTATATCGGATATCTTACCGGCAATAAAAATTTAATTGTAGCAGTACAATTAGAAAGTAGAAATTGATTTTTAATTAATTTTAACCAATGGTTTTCAGTACTTAATTTCGTTCTAACATATTTCATTTATAATATCATTTAGTCATTACATTTTTACAAAATTAGCTCCATTTTAACTCAATTCCAACAATTATTCACTTAGTTACAGGTTTTTTTAGTGGATAGAACATGTTGTGGATCCTAGAGCTATAGGTTCGATATTTTTTTTTTTCAACAAGTTTTATCCAACATGATAAGACCGCAAACAACAATATTAAAATGAAAGTTCCTTTGAACTTTTTCAAGTTTGTTGATATGGATACTAAATACAGGACACCAAAGGACGTCGCATACTCCAACATAATAAAATGAAAACTATTTTTAATGCAAAAAAGGTAATCTTTGGTATTTCTTTTAAACCATTTTAAGTCGTGGAAATAATATAATCAATCTAAACATTAAAATATATTTTATCATAAAAAGACACCAACATTTTTTATTTTAGTTACTTGTTTCAATATATTAGCATTTATTGTAAAAATACAATCAATAATTAACAGCTTTCTTGAAAATTTGATAAACTTGCATTTTGCGGTTCCGCAAATAATTATAATATTATCAATATCATTCTGGGCCGAAATTCATATTTAATAATCACCAGCAAAACAACTAGCTTTCGAAAACTTAATAAAAAAATTTAAATCATTTACATACAAACAAGACTGCCTTGAGTTGAGGTTCACTCGAACTAGCTTTAGAATTAGATAACACTTTATATATTTTCAGAATATGAATTCTTTTCTGTAAAAATGATTCAGTTTATTTTAGAAGCTTATGTGATTAACACGCTCCAACTCTCCAGTGAAATCGGTTTAAATTCTATTGATCTGAGTGCCAGATTCCATAGCTTTATAGTTATAGTTTATAAAACAAAGAAGATTAGCCACAATAATTGATCTGTTTATACATATAGACAAACCATATTAAATACATTCTTATAAATTTGTTTGTTAATTACACTTTCAAATGTCGTTTCTATATTGACGATAGTTTATAGTTTGAAACGTCAATTACCAGATTTGAAAATGGACATAAATTAGGAAACTTTCTAGCAATCCAAAAAAAAAGTAACATACTTTAATGATAAGTTAAATACATATATATTATTAAAGCGGACAAACTAAAATAATTTTAGTATAAGTTGAAAATTATCAAATGATATCTAATGCAGTTGCAAAACTACAATTAAAATATTCAAAAAAAAATCATTCTTGGTAAATATTACTTAAAAAAATTTAACGAAATTGAAATTATTAAAATTTAACTGCAAAGAATGAGATAAAACTTAAAATATTATTAACGAATTTTCAATACCGAAGATATGATAAAATGTAAGTTGCCTAGGAGTTTTTGAAAGATGTTATTTTTACCAACTTTTTGTGACATATATCAGCAAACTTGAAAATTGAAATCTGCGTTAATAAATGAAGATAATTTATTATCTTATTTTAATTTATTATATTGAAATAATGAAATAGCAAAAAAAAGGGAGAATTAATTCATATATTTCACGAAATAAACAAAAATTTAAGTTGATTGTAACTAATTTGATGTGAACCGAAAGTTATATTGTCCCATTTTCCAATATATTTCTTTAATTAGATTGGAATAAAAGTATAAATAATGCTCCTAAAAAGCCAAACTAAAAAAAATATTTATAAATCGCGATTAATTAAGAGTTTTCTAACAATAACTATCACTAATATAATTTTCTTTACGATATATATAAAAGTAATCAATTATAGAAGCCTAGACAATAAGCCGTACTACAGTATAGAATATTATAATCGACATACTCATAGTACAAGTTTATTCTACAAAATAGATTGGCATGATCGAAAAGCAATGGTAGCAGAATTATCAAAAAATGTTATTGGGGCACGAGGTAAAGCTGCTTATCTACCACCAATGGAAAGATTAATAGGAAATGAATATACAAACCAAATAGCTAACACTGGTTATAATGCACGGTTAAGTAATAAAATCTCATTTTCACGATCAGTTCCAGATATTCGAAATAAAGCGTAAGTTTAAAAATAAAATATCAATTTATGAATTTTAATTTATCCTCTTCCAGATGTAATACCAAGCATTATCTTAGTGATTTACCAAATGTCAGTATAATTATTATATTTTGGAATGAGCACTGGAGTATATTACTAAGAACCGTACACAGTGTTATAAATAGATCGCCAGCAAATTTAATTTTTGAAATAATTCTAGTTGATGATTTTAGTGATGAAGATTTTTTGGTTAACAAATTAGACAATTATATTGCACAAAATTTACCTAATGTCACACTTATCCGACACACGGAACGTAGAGGCTTCATTGCAGCAAGTTTAACTGGCGCTAAAGAAGCTAAAGGTGAAGTTTTAGTATTTTTAAAATCGCATGTGGAAACTAACTATAACTGGCTGCCTCCATTACTGGAACCAATAGCTTATAATCCTAAAATAGTAGTGTGTCCATTAATTGATTCAATTGATTATGAAACATTTGCATATACAGCTCGGGATGAAGGTGGTCGTAATGCATTTAACTGGAAATTTCATTATAAACGTTTACCATTGCTGCCGGAAACAAATCCTAAAAAACCATATCGTAGTCCAGTAATGGCAGGTGGAATATTTGCAATTAATAGAAAATTGTTTTCGGAGTTAGGTGGATATGATCCTGAATTAGATATTTCGGGTGGTGAACAATTTGAATTAAGTTTCAAAATTTGGATGTGTGGTGGTAAATTGCTTGAAGTACCATGTTCAAGGGTTGGTTATGTTTATCGAGGAGCATGGAAATTTAATAATTCAAGGACATATGACTACGTGCATAGAGTAAGAAAACAAATATCGTATAAAATACTAAATGTTTTGAAATAGATTTTTTTTTTTTTAAGAATTACAAACGCATTGCCGAAGTATGGATGGATGAATATGCCGAATTTGTATATGACCGAGATCGTGCTACATTTAATGCAGTTTTGACTGGGAACTTATCTGAACGTAAAGCTATCCGTGAACGCCAGATGTGTAAATCATTTAAATGGTATATGGAAAATATAGCTTTCGATTCACTAAAGTACTATCCACCCGTAGAACCACCAAGCTACGCGCATGGTTCTGTTCAAAGTATGACAGATAAAACGCTATGTTTGGATAACCTTAACCACGACCATATAGAAGAACCCGTTTTAACACAATGTACTAAAGAGTCACTACATGGAAATGCAGAAGGCAATCAGAATTGGGAAATAAGTTGGCACAAAGATTTAAAATTACGCTTGGTAGAATTATGTTTAGATGCACCAGACCATTATAAAGATGCAAAAATTAAATTGTATCCATGTCATTACAAACAAGGTAATCAATGTTGGTATTATGATCATTCTAAGAAATTATTAGTCCAAGGTTTTTCTGGCTATTGTCTTGAAGCAAATATTAAATATCGTGCAGTTTATATTAATCAATGTAATGAAACGAATATCAATATGAAATGGGAATTTAGTTTTTATAATGCGACAGGATTAAGAGGATTCTATACACATTGGCCAGAACCATGAATTTATTGTTTTTTGAAATTATGTAATTTTAATAAGTCTTCAAAAAAATAAATTTATAAATTTCTTACTTGAATTGACAGGTCGAAAGATATTTTTGACACTTAATGCTGCATTGTGATAGTAATTCATATTAATTTTGTTTTGGTAAGTTGACTTCATTTAAAGAACAATATTTTCGATAGATTATGCACATTAATTTATTCTTTTATCAATATCTTCAATAGTTTCGGCAATATTATCCATATTTTCGTAGGGGCTATAATCAGGATCAACATCAGAATCTATATCGAAATCATCAAATAATTTATTGATATTTTTTAAAATGAGTATTGCTGTTAAAGACGATGAGCCAGGGTTACCGCAACTTCCAAAAAAAATTGATCCAACACATTAATCTCTACAGTCGAATTTGTTGTTGAGTTTCTAAATGAATTATTACAATAAGTTGAATAATATAGAGGAATATTTTTATAGAGGTTCAAGGTTGTCAAAGGCAATGTATCAATAATTAATTACTGAATGCTGTTAGATAATAAACTTCAATTTAATTAACCTTTTCTGTCCAATTACATCATTTTTTACTCCCGAAACACTATTTTTTGTTAAAGAATTACGCAACTGTAATTTAGAGAGGAAAAAATATTGGGTTAGATTTTGTCCAACCACGAGTGACATTTACAATACTTACTATATGTTGTTACGACCAAGAGTATACGGAGCGGATAGTGTATATAGTTAAATCCATAATATAGAATATGTATATAAGCACTGGTCTTTCTATATAATATAAGAATGATAGCGGTGACAAGGCAATGTTTTAGACTATAGAATCAAACATATTTGTTTATTACATGGTATTTAAGAATGTCATTGGCGCTAAGCTTAACCGAGCTTGAAAATTAGTTTTAACATTAGTGACTAACTGTATTTAGTCTTAACACATTATTGACTAAATATGTGGCTAATTTCATTCCCATCTGGAGAAATTGTTTAATAGCTCATTAAATTTTGATTAATACAGGTTCTGATCTAAATAATATCTACATAAGAAACGTATAAATGTTACAGTCAAATTGCAACTCCTTGTTAAAAAGGAGGAAAAGGAAATTTATAAAATTTATCACAAAATAATAAGATAAAATTCTAAATAGAACTTAAAATATTATTAACGATACCGAAGATTATCATAAAATGTAAGTTGCCTAGGAGTTTTTGAAACATGTTATTTTTACCAACTTTTTTGTGACATTTATAAAAAATTTAATTCTGAGTTAAGAAACATAAATAATTGTCGCATTTAAATATTTAAATTAGTTAAATTTAAATAATATATAAAATAGTGAAACTGCTTAAATAAATTATAGAATTTATTCATACTTTTCATGAAATAAATACAAAATTAAGTTGAATGAATATACAAAATGATTTAATTTTAAATTATAAAATTTGTTAAGCTAATTTCTAAAATTAGCAAACTATTACTAGATTCATTTCAACCGAAATTTATATTGTGCCATTTTCCAATATATTTCTTTAATAAATTGTTCTTAACTAATGCGCTTAAGAAGAAGAATTAATATATTGCTCTCTAAAAAGCGATTAATTAAATGTTTGCTAACAATAACTATAATTAATACAATTTTCTATATCTCAAATATCAGGTTTATAAATGATGATACGCCGTATTACAATGTAGAATATTATGATTTTCATTCCTCAAATAAGATCAAGAAGACAGATTGGCATGATCGGAAAGCAATGATAGCAGAATTATCAAAAATTGGTCTTGGTGAACAAGGTAAAGCTGCTTATTTACCACCAATGGAAAGATTAACAGAAAAAGAATATACAAACCAAATAGCTAACACTGGTTATAATGCACGGTTAAGTGATCAAATCTCATTTTCAAGATCAGTTCCAGATATTCGAAATAAAGCGTAAGTTTAAAAATAAGATTTCAATTTATGAATTTTAATTTATCCTCTTCCAGATGTAATACCAAGCATTATCTTAGTGATTTACCAAATGCCAGTATAATTATTATATTTTGGAATGAGCACTGGAGTATATTACTAAGAACCGTACACAGTGTTATAAATAGATCGCCAGCAAATTTAATTTATGAAATAATTCTAGTTGATGATTTTAGTGATAAGTATTTTTTGGTTAACAAATTAGACAATTATATTGCACAAAATTTACCACAAGTCAAACTTATCCGACTCAAGCAACGTAGAGGTTTAATTGTAGCACGTTTAACTGGTGCTGAAGCTGCCAAAGGTGAAGTTTTAGTATTTCTTGATGCGCATATGGAAGTAAACTATAATTGGCTGCCACCATTACTTGAACCGTTAGCTTATAATCCGAAAATAGTAGTTAGTCCTTTAATTGATGAAGTAAATCATGAAACTTTTGAATATTCCAGTCGCGATGAAGGACTTCGTGGTGGATTCGATTGGAGATTTAATTATTATCGTTTTCCATTGTTACCAGAAGATTTAAAAGATCCAATAAAACCATTTCGTAATCCAGTATTAAAAGGTAACTTTATTGTAATTAACAGAAAATGGTTTTGGGAATTAGGTGGATTTGATCCTGAATTAGATATTTGGGGTGGTGAACAATTTGAATTAAGTTTTAAAATTTGGATGTGTGGCGGTGAATTACTTGAAGTACCATGTTCAAGAGCTGGAAATGTTAATCGAGGAGCATGGAAAACTGAAAGACCACGGACCACTGATTTTGTACGTATGGTAAGACAGACAAAATTATAAAACGTAAGATTAAGTGGAATTTTAGCAATACTTTTTTTTTAGAATTACAAACGTGTTGCTGAAGTATGGATGGATGAATATGCTAAGGTTTTTTATAGTCGTGATCTAATAGACAACAAAGATATCGATGTCGGTAATTTATCTGATCGTATAGCGTTACGAAAAAGTCTAAAATGTAAATCATTTAAATGGTATATTGAAAATATCGCTTTTGATACAATAATAAATTTTCCAACGGTAAAACCACCAAGTTATGCATATGGTACCGTTCAAAGTATGGCAGATGAAAGGCTATGTTTGGATAATCTTAACCACGACAATGGGGAAGAACCTGGTTTATATCCATGTTATAAAAAATCACTATATGAAAATGCAGAAAGTAATCAGAATTGGGAAATAAGTCCGAACAAAGATTTAAAATTACAAGGGGGAGAATTCTGTTTAGATGCACAACACCATTATAAAGATGCAAAAATTAAATTGTATCCATGTCATAACCAACAAGGAAATCAATGTTGGTTTTATGATCATTCCAAAAAATTATTAGTCCAAGGTTTTTCTGGATATTGTCTTGAAGCAAATATTAAATATCGTACAGTTTATATTAATCAATGCAATGATACGAATATTAATATGAAATGGGAATTTGGTTTTTATAATGTGACAGGATTAAAAAGATTTTATATAGATGGAGCTAAAACCTTAACTTATTTATTATATAATTTATAAAATTTTAATAAATAAATTCCTTTATTTTTGTGTCTTCTTTTAATTTATCTTTTTTAATTTTCGCTTATTTTTCATTTTATATTTATTTTAATTTCCTATCTTTTACGATTACGAATCCGATTACGAATAGTATTGTAATACAAGATAGATTGAATAAGAGCAGCTGTCAAATTTTTTTTTTTTTTTCAGAATGAAAAAAATAAATCTTGGTGGACAGCTATATCTCATATTTTCATGATCTAGTTGTAACTCAGTCGAGATTAGTAAGTTCGATGATCCTTTATCTCAGTTTGAGTAGATCCGCTCCTGTTTCATTACAAGTAGAAAAATAGTCGCCAATATCCAACCATCGCCTCAATAGTTGAAAGCCAGTCATCATTAACAAATCGATTAAAATGGAAGACCAAAAAAGTAATTAATTGCACTTTATGACAGCGGCTAGTAATAATGTCAACCAGAATGAAACTTACTGATTAATTATATATTGCTTGGTATTACTTTATATTTTATTAATTAAATACTTCAATTTCTTCCAGTTCAATAATATAAATTTAATTAACTTACAAGATTATACAGCGCAGATTTAACCTTTTCTACTTATAACTATTAGTTAAAAGTTGAAGCACGCAGAATTTGTACCACTAATAAACATAGAATATTCCTACTTAAATGTACAGTTATTAATCAAAAATTTTCAGTTTTTGAATCTCCTACGTCCTCATTGTCACACTTTATCGTAGTATTTTTTTGCATATTTTGCACAGTTGTCACATTTTTCAGTAATCTCATTTACTGAAAAACATCTTACGTAAGAAATAGAAAATAAAGAACAAAAATCAAATCAACAATTTAGTTTCTGAAGTTATGTAATGATCCAATTCATTGGGATCAGTTCTTCGTGTGCTATTGTTTTTGATTAGTGTAAATAATATGGGGAAAGTTATATTTATAGCACAGTTGACGTTTTTTTCTAATGATGCTTTGTTATATAATGTAGATGATACTGTGCTAGGTAACTAAAATATTTTTTTAAGATGCGAGTTGACAGAGAATAAAATTTTCAAGGTTTTTTTTGTTAAAAATGGAACAGAAAATATAAAAATAATAAATATTTCAACTTCACTTTAGCAATTTTTTTAAAACATATTTTACAATTTCGATTACGAATAGTTAGAATTTCTAGGAACTTGATCCTAAAAAAATGGGGTTTGCTGAAACCTTTTTTTTCTGTGCATTTTCGAGGTCGGAGAGTTCGAATATTCTACACAATTTAGTTTTTTAATCCAGTTTGTGTCTATAAAATTAAAGGTCGGATGTTTCTGTCAATTTGGAATTATATCAAAATTATACCAAGGCACCATTTGTTACAAATGTGTTGTTAATTAAAGAATGATAAAAATTACGTAATATAGAAATTTGTAATGAATGAAAAATGTATAGAAAGATGTAAAAATTATACGATTTTCTGTATCATGAAAAATCGTAGTTTGTGAAATTAAAAATATAATCGTTTCGTAAGTAATAATCGCATGCAATACATCGACGGTATGCATTGCATGCGATTATTACTTACGATTATATTTTTAACTTCACAAACTACGATTTTTCATGATACAGAAAATCGTATAATTTTTATAAGATTTTTCATCAGACTTATTAAAAGTCTGGTAATGTAAACACACTTTAAACAAATAGTATAGCTGGCTATCTTGAAAGATTAAAAAATTCATACAATTTTTTGTCTCAATATAATTGCCTGTAATAATAAATAGTTGATGAAAAAACCCTAATTAATGCATTATTCATAAAGGATATATTTTCTTCAGTAAAACTTGGTGGAATTTTAGTGAACCATCTGTTTCATAAAGGAATGCATTAATGATTGCATTGTAAATAAAGAATAATTTTTGATGATATTAAAGCATAATTTTATTTTATTATTTAACATTTTAATTTTAATCAGGGGCGGTTTTGGTCAACAAGTTTCGGGGGTTAATAAACAAGTTTCGGGGGTTAATAATTCGGGGGTTAATAAAAATAACCGAAAAAATTTGTAGCAGAGCAGACCAGTTATTAGACATTAGAATAGATCTTTACTTTAGAAATAGTTTTGCCGAAATTGAAATTTTTGAATATTACGAAATATGCCCTGCAGCCAAATTCTCAAATATGCGAACGAACCGAATGTTAGTCACTGACAAGGTAATACAAATTACAAATAGTAATAGATAATGCTAATTATTTTATACATGCAATTAGTTTACCACCATTTTTAAGTAAATCTTTAAATGCAGTAACTTTAAAATTTTTGGTATCGACAACAATTTTTTTTTTCGTTGTGATTTTTAAAAAATCAACAAAAAAAAGTACAAATTGAAAAAAGTAAACTTTTTGAATTAATATTTATTCATATTTCATAAAATAAACAATTTAAGTTCAAAACGATTTAATTTTGAATAATAAAGTGTTAAGAAAAAGTGTGAAAAACAATAACTTTTAATAGAAAATTTTCAAATACTTAATACTAATTTCATTTCAACTGAAAGTTCCATTTTCCAATACTTTAATTCAACAGTTGATAATAACAACTTTTTAAATATAATGCTTTTTAATAAATTTTTCTCTAAAAGTCTATTAATAAAATGTTTTCTAGTAATAATTATAATTAATATAATTTTCTACATCAAATATATCTTTACTATAAATGATAGAATCTCTGCCAATACGCCGTACTGCAATGTAGAATATTATAATTTTCATCGACAAGATACGACAAGCAATGCAGGCAGAATTATCAAAAATTGGTCTTGGTGAACAAGGTAAAGCTGCTTATTTACCACCAATGCAAAGATTAACAGGAAAAGAATATAAAAACCAAATAGCTAAGACTGGTTATAATGCACGCTTGAGTGATATCATTTCATTTACAAGATCAGTTCCTGATATTCGAAATAAAGCGTAAGTTTAAAAATAAGATTTCAATTTATGAATATTAATTTATCCTCTTCCAGATGTAATACCAAGCATTATCTTAGTGATTTACCAAATGCCAGTATAATTATTATATTTTGGAATGAGCACTGGAGTATATTACTAAGAACCGTACACAGTGTTATAAATAGATCACCATCAAATTTAATTTATGAAATAATTCTAGTTGATGATTTTAGTGATACAGATTTTTTGGTTAACAAATTAGACAATTATATTGCACAAAATTTACCAAAAGTCAAACTTATCCGACTCAAACAACGTAGAGGTTTAATTGTAGCACGTTTAACTGGTGCTGAAACAGCTAAAGGTGAAGTTTTAGTATTTATTGATGCGCATATGGAAACAAATTATAATTGGCTGCCACCATTACTTGAACCGTTAGCTTATAATCCGAAAATAGTAGTTAGTCCATTAATTGATACAGTAAATCATGAAACTTTTGAATATTCCAGTCGCGATGAAGGACTTCGTGGTGGATTCGATTGGAGATTTAATTATTATCGTTTTCCATTGTTACCAGAAGATTTAAAAGATACAATAAAACCATTTCGTAATCCAGTATTGATAGGTAACTTTATTGTAATTAACAGAAAATGGTTTTGGGAATTAGGTGGATTTGATCCGAAATTAGATATTTGGGGTGGTGAACAATTTGAATTGAGTTTTAAAGTTTGGATGTGTGGTGGTGAAATACTTGAAGTGCCTTGTTCAAGAGCTGGAAATGTTTATCGAGGAAGCTAGGTAGTTAAAAGTCCACGGACATATAATTACATAATAACCGTAAGAAAGATATATAAAATTTATTTAGTGAAAATTTTAGCAAAATTGATTGTTTTTTTAGAATTACAAACGCATTGCCGAAGTATGGATGGATGAATATGCCAAATGCAGTTTTGACTGGGAACTTATCTGAACGTAAAGCTATCCGTGAACGCCAGATGTGTAAATCATTTAAATGGTACATGGAAAATATAGCTTTCGATTCACTAAAGTACTATCCAACCGTAGAACCACCAAGCTACGCGTATGGTTCTGTTCGTATGACAGATAAAACGCTATGTTTAGATAACCTTAACCACGACCATATAGAAGAACCCGTTTTAACACAATGTACTAAAGAGTCACTACATGGAAATGCAGAAGGTAATCAGAATTGGGAAATAAGTTGGCACAAAGATTTAAAATTACGCGGGGCAGAATTATGTTTAGATGCACCAGACCATTATAAAGATGCAAAAATTATAATTTCTCCATGTCATAACCAACAAGGAAATCAATGTTGGTATTATGATCATTCTAAGAAATTATTAGTACAAGGCCTTTCTGGCTATTGTCTTGAAGCAAATATTAAATATCGTGCAGTATCAATGTAATGAAACGAATATCAATATGAAATGGGAATTTAGTTTTTATAATGCGACAGGATTAAGAGGATTCTATACACATTGGCCAGAAACATGAATTTATTGTTTTTTGAAATTATGTAATTTTAATAAGGCTTCAAAAAAATAAATTTATAAATTTCTTACTAATTCGGTGTATTTATAATTAAGTGTAATTTAGTGTATTTATAATTGAGTGTAATTTACCTATCATAATCCCCACTTTTCAAATGCCAAGATATTAGGTATTCAAGAAAATCAATCCCAGAGTACGGAGTAGTTTTACACACTACTTCGCTACTAATTTTTGAATATCTTTAGAAATTGGTAAATCATAAATAATTGTATATTCGATTTTCCAATTCTACCAGTTGTTTTTTAATATTTTGGGGAATCATATTGCTAAGTTGACAAAAGATGCTATTACCCGTTTTTAGGCAAAATATGGTCGAACGATATTTTTGACACTTAATGCTGCATTGTGATAGTAATTCATGTTAATTTTGTTTTGGTAAGTTGACTTCATTTAAAGAACAATATTTTCGATAGATTATGCACATTAATTTATTCTTTTATCAATATCTTCAATAGTTTCGGCAATATTATCCATATTTTCGTAGGGGCTATAATCAGGATCAACATCAGAATCTATATCGAAATCATCAAATAATTTATTGGTATTTATTAAAATGAGTATTGCTGTTAAAGACGATGAGCCAGGGTTGCCGCAACTTCCAAAAAAATTGATCAAACACATTATTCTCTACAGTCGAATTTGTTGTTGAGTTTCTAAATGAATTATTACAATAAGTTGAATAATATAGAGGAATATTTTTATAGAGGTATCAATAATTAATTACTGAATTCTGTTAGATAATAAACTTCAATTTAATTAACCTTTTCTGTCCAATTACATCATTAAAAAATGATGTTAAAAAATACACAACTGTAATTTAGAGAGGAAAAAATATTGGGTTAGGTTTTGTCCAACCACGAGTGACATTTACAATACTTACTATATGTTGTTACGACCAAGAGTATACGGAGCGGATAGTGTATATAGTTAAATCCATAATATAGAATATATGAGCACTGGTCTTTCTATATAATATAAGAATGATAGCGGTGACAAGGCAATGTTTTAGACTATAGAATCAAACATATTTGTTTATTACATGGTATTTAAGAATGTCATTGGCGCTAAGCTTAACCGAGCTTGAAAATTAGTTTTAACATTAGTGACTAACTGTATTTAGTCTTAACACATTATTGACTAAATATGTGGCTAATTTCAAAGGCTATTCCCATCTGGAGAAATTGTTTAATAGCTCATTAAATTTTGATTAATACAGGTTCTGATCTAAATAATATCTACATAAGAAACGTATAAATGTTACAGTCAAATTGCAACTCCTTGTTAAAAAGGAGGAAAAGGAAATTTATAAAATTTATCCCAAAATAATAAGATAAAATTCTAAATAGAACTTAAAATATTATTAACGATACCGAAGATTATCATAAAATGTAAGTTGCCTAGGAGTTTTTGAAACATGTTATTTTTACCAACTTTTTTGTGACATTTATAAAAAATTTAATTCTGAGTTAAGAAACATAAATAATTGTCGCATTTAAATATTTAAATTAGTTAAATTTAAATATTTAAATTAGTTAAATTTAAATAATATATAAAATAGTGAAACTACACAAATAAATTATAGAATTTATTCATACTTTTCATGAAATAAATACAAAATTAAGTTGAATGAATATACAAAATGATTTAATTTTAAATTATAAAATTTGTTAAGCTAATTTCTAAAATTAGCAAACTATTACTAGATTCATTTCAACCGAAATTTATATTGTGCCATTTTCCAATATATTTAATAAATTGTTCTTAACTAATGCGCTTAAGAAGAAGAATTAATATATTGCTCTCTAAAAAGCGATTAATTAAATGTTTGCTAACAATAACTATAATTAATACAATTTTCTATATCTCAAATATCAGATTTATAAATGATGATACGCCGTATTACAATGTAGAATATTATGATTTTCATTCCTCAAATAAGATCAAGAAGACAGATTGGCATGATCGGAAAGCAATGATAGCTGAATTATCAAAAATTGGTCTTGGTGAACAAGGTATAGCTGCTTATTTACCACCAATGGAAAGATTAACAGAAAAAGAATATACAAACCAAATAGCCAACACTGGTTATAATGCACGGTTAAGTGATAAAATCTCATTTTCAAGATCAGTTCCAGATATTCGAAATAAAGCGTAAGTTTAAAAATAAGATTTCAATTTATGAATTTTAATTTATCCTCTTCCAGATGTAATACCAAACATTATCTTAGTGATTTACCAAATGTCAGTATAATTATTATATTTTGGAATGAGCACTGGAGTATATTACTAAGAACCGTACACAGTGTTATAAATAGATCGCCAGCAAATTTAATTTATGAAATAATTCTAGTTGATGATTTTAGTGATACAGATTTTTTGGTTAACAAATTAGACAATTATATTGCACAAAATTTACCAAAAGTCAAACTTATCCGACTCAAACAACGTAGAGGTTTAATTGTAGCACGTTTAACTGGTGCTGAAGCAGCTAAAGGTGAAGTTTTAGTATTTATTGATGCGCATATGGAAACAAATTATAATTGGCTGCCACCATTACTTGAACCGTTAGCTTATAATCCGAAAATAGTAGTTAGTCCATTAATTGATACAGTAAATCATGAAACTTTTGAATATTCCAGTCGCGATGAAGGACTTCGTGGTGGATTCGATTGGAGATTTAATTATTATCGTTTTCCATTGTTACCAGAAGATTTAAAAGATCCAATAAAACCATTTCGTAATCCAGTATTGATAGGTAACTTTATTGTAATTAACAGAAAATGGTTTTGGGAATTAGGTGGATTTGATCCTGAATTAGATATTTGGGGTGGTGAACAATTTGAATTAAGTTTTAAAATTTGGATGTGTGGCGGTGAAATACTTGAAGTACCATGTTCAAGAGCTGGACATGTTTATCGAGGAGCATGGAAAGTTGAAAGACCACGGACCACTGATGTTGTACGTATGGTAAGACAGACAAAATTATAAAACGTAAAATTAAGTGGAATTTTAGCAATACTTTTTTTTTAGAATTACAAACGTGTTGCTGAAGTATGGATGGATGAATATGCTAAGTTTTTATATAGTCGTGAACTAATAGACTACAAAGATCTCGATGTCGGTAATTTATCTGATCGTATAGCGTTACGAAAAAGTCTAAAATGTAAATCATTTAAATGGTATATTGAAAATATCGCTTTTGATACAATAATACATTATCCAACGGTAGAACCACCAAGTTATGCATATGGTACTGTTCAAAGTATGGCAGATGAAAGGCTATGTTTGGATAATCTTAACCACGACAATGGGGAAGAACCTGGTTTATATCCATGTTCTAAAGAATCACTATATGAAAATGAAGAAGGTAATCAGAATTGGGAAATAAGTGCGTACAAAGATTTAAAATTACAAGGGGCAGAATTCTGTTTAGATGCACGTGAACATCATAAATATGCAAAAATTATAATTTCTCCATGTCATAACCAACAAGGAAATCAATGTTGGTTTTATGATCATTTCAAGAAATTATTAGTCCAAGGTTTTTCTGGATATTGTCTTGAAGCAAATATTAAATATCGTACAGTTTATATTAATCAATGCAATAATACGAATATTAATATGAAATGGGAATTTGGTTTTTATAATGTGACAGGATTAAAAAGATTCTATGTAGATGCGCTAAAACCTTAACTTATTTCTTATATAATTTATAAAATTTTAATAAATAAATTCCTTTATTTTTGCGTCTTCTTTTAATTTATCTTTTTTAATCTTCGCTTATTTTTCATTTTATATTTATTTTAATTTCCTATCTTTTACGATTTACAATATAATTGTTACTAATTGACATTCCATATAAGATAGATTGAATTGTAATACAAGATAGATTGAATAAGAGCAGCTGTCAAATTTTTTTTTTTTTTTTTCAGAATGAAAAAAATAAATCTTGGTGGACAGCTATATCTCATATTTTCGTGATCTAGTTGTAACTCAGTCGAGATTAATAAGTTCGATGATCCCTTATCTCAGTTTGAGTAGATCCGCTCCTGTTTCATTACAAGTAGAAAAATAGTCGCCAATATCCAACCATCGCCTCAATAGTTGAAAGCCAGTCATCATTAACAAATCGATTAAAATGGAAGACCAAAAAAGTAATTAATTGCACTTTATGACAGCGGCTAGTAATAATGTCAACCAGAATGAAACTTACTGATTAATTATATATTGCTTGGTATTACTTTATATTTTATTAATTAAATACTTCAATTTCTTCCAGTTCAATAATATAAATTTAATTAACTTACAAGATTATAGAGCTCAGATATAACCTTTACTACTAATAACTGTTAGTTAAAAGTTGAAGCACGCAGAATTTGTACCACTAATATACATAGAATGCTCGTACTTAAAGTCTGGGCTACATTTTTTCGATCGGTTCAGTTTCGATTCGTTTCAAAAAGTTCAAATTTGACGTCTCCATATATTTTATATGGGAAATCGATTTACTGGACACGAATCGAATCGATCAGGTAATTTATCTGATCGTAGAGCGTTACGACAACGTCTAAAATGTAAATCATTTAAATGGTATATGGAAAATATCGCTTTTGATACACTAAAGTATTATCCACCAGTAGAACCACCAAGTTATGCATATGGTACTATTCAAAGTATGGCAAATCAAAAATTTTGTTTGGATAATCGCAACAACATCAATCGAAAAAAACCTGCTTTATATAAATGTACTAAAAAGTCACTACATGGAAATGAACAGGGTAGTCAAAATTGGGAAATAAATTGGCGCAGAGATTTAAAAATACGCGGGAAAGAATTATGTTTAGATGCACCAGAACATCATAAATATGGAAAAATTCGTTTAGAATCCTGTCACAACCATCAAGGTAATCAGTATTGGTTTTATGACCATAATAGAAAATTATTAGTCCAAGGTTTTTCTGGATATTGTCTTGAAACTGACATAGAAAATAGTGCAGTTTATATGAATCAATGCAATGATACGAATATTAATATGAAATGGAATATTAATATGAAATGGTGACAGGATTAAGGAGTTACTATATAGATGTGGTAAAACCTTGCAATTAGTCTGTAGATGACGATTTATTTGAAGAACGTAGAACGTTTCTAATTAAAGCTATAGTCACTGAATATCTTAAAATTAAATTACGCGGCAAAAAAATAAAATTAAATGTACAATTTTAAGTTTTCAAAACCAAAATATTCGGCAAAAATTAACTAAAGTTGTTCATTTTTCTAGTTTATAAGTTAATATTATTGTGCAAATATTAATTTTTAAGCTTTTCTTTAATTTTTAAATTTATAAAATAGTTTTTATAAAAGAAATAAATATTTTTTCATTAAATATTACAGTTTTCTTATTCTTGATATAAACTTGAAAAAATATCCCAGAAAAAGGGAACAACATAGGGAAAATTTATTTACGTTTATCTTACTTTTTACGTTGTTGTATCATAAAAGCAAATGCTCAGTTTCACTTTTTGAGACTATAACGCCATCTATTAGAATCACTACACTAATCTTTAATAATACTTTCCAATTAATATATTTGGTTTTAGGCTCTGATTACACTAGCCATAAATGTCTGATAAAAATGTTAGATTTTTCTGTTTGAATGATTTTTTTGACAGGTAAAAAAAACACGCTGGCTATTTGATGTCAGATATTTCTCTCTAACATTTCATTTTAATCATGTCGTCACCAAGAAAACAATTAGTTATAAAAATATTAAAATAAAATTTTTTGAATAATATAGTTGTTCACACATCAATAATATATATATTTTATTTATTTAGTAGTTAACTAATTTTTACTCTTAAATAATCACCGCAAAAACTAATTAAATTTTAAATTTCAGGAGCAAATCTAACATTTTTATCAAATATCGCCATTTGCAAATTAGCAAATTTCAAAAAAAAAACTACAAAAATATCTGAAAAATTGTCTAGAGAAAAAATCGTGATTTTTCTGTCGGGACAGAAGTTCTGTCTGGTTTACACTTGTCATTTTGTAGATAGAACATAAAAGTCTACCTAGTGAAAACTGCAAAAAGTCTAGTGTAAACCGCAAGTTAGTTCGTTTAATAAATATTCAACGTGTGCTTGCTTGTTGGGACTCTAAATTAAGGAAGCCGCAAAAACCACGAGCTTATGTTCGACTTAAAAAGAAAACTACTGCGGCTTATAATTTTTGCAAATTCTTTTGACAGTTCTTTTATTTTTTAATAATGTTATGTTTTATTGTTATTTATTTTGGTGGGAGGTCGTGCTCGTGCTAAAAGCTTATGTAGTTAATTTAATTTTGGTTTCATAGTTTTCATTAATATTTCTTTTCTTAGTAGTTTGTATTAAGAAGGAAATAATAAATGTGTTATTATACATATTTGTAATTTAAGTTAAATAAATAGTAATCAAATTTTTATTCAATTTTATTGGTAAGAATAATAGAAATTTAATAACATTTCTTGGTTATATAGAGGAAAATCTTAACATTTTCTTATTATTTGGTAAAATTTTCTTAATATCATTCTATATGGTTTCTTGCGGTCTCAGCCATCAGTGTATAATTAAATGGTCTTTCTTAAATTTTATTCAAGGCCTTTTTTATATATATACTTTCAAGATAAGATTACGAACGATATACTACTATTACTATCTAATCTAGTAATACAAACATAATTTAAAAAAAAAATGTTTTGCAGTGCTAATAAATATGATGCCGGCATACAAACAGAATATTATGTTGTAAACGTGTTTATTATTTGCATAAATTTAATATTTTTGAAGTGAAAATGAATAATTTAAAAAAAAAATCATATTTCGGATTTAGAAGAAGATATAGAAACATAAATTCTTTAACAAAATGAACTAAATGTTCGTTAATATGAACCGGTTATAAATTTAAAACTAGATTTTTTCTTATAAATTTTTTTTAAAAAAAAGATTTCTTTATAATAAATAAAAGAATAATTTTTGAAAATAATCATAATTTAAAATACTATCAAGGTCTCCTTTAGAAAATATAAATTATTGTAAAGTTAATGCATTTGGATTGAATCATCATTTTTAATAACAAACAAAAAAAAAATATATATATTTAAATATATATACCGATTTAACATTTAATTTTTACTTACAAAGAAGAAATGAAAAAAAAACGACAGTCAAAAATAATTTTGTAAAAATTTTACCTTGAAAATAAATCAGCATTATCAGAGATAAGTAGTTAATTATTATTGTCAATTAAATTCTTACAAAACAACTAAAATAACTGACATTTAACCCTGTGCCAATTGTTGGTGAAACCTGAAGAATAGAAGAAGTTAATTTCGGTAGTCAAATAGCGAAAATATTTTAATTATGTCTGTTCCTGAAATATATTTCCTCAGAGAAAGTTGTTTCTACTATGATATGAGCAGTACCAAGGTCCAATTGATGATCGACCAAAATCAATTAAAAATCTTCCGAAACCAATTGATCCTAACAAAAATCGAATAATATTACCGGAATGGTCAAATTATTTAATATTCGAGTTTGAATTTATCGGTTAATTTAATTAAATTGACAACATTGCATCACTGCACCTATGTACAATTAAGCAATTTAACAAATTTGAAAAATATTAATTTTCCAAATATATATTTTTTATAATGAAAGTTTATATTTAAACAATTAAAACTAAACCAATTCCAAGAGCAGTGCGGAAACTTGTATTCAAAATTCAAACAGAAGTCACAGTGCCACCCGTAAATTTGAATGGTTGTCGTGAATTTTAATAAATATAGAATAGAACCAATTTTTCATAACCTAATCAATTTCTTTATGTGTAAAAATAAGTATAATACTGTCTATTGCATAGCAAAAGGGTTAAATATTTATATTACTGTTTTTATTTTAAAAACAAATTATCTGTTTAAACAATTATTGCCCTATAAAAACTGAAAATAATGTATTGTATATTTCACCTGTATTTGCAGAAATTTTTATGACATTGCAGTTTTCATTTTAATATGAAATTATACATTAACTTACATAAAATTATTAACAATTTTTAAATAATATTTTTATTAGTTCATTAGTAGCACAAATGTAATTATCAATACCTAAAAAAAAAAAAACAATTTTAATATTTAAAAATATAAATTTAATATAATTTGTAATATTGTCAATCAAGGTCGAACATTATATAATCAAATTAAACAAAAAAAAAGTAGTGTTTTGTAAATTTTTGATTTATCTAATAGAGAATTATTGTTTCATATAGTAAATTAAATTATGACTAGATAAATTGTAAAATTCATAATAAATTTTTGAAAACGTAATATTAAATATTGTTAGAATTTGTTTACCTACGTTATAAATATATATTATTAAAGTTTAAATAACGCATTTATTTTTTATAATTGTTTCAATTCATGGGATTAATTAATTAGTTAAATATATTTGGTTTGCAAAAATTATTTTGGTTTTCCATATGCTATCATATGATGTGGATTCATGTGAACTATTTAGTTTATTTAATGTAAATTTCTATCGTACTATTTACAATAAATTATCTGAGGTTAATAGCTTAATACCAGAATTTAATCGTCATTATGCTCTTTTAGATTTTAATTTTAACAAAACATTTAAATTTCATTTTTTTTCATTCTTTACTAAGTTTATTTTTTTATTTATTTATTTATTTATTAATTTCTTTATGTATTTTATTGTTATTATTTAATTTATATACTATAAATTTTTATTGTTATTTTTAGAATTTTACTTTCTTTAATTACCTTTTATATAAACATAGTTTTTATTTATTTACAGTCTATTGACTGAAAATGATATATACTTTGGTGACAGAAATTAATAAATGTATTTTATATAATTACAAGTAGAATCAAGAAATATTATTCGGGATCTTAGAAATTGACATTTACCAGCACAACCTAGATAACGAAACTAACTTGTTTGCTAAATTTAATTGAAATCGGTTACAGAAGCTAAACGAACTCGGAATTATTATTCCAATTTTTGGGATCTATATCCTCCTGAATCTTAAAGAAAAATTGATTTAAATATAATTTCCATTTTTTTTAACATTTCATAGTTGTAGAGATGGAATTAAGTCTGTTATCTAAAAATATTTAATTAATTTCATTCAAATTTATTTAATTCTTTTAATTATTCGATTTAATAAATATAATTTAATTATGTACGCACATGTTATTATTAAAATAATTAAATCATTACCAAATTTCCCCTAAAATATAGAATAATTAAAATTATCGATTTCATTACTTAATTTATGTAAAACTAATTAAAAAAAAACTACTTATTAGAAATAATAAACTCATTAATTATCCGTAAAATAATTTTAACTCTATATGTATATTATAAGATAAGAATTGTTTTAGTGATAAAATATTATGCTTATTTAGTGCCTCGTTTAATGCTAAAGCCGATGAGTATCGGATATTCAACAGAATTAGAAACACAAAAATTGATAAGGAAATATTTTATGAAACATTTATTTAATAATAATTTAATAATTGTTCGCGCTGTTGTTTATGAAGAGTTTGCTGTTGAACTTGAAACGTTTACAAATATAATAAAGAAATTTTTTTATATTTTTTTTCAAAAATAATTTATTGAAAGTGACTGAACTTGTTCTATAAATATACTTCCTAAATATAATTATTATTAAGTAAATAATACGAAGTAATTTGTTTTGTGACGGTTGTTTAGATTTGTGAAATTTGAGATCAAGCGTTTAAAATAATAAAATTTAAATTTAAATTGGCGGTAAATATTGATTATGTTATTATATTTTAATTATAATTGAAAAAACAAATATACTGCCATGCTATGAAAAAGGGGCACAAGTGCCAATATGTGAAATTTTAGTTAAAGGCATATTTAAAATTTCCAAGTATTTGTCAATCTATGTATAGCAAGTTAAATAGTAATATATCCCGTCGTAAAAGCCTGAAATTTATGTGATATTTAATAGGCACATATGCCACATAACCAATGGTTTCTAAGCAGAAAAGTCTCATTTACAATTTACTATTATTAAAAGGTTCATTTGCCACAGAAATAATCAGTAAATAAATCTTTTTTGCTTAGTATTAAATACATTTTCTGGATTTTATGACTTTTTTGATAATTAATATTCAAAAATTCTCAAGAATTTCCGACCACATGAAAATGTTTCAAGAGTTCTAGAAATATTTTAAATTTCCAGCTTGTAGCTGCATTAACTAGCATAATAGTTGTTACAGTAAAATTGTTGAAGAATGTAGATTATTAATTAAATAATTTCTTATTTCCATATATATTTTTTTGTTTAGTTATTTAAACTATTTTTTTGTAATTACTAAGGAAAAAAGTCATATGTCCATTTTTTAATAACGCCTTATATTTTAAAGTAAAACTAGTGCGAACTTATTGAAAATGAATTTATCTTTATCACTATACAAATAAGTACAGTGTGAAAGTTAAATAATTAGAATAAAAAGATTCATGTAGATTTAAATGACTAAAAGTAAAAGTTAAATTACTTCAAACTACCAAAATGGATATATGTCCTTTTTACTTACGACGGCAGTAATAGTAAATTTATGTTTTATAATATTAATAAAATTTATTATTTTGTATTAGTACAAGTTTTATAAAATATTTAAAAATTATTTTGTGAAATTTTATCAATAAAAATAAATTGTTTCCGTTTTATATTTTATCACAAAATATTTTGAATTTCTAAAGTGTAAAAAATGTGTTACTTAACAAATGCCGCTAAAATAAAAAAAAATTAAAAAACATTTTTAGTTTATTTTGTTTTTGTAATTTTTCTAATGGGTTTTTTATCACTTATCAGTAAAATGTTGTAATTTGTAATCTTCTTTCTACCGAAATAGACTAATATAATAGTTCAGTATTTCCAGTCAATTTTATGCGACATATTTAAAAAATCTCGTTGGAATTTGTTACTTTTAATACGAAATATTCGGGGTCCGTAGCTTAAGAACAAGACAAGAATGTACAAAAAGCGAAAGAACTGAGACAAATCAATCAGACGAACATCTAGGAGGAAGACATACTGGCAAATAGACATAAGCTATGGTTACAAAAAAAAATAACAGCGAATAAAAAAGATATCAGAATTAACAGAAACTAAAGTAAATAGGTGAATTGATTGAACAGATAACAAGCTAGCGAACAAAGAAATGATTAAATAATGTTTAATACTGTTAACACTCTTTTTTGCTCATACCAAACATTTAACAACAATATAAGCGTAATAATTTCTATACTTATAGCTGATTAGATAAAGACGACCCAGTACTTAGTAATGAAAAACCTATAATAATAATAAAAAAATTAGTTATTTATTCTATTAGGAACTAATTTGTACGTTTATTGTACATTAAAATGTTTATTATTTGTTGAAACCCAGTTTTTTTGGTAAAACTAATTGAGATTAATTATAAATATTGATTGATTTTATTTATGACTTTAATTCTAATTTTTTTATTCTATTTCTTTTTAGTTTCTAATGCCTTCACTGCCACACAATAAAAGCCATCATAATGCGTCGTCGTAGTAAATTGTGTATTGTTAAAACTATAATTGCAATATTTGTTGGTGTTACAATAGCCTTAATGCTAACAAATTGGTTTATAAATCCCGAGTCATCAGAAAATTTATCAAGTAAATTTTTACAAAATTATAAAAAATGGCAACAACCGCAAAATTTACCATTCCATGCTGATAATATTGACAATTTAATAGAACCTAATAATATAGAATTAGCACAACTAGCTCAAAATCATCAATCACAACATAAGAAACAAAATAATTTTAGTAGAAAAGATTGGCATGATCGTGAAGCAATGGCTGAAGATAAAAAACGTATTGGTCTTGGTGAACAAGGTAAAGCCGCCCAATTGCAAAAAGAGGAAAAGGATGAAGAAAAGAAAATATTTAGCCAAAATGGTTTTAGTGGATTGCTAAGTGATAGAATTTCTTTGAATCGTTCATTACCGGATATTCGTCATCAAGGGTGAGTTATACAGATTTAATGAATCACAATTAAAAAACATTGATTTACGAAAATAATTTTACTATTTCATTTTTCAGATGCAATTCTAAAATTTATCTTAGTCAATTACCTTCTGTCAGTGTAATAATTCCATTCTATAATGAACACTGGAGCACGTTACTTCGATCTGTTTACAGTATATTGAATAGATCACCGCCCGAATTAATTTATGAAATAATTTTGGTCGATGATTTTAGTGATAAAGATTTTCTGGGTGAAAAATTAGATGATTTTGTTGCTGATAATTTACCAAAAGTAAAAATTGTTCGTCTTAATAAACGAAGTGGTCTAATAACAGCACGTTTAGCTGGAGCTAAACTTGCCAAAGCTGAAGTTTTAATATTTTTAGATTCACATATTGAAGCAAATTATAATTGGCTACCGCCATTACTTGAACCGATCGCTATAAATCCAAAAACATGTGTTTGTCCATTCATTGATGTCATCGATCATGATAATTTCCAATATCGAGCTCAAGATGAAGGTGCCAGGGGAGCATTTGATTGGGAATTTTATTATAAACGTTTACCATTACTGCCAGAAGATTTAACAGATCCAACACGACCATTTCGTAGTCCAATTATGGCGGGTGGTTTATTTGCTATTGGAACCAAATTTTTTTGGGAATTAGGCGGATATGATGAAGGTCTTGATATTTGGGGTGGTGAACAGTATGAGTTGAGTTTCAAAATTTGGATGTGTGGTGGTGAAATGGTTGATGCACCATGTTCAAGAATCGGTCATATTTACCGCGGACCAATGGTATCTAGAAATCCAAGGACAACTGATTATGTACATAAGGTAAGAAATAATTACTAATTATTAACAGTGTAACCGAATAATAAAGAAATTAATAATTGATCGAATACACAAGCTGGAAACTAATTAAAATAGCAATAATTAATTTATAACGTTTTTTTTTCAGAATTACAAACGTGTTGCTGAGGTCTGGATGGATGAATATGCTAATTACTTATATGAACGTAATCCAAACGTTTACAAATCAATTGATCCTGGCGATTTGACAAAACAGAAGGCGATACGTAAACAATTACAATGTAAATCATTTAAATGGTTTATTGAAGTAATTGCATTTGATTTACCAAAAAAATATCCACCTATAGAACCACCAAATTATGCACATGGTGTTATCCAAAGTTTAGCAAATGAACAATTTTGTTTAGATACATTAAATAATCATCGTGGTCAAGAAATTGGTTTATATTGGTGTGCTGATGATTTTGAAAATCCCCAATCTAATCAAAATTGGGCATTAAGTTGGCATAAAGATATTCGTATGCGACGTAAAACTGATTGTTTAGATGTACCAACATCATCAATAAATTCAAAAGTTATTATTTATTCATGTCATGGCCAACAAGGTAATCAACTTTGGTATTATGATGAGAAAAATAAATGGCTTGTGAGTGGTTCAAATCAAAGATGTTTAGAAGCCAATTTAAAACAACGTAAAATTTATGTTAATAATTGTGATAAATCTAATATTAATATGATGTGGAATTTTGGATTTGTTAATAGTACTGCTCTAAAGAGTTTCCATAAAAATGATTTATCGGCAAGTGATCTGTAGTGTAAAATTGCACTCACTGTTAATTATGATACAATAATGTTTAAAGTAAAACTGGTTGAGTGCATATTTACTCGGAAATTTGAATATATATGTTTAACTTAACCATATTTTGTAATATAATTGCCAAAAGAACAACAAATTTTATTTTATCAGATGAATTTTTGGGATATTCTGTTGCCAGTGAAACATTTTAAAATTTTCTTTGATATAGCATTTCTCTTAAATCAATTATTTATGTAATGTGTTTAAATACATAGATCAATTCATTAATTAGTGACATTGGTAAATAAATCAATTTATATTGGAATTGATAGGAAATTATTAGAAAATTATTCACTATTATATTACAACTATCATCATCGGATAAGCATCCTTAGCATTATTGTATCATGGTGAATATTAAATTAATTTAGTTTAGTATGAATCATTTTAAACTTCCAAAGTATTTTTTATATAAATGTAATCGAAGATTTCACGAAATTAATTTTTTCAATTAATTTGAAAATTAAAAATTACAATTTACAATGTACTTAATAATTGTATCCAGTTAATTGACTAAAATTCAATCGATCGAAGGTAAATTGATAGAATACTAACACACATAGTTTACCGAATACAGAATTAATCGATAATCAATTTAAAAAAAATATTTACTGAAATTTATAGCATTTTTTTCTGTTTCACCTTCGTTCAAAATAATTGTCTGCATTCGGTCAATTAGCCGAAAACCTTTAAAAATATTTTTTTTTATAAATTGATTTAAGTTTAAAATTTAGTTTAAGTTAATGCCATAATTTTTTTTCTTTTATATTAAATTTCATTTAAAGAAATTTCTTTAAGTAATCAAAAACATTCCAATTTATATTATAAATATAAAACAAATGAAGTAATTAGAAAAATTAAATAAATATTGTACCCGAAACAGAAATAATTGGTGATAAGATAAAAAATATATCTAAATTTTTTTTTTAATTTTTTTTTTTTGGTAGGTTAAGGAAAATGTTGTATAAATTATAGAAAATTGTTAAAATTGAAAATTGAATTCAAAAGTCATAAATTAAATAAAACTATAAATTTTTAGAATTAAGAATTAAAAATGAAAAATTATTATATGTTTATTAGAATTTTAGTTTAGGTTATAAAATTGTTTATTATAAAATAAATATTTACCAAGATTGATTCTATATTCATTCAGACTGCCGAAAAATAAAAATAATTTTACAAAATTTATTGAAATAATCATTATTTCTATTATAATTTGTGTTTATTTATCTATATTGAATTTTGAATAATATTATAATTTTGGTAGTCTGGAAAATAGAAACTAGGGTAAATAAATATCATGATATAAGACTATATTATATAAAATTAATTTTTAAATTAAAAATATTATAATTGAAATATAAATCTTCCAAAATTTTTAATAATAAAAAAATTGTTTGTATTTTTATAAGATTACATTGAAGTTGAGAATGTGAATAGTGGCAACTTAATCAGAATTGTACCATACTTGCGTTAGGTAAGCAGGTAAATGATATATAGTAGCCAGTAAGTGTGATTGTAAGATTAGAAGAATATGACAAATATTATGTTAAATTTATAATCTAGATTCTAGATATTCTGGCAAGGGATATAAATAAGTCTGGAATTTCTACTGTTCTGGAGCTAATAAAAATTATAATGCAAAAATAAAAAATAAACACGGCAGTTAAATAGGATAGTATAAATGTCGGGCAACAATGTGAATATTGAATGGATCTAAATATATACATTGCGGCGCAACTGGATTTGACTGACACATGCATTCAAATTCATTGGTAACATAAGTAAAAATAATGATATACCGATTAATACTACATGTATACGAAAGTTGCGCCCGCGCCTCAGACTCTTCTTCCATTTACTAGAAATGTTATTTATAATTTGGAAGAATGTTCATATTTTGATCTTGTTTTTAAAATAATTTATTCTTTGCATACAACATTTCAGCTCAGTTGTGATCTCCTACACAATTTTCTTAATATTCTTTTTTGAAAAAGAGGCGTTATAATGCGCGGCAACGGCAATACATTTATCGGACTATACCAAAGAAAGTTTTGGGATTGAGATATTTTGTTGCCAGTAAAACATTTTAACATTTTATATAACGATTGCTTAAATGAATAATTTATCAGTTCATTAATTCAATTTATTGTGGCATTAGTAATTAAATCAATTTATGCTGGCATTCATAGGAAATTATTAGAAATTATTCTTTACTTGTCACATTTACGAATTTATAAACTTTATAAACTTATTCATTTATACAACTATTTCAATTGGAAAAGTAGCGTTGTATCTCTTGTATGTAGTTTATATTATTGTATCAGTTTGTATTGTATCTATTTTTCTGCACATACAACGAGAACAAAATGAACTTTTAAAACCAAAATTGGTAATAGATAGAAAATAATAATATACAGAAATTTCACCAATATGAGAATTGAAATCCATATCGATTTATATAGTGTAAAGAAAAGCACAAAAATGGATTGTTTAGAGAAAATTTAAATACATAGATATCTGAAAAATTCAAATTTCTTGAACCAGGAAGAAAATATTTCATTTCCAGCAAAAAACATCCAAATTTTAAAAAAAAGATATCAACAACACGCGGTGTTCCCAAGCGGTCCCCCATCTAAGTACTAACCGCGCCCGACGTTGCTTAACTTCGGTGATCGGACGAGAACCGGTGTTTTCAACGTGGTATGGCCGTTGACAAAATTCATGTAGTTAATTTCAATCTATTAATTGTTGCTGTACATGTTAAAACATGTTTCTTCTTCATTTTAAATAATTATTTTAATTACTCATAGTATTTTGGAAAAGGAAACTGTTGTGCTGTAGTAAAACAAAACGAAATAAGAAAATAATAGATGCATATGAATCTATTCATTTATATATGAATTTTATAAATGCAGAGAAATTATAAATGATAATTGTATTGTAATACTTTAATACGCAAAATTCAAAGCTATATTTGTCAATTTTTCCCAATTGACTAGTCTTAAATTATTAAATTCATCAAGTTTTTTGATATTTTTTTCTTAAAAGGGAAAAATATAAATAATTTTGGCAATAGATAGATGCAGATATTATAATTGCAGAGATTAAAGTGATAATAATTTTTTAATATTTCAATAGAAAATGGTGTTTCCATTTCCAGAAATATGTATAGAATTATTATCATGATTAGCAAATTACTTTGAAAATAATTGTGCCTTTATAAATTAAGTTTACATTAACCTTTGATAATATAATTTACAGGATACGCTATAGAACTAATTTGCACCTACAAGCTGTGAAGTCGTTTTTAAAAGCTATTTAGTTGTCAAAATCACTAACGAATGAGCAAAATCTCGCACGAATTGTCAAAATTGTCAAAATCTTGCTCGAAATCAGCTGTTTTAAAGAGCTTTTATTTGCAAATATTTTTCAGACAGGGTTGTAGTGAGGATAAAATTGATATGAAGCGTAGTAAATTATATATTTTAGATTTCCTCAAGATATGGAAATAAAAATGAAATGGCTTTTAGCTGTAAATTTAATAGAAGAGGATTATTGCGTATTGCATAAATTCTAAAAACTTATTTTATTTATGGAAATGTAAGAATTTTATTAAATTTCATTCAATTTCTTTGAATATTAAAAAAAAAATCCATAATAAACGAATTTCATATACCTAATATAAATATCTTATTTTAATTATAATTAATAAAAAACATATTTATTTCAGATACAATTATTTCAGTATATAAAAAGCTTTTTCCAAATTTGTAAAAAGCTTTTCAAAACTTCACTGACGCCGTCCCTATAAAATTATAATTGACAGTTGTCAAGAGCTTTCACCAAATTTCAGTCTTCCCCCCACAGAAAACGACTTCACTTTTTAGTTGTTATAGCGTATCCTGTAAATTATATTATCAAAGACATTAACTGGAAGATTGTAGTGTTTGTGTGCCGTATTTATATCTAGAATCTAGAGACATTTCGTCAACACTACATTTTACCTGTACCCTGTCCTGTATGTACCTGCTCCATGTGTAAATAGATTAAATAATTCAGAATAATTCATTTACCCAGCAAAAACTGGGTACTTCAAAAATTTATTTTAGACTCATTAGAGTGCTCCTCTCCACGGAAATCTTTAGTAAAAGGCGAAAGATTTATTCGACAATTGAAGAGAAGCCAGAGTAACTAATAAAAACTTAATTTGATAGTGTTATAATGCTTTCTATATATTACGACTGTGAATTTTATTTTTGATTCAGTTTATTTGATAAATTCTAATTCCATATGAGAATAAAAAATTGAAGAACACGGTGGAACTGAATAAGTTACAATTTACAAATCAAAGTAAAATACATTATGTTCTTATTTCGTTATTTTTACTACAACAGTTTACTTTTCCAAAATACCATGAGTAATTGAAAAATTTATTTAAAATGAAACACAAAGAAGAAGAATATTTATGTAAAATGAAGCACAAAAAAAAAACATGGTTATCTTAAAAAAACATTAATAACAGCAACAATTAATAGATTGAAATTAACTACATGGATTTTGTCAACGGCCATACCACGTTGAAAACACCGGTTCTCGTCCGATCACCGAAGTTAAGCAACGTCGGGCGCGGTTAGTACTTAGATGGGGGACCGCTTGGGAACACCGCGTGTTGTTGATATATTTTTTTTTAAATTTTCATGTATTTTGCTGGAAATTAAATTTAAATTATTCAGATACCTATTTATTTTAATTTTCTGTAAACGCTAAACAATCCATTTTTGTGCCTGTAAACAATAAACCTATATGGTTTTTATTTCTCATATTAATGAAATTTCTGTATATTATTATTTTCTATCTATTGCCAATTTTGGTACAAAGTTATTTACATCAAAAGTTTTTTTTTTTTGCTGTTGTCTGTCTGTATAGAACTAATATGTTTTTACCCAAAAAAAAAAAAACTAACAAATAAACTATTTATGAAACTTAGATTTCATCCTATTTCTTCGTTTAAAATTAAAACTCTTCCTCCTCGGTATTACTGATTGGTAATATTGTAAATTTAAAGCTACATTTGTCAATTTTTCCCAATTGACTAGCCTTAAAATCGTATTAAATTCGTATTTTATCATTTTTTTCTTGAAACCATATTTTTCTGGACAGGACAGACGACAGACAAGGACAACGACAACGGGATGAAAAAAATTTCATTTGTGATGTGGGTGGGTGGATGCAACGATATAGAATATATGGATGGAGTCTAAAGATAAAAAATTGAAGCCACGCCGGGTATAGTCGTCTCGCTTTTTTGCTAACCAACCTGTCAAAATTTAAAAATTTGTAATAAGCGACGGACTAGGTTTTTATTTTAATCCGGGCCTATGGAATTATGTATATATAATAATTCAATATGTAAAAATTTTTGAAAAAAGTAAATAAAAAATACTGAATATTATTTGTAGAAAAATATTAAAATGCGTTTTCCTTCTTGATATTTAAATTATAACAAAATAACTACAGATGCATCAAATATGTCTTTTACCTCCAGCAACAAAAAATAAAAATAAAATTGAAATTAAAGGTTAATAAAAAGAGTTAAGCGAAAACAAGAACTACTAATATTCCTCATAACAAAGTAGTAAAATTTAATTTACATAGAAAAATATAAAATAATTATATCTTGCAAACACAGACTGCAGATGTACTTCATTATTTGCCGATTTAATCATATTTATGAAGCATGAACAATAGGAAATATTGAAATAATTACAGTATTTTAAAATTTTATTTAATTATTCATATTTGTCTTTATAAAAATTGATAGACTAAATAAAAAAGAACCGACCCTGGTATAAAAATTATCAGCTGATATTTTGATAAGAAATTTCGTCGGATGAGTTTGAAAAGATAGTCGGACATCAACTCAGTTTCGACTAAAATTTATCTAATTATCAAAAAAAGAGTGCACACAGTAATTTAATTTTAATTTTTACGATAAGTAAAAACTTTTTATCAGATTTAATTATGTTCCTATCCATATATTCAAGTACATAATTCAATAGTCAATAAATATGAAAATGGCATATGAGGTTTTTAAGAATTCGGTAGACAATTTGATTTTGACAGGTTGGCGAGCAGAAGAAAAGGAAGTATTTTTTTCACGGCTTCATAAACATTTTTTTTGATATATGGAATTTATTATGAGTTAAAAAGAGATGGAACATTTATGCTCCCTCCATATATATTCTAATTCGTTGGGTGGATGGATGAATGGATTGCCTCATCCATCCAATTAATTCCAATCACAACAAAATTCTTTTTTTAAGATATTTAATGTCGGGACGGCGCGAACGCCATTCCCGGCTACCAAAAATTTCACGCACGAGTTATTCACATTAGGAATAATCGCGGAGGTCAAATCCACCGTAGTGCAATGGCAGATCCTCGCTCCGGGGGAACCGCCTTGTTGATCACGGTAACCCCTACGCCAGGTAAGTATGCTT